>OY735258.1:6120723-6419291 GCA_963457715.1 Argyresthia albistria
CGCAGGCGCAGCAGCGCCGCCCAGCCCGGTGCGCGGCCCGCGGCGAACATCTCGCTCGCGCCTGCACCACGGCGGCAGGCGGTACAGGGCGCGGTTTATGGGACCTCCCGCATTATTATCTCTCAGACACTTCATTAGTGTCTTAAAATAAACGGTCGCTCGACACATAATAACGTGTGTCGAGCGACTGTTTATTTCCGACCTCTTCGAGAAGAGGTCAGTAGCCCAATCACGAAGAAAGATTCGATAGAAAACTATCGAAAAGTCAAATGTCAGTGATTCTTATTCTTTATGACATAAAAAATATAATTTCTTGCGTTCTGGAAAACGTTTTACGATCTCGTAAACGTTTGTGATCGAGGCTCGGTCGAGCAAATCTGAGTAACTACTATCCACGTTTGAAATTAACAGAACTATCGAAATATAGCTCAAGGTATATAAATTTTCATAGTATAACAAAACTGTTTCAATCCTACGCGTTTCCGGGTAAAGACCTGTGCCCCTCGTTGGGGACATTAGTTTTAATTATAACAACACTATACCTGGTGGTGTTCGGGGAGTCTCTGGTCACGACAAGGGTCAGGACCGGCCCGCTGGCCTTGAGGACCTCCACTGCGAAGTAGTGATCCACCTCCACGACCGAGGTGCCGTTCACTGAGAGCACCTTATCGCCGACCTGATGATTTACAGATAATTAGTAGGATGTTGAGGGGGAACCGATGTATCAATTTCATAAGGCTTAGGAAGCAAAAACTCGGTTACAAAGGACGTCTAAGTATAGATAATTGGGAGACGTGCTATAGAAGTTCTCAAAAGTAGAATGTAGAAGTACTACAGAGGTCTTCAAATAATAGAAGGATTCAGAAGTCCGAAAAGTAAGGCTCTTTGTTAAACACTCTGCAAAATCCGACACTTTTTTAACCTTGCATTTCAACGTGTGGGCACAAGTGTGGCTATGCCACCACGAATAGGTTTCAATCAAAGAGTTTGCATCCTCCTTTCTGCCATCTATGGTTTCAATGGCATGACGCTATGTAGTTGTTGTTTGTCCGACCCAGGATTTTTGGATCGACAGACTCTGAACCCAAAGCCAGAGATTTAACAAAAATAAAAGAAGAGTACTCACCCTAAGCCCAGCAAGGTAAGCCGGCCCGTTCGGCGTAACCCGCGATATGAATATCCCGTCGTCATCCCCCACAAAGGGCGTGGACCCGCGTCCGCCGGCTATACTGAGGCCTAGGCCGCCGGCTGCGCGCGCGATGCGGACTTCGAGACATCGCTGGTCGTTGATGACTCGGGTGATGCTCTCGGCGCGTTCCGAGATTGATTCGCCTGGGGGAAGAATTCGAGGTGAGTAAATACAGGACAGTGTGGCCTGTACCTATGAGTACAAACCTATCAACGTTTATCTCATAGGTTATTAAGGTAATATGTTCGACCACACGTTGCTATGTGGGCACTTAACCACATCCATATTATAAGATTGGTGGTGCTAAAGCATAACAATGATCCATCCAACAAACTGTCAAAAACATAAGAGTGACCAATGCAACAATACATGCAGCAGAATCAATTCTTACTGAGTTTATTTTGCAATACCACGTAACCTGAGTTGTTACGTAATGAAATGTAGGTAGAGTAGTTAAATTCTACTAATATGCGGCACTAAACGGAATTGTTATTTTGACGTGACAACGTCTTATAAATTGGTTTGCCGGGTGACACTTCAAGAAACTGCGTTACGCTCCGCTCACGTTATGCGCTCACAATGAGAGCGAGTGAGAGGCACGCGTCCCTTCCACTCGGGCATGGTTAGCCCGCCTAAGAGCGAGAGAGACAGACATAAAAAGTGAAAGGCACGCGTCCCTTCCACTAATTCTTTGTATAAATAAATGTTTTAAATTGTTACTATTATTTCATCCTTCTTCCTACTATACGAATGAATATTTACATTAATGATAGAACGTCCAAGCCCTGGTCCTGCTGGAAGGAGCTCGTGGAAGGACAATCCTAGGGACGTGCGTCCTGCCAGCAGTACGCAATATTTTGTGGACTGTATATGGATATCAGAAGCTGTCCTTCCAGCAGTACTTGACTTTCGAGCGTAATAGAATAAGGCAGGGGTGACAAACATTTTGTATTTTTTGGTATAGGTATCTAGAAATAGACGCGGGCGCTTCTAGAGGTTACGGGGTAGAAAAATAAACAAGAAAATGATTATGTCATGCAGGGATTCCACTCGTGATGTGGTAGGTAAAGCAGTTTCTTCCTGTCCTGCCGGGCGATTCTGGCGCTAGCGAGATCATGACCATGGTCGAAATATCGATTTTGAGATACCGAAATTTCTATCAAAGACAAGAAAAAGCTATTCTTACGAGTAGCCTTTCGACCAACCGAGATATTTTGACCCGTTTTGGATCGAAATAAATATAAGTCGAGATTGTGTTCTACGGATTTAGGCCGTATCAATATCTCGACTGGGGAAATGATCTCGATAGCGCGAGAATCGGGGGCCTGTACCCCAACAATAACTAATATCGTAGTCATCACCACAATGTTTGCGACTCCAGTTTTTCTGGCCATCAATTTCGTCAGAATATGTGGCTTTGACGCGAACGCGGACTCCACGTGTTATACTCGTCGCCATCTCGGCCAGACTAATCGTAGAAACACGATTCAAAAACTCGCTGAATCAGAAAAAGACGCACTATGCATGTCAGTTAATTGCGTCCTGCTAGCAGGCTTAGAAAGCTTCATATAACCAAAAACATTGCGTCCTACCGGTAGTACGCAAAGTCCTGCTGGCAGGACTCTGGACGGTCTATCATTAAAATTATTTTACCACTCAAAGTCGTTGTCACGTAAAACTTTCGCCCGTATACCGACTTTACAGGCAACCAATTTTTTTATTACTATACTTGTTGGTGCAATACCAATGTATATTGGTTTATTTTATATTATGTACCTGGTCCGAGAATATGTATATTTGTGAGTACTAGACAACTACATGAAAGGGGGCCTGTTCATTCCCATCCATGAAAACAACAACATGAAATTCCAGCCAAGAAAAAATAATTGAAATTGTTACATTTCCAATACTGATGATGTTATCGTTCAATATTATGTAAGGCTATTGTTTAGTGTTTACTAGTGTAGTGATAGTACGTTCGTCGCTTGCGCAACTGTGGACGAGCTGTGTTAACAAATGAGAAGGTCAAGTTTTATACGGAATGTTTTCGAGATAGCGTCAGCATAAGGAAATATTTACAAAAATAAAAATACGCAATTGACAATCGGACAAACATGTATTGATGTCATTTTGGAAGGATTTTACGACATCTGCGTGAATTTTTTATTCGAACATAAATAAACTCCCACGGAAAGGTAGCGGGATCGAGAATAAATCAATAATGATGATGATGAAGATGGTATAGTATTACTATGAATTTCATAGTAATAAGGGTATCTTGGTAGCAAACTAATTGAACTATCTGTGGAGGCAAACTAGTAGCAATTTATTTACCTAACCTTAAGCTATAAGTAAATTGATTTATTTCACGAACCAACATAAACGATATATTTAAAGACTTTTTTATAACTAACTTATCGAAACATCTGTATTTTTTATTTCATGAATTTAAATTCACTTTCTCTCATGGTTGCAAGAAAGCCATGCTAATTGTAGAGCTGACCTCATCTCGGAAACACAAAGCCCTTAACCTCATACGGGGCCAGTGCAAATGAGCCAATTCAACCCGTGGGCGTCAGAAAAGAGCCGTCTAATTAATGGTTTGTAACATCCGCACCGTAGCATAGGATGCAACACTGCAACAAGGTCAACTATGTGACATTCCGTCAAAGCGAGCACGCAATGCACCGTCACGAAATACCGTGATGTTACATTCACTCCAGACCAATTTTAACTTTCACAAACCCCAAAAACTAAGGCCTCTGACATTTTCGCTTGATACAATCGAAAAAGGTAAAGCAATACATCACCGACGAAAAAAAAAACTAAGTGGTCTATGGTAATAACAAATGACTGTCATCTTGCTATAATGAGGCGCGGGACGAACGCGATGAGACAATGGGACGAGAGAATCGCACGTTTCTATTTCGGATACCATATAACATCCCAGGCGCGTATACAGACAAACAGACAAACAAACAGAATTGAATAGCAAATGAGCGTGGCTCCGTCTGCATTCGCACGACAATCAACATGTCATGAGGAATGAATGGTGAAGAGAAATCATGATCCAGAATGATTCGGCCTGCGCGTCCCGCAAGACAGACAATATAGCCAATCAGTTGTGATACTTTCACCCCGTTTACCCTTAATAGAATAAACGACTGTGATTTAACTCAATTCTGATTGTAGGCGCGAGTCGTGATAATACACAAAGGGATTCGTGAGGCTCGCTCTAAACTAGTCTAAATTTACTGCGGCTTATCTTACTTGTAACATTTTGCTTTATTGCTATTTACAGACGCAGAGTTACAAGTGAAAGCGTTTGTCATGATAAGGGAGAAATAGGCATTAAGGTAAATTAACAATCTGTTCTGTTCCTCTACGACATCGCTATCTACAATTATGTACACCTAAGAGTTTGACTTGATAGACAGTGGCGTATGGGAGTAGGAGAGTAGATGCAATCATAGAAATTGTTCTCGAGATTGGTTTGAGTACCTAACAGTTGAAATAGAATTAAGAGAAACCGTTCAATTTGCCGCAGCAGCTGCGTTTACTCGTCAGATGAAATGTGAAGCTCAAGTCATAGATACGAGTATGTTTCGCATGACCTCGAGGAAAATACACCATATAAAGAGATGACTTCATACAAAGTATATACGAGGCTCAATAAACCAATAGGTACCAATTCAAATAAATTCGGTATGAACTGGTTGTGGTCAGACTAATTTGTAAATTCAATGATCTTCTATACAACTATAAGTAGATACTTTGTATAGATTACTTCATGAGTCATATTCATACATAAAGCTGAGTCTTTAACATTGAACGCAATTAGAGTCTGAGCAGTATTCTGTGCAGTGCTTGTGGCAACTTAATCGACTGTTATGCAAAAGACTGTACTTATTTCCCAAAGTGGGTCTTTATTTATTTACAGTTAATCTTATGCCGCCGCATGATTTCATATTAGGGTCAGTCAACAATATTCCGGAGCGCGAGGTTGTAAGTTGTTAGATAAACACAAACATGGTTTGGTTATACTTTGATGGTGACATAACACCGGAAGGTCATTCTGAATAGCCATGTATTCATGCTGTTTACTTTACATTATAACATCGATAATAAGGTTATACAAACAAACAAATTGTTTCTAAATGTTTAAGCACACAGGACTACTTCAATGAAGATTAGCCTTCGGTAAGGTCGTGCGCGGATTAAGTTTGCGATGACTGCATAAATTGAGTATTAGTGAATACTTGTAAACATGTACTTAAAAGCCTACAAGGAAAATTAAGAACCTTGTACAGTAAAGCACTTGTCATTCATGAACGAAGACAAAGGTCAAATTGGACATCATGATTGAATGTTTTGAGCATTTAGATTTTAGGGGAATGACTGGATCAATGCGAATTGTTTTGAAGATTGTAATAAAGTTTATTGTGGTTAGGCGTAGGAAATATTACCTTCAGATGATAAAACAGGTAGCAATAAAACATTACGTATGACCTATTGAGTCGAGCTCAGCTCAGTGTTATTGAATAAGCTGCAGTACCTACATGCAATGGCAATAACAAGCATTTACATTGTTTAAAACACCATAACTAATATACTAATAATAGTCAAATATTATGAAAACACACGTGACACGCAGCTTCATAAAGTTCCTCAAAAGATGTGTTTCTACTGAGTCGGGTCACCAATTAGTATTTTATGAAGACTATAATTTCATGTGAGTGAATTGCATCATTAGTTTTAAAATTAGTTTTGCCTTACATTTATTGCATCACATAAAACAATGCAAGAATGGACCACTAAAATGTCTGTTTTATGGCAAACACTCTAGTCTCGGATTCTAGGAGGAGGACACGGTGTCCTTCTGATTATGTTCTATACTTTAGCGCACAGCCTAGGTCATTCTTAGGTCGTTCACCCACCCGCTCAGGTTTTATTTTAGTTTCATCTCCAACCCGGTACATTATGGAGTTAAATAGTTTTCGATAAGACAGTACAACCTACACGTACACAAATCCTATAACAGTAATCATTGTGGCAAGTGATCAGCCATAGTATTGTATTAGATACTTTGCACAGGTACCGAATGCAAAACAACACATTTTCATACCTACATAGTTATAGCAGAGTAGCCAACATCCGCGGTAAAACAATAAACCACCTTGACTACTCCACCTCTGCTGCAATATTATTAGGGCACAATTTCCGCAACAATAAAACAAGCTCTAGGTTCTGTTCTAGTTTAGAATTACGCGAGACTGCTTTTGAAATGGGAGGGAAGCCATAATGTTGTTTTACAACTTCGAGTCAATCATAACATAATTATGCATCATCATAGCGGGTAGAGCTCGGAAATTGTAGAGTCGAGGAAGCAATATGACAATATTAACTCAAGTTAATCTACCAGACCATAACAAACCGGCTTATAGCAAAAGCTTAAAGAAAGTAAACTTACGCTTTTTTCTTCGTATAACACCCATTTCCTTGCTCCCAAGTAACCGCTCTTAGTTAGTTCCTGGTTCCGTATATCCGGGGCCACAGGCTGGCAAGTTGTAACTTCTAAGTTCGATCCCGATCGTATCTGGCCAGTATCTCACGTCAATCAAGTGCCAGCGTCGGCCGGAGATCACTGCGGTGCTTCCCGGCGCATACCGCATCGGTCATTGTCCATTTGTAATGGACCGGTGATTTAACCCCGAGTGTTTTGAGCACGCAAAGTTTTTGAACGGAAAACAAACAAGTGGAGCGCTATGCGCGAGAACATGGAGTGATCTAATCGAGAAGGACGGCGGCGTACGCGCGGCCCGAGGCGAGGCTGGGGAATGCGCCGCCCCGCCGCCGCTGCGCTGCCGCTACGCTACCCGCGAGATGAGGAGGCTGTGGCGCCAGGCGCCCGCGAGATTAAAAATAGAAAGTCCTGAGAGTACAGGGATCGGTTTAAAATAGTAACTATTATGGCCGGTCTTATCAACTAAATATGGATTTGTAATACCCAGTAGCTTTTAAGTCTTTAGTGTTTGATGATACTCATTTGCTTACCATCTTGAAGCGTAGTTAAAAGTTACAGAGTTTTAACTCATTTGAAATTGTACAGTTTTGGAACGGCTTTAAATAAGTACGAAATTTAAATAGGTATGGAGACCGCCCATGCTTCGAAATGAAGTTAGTCAGTCAATAACCCTCCCTCCTGAAGACTGTCGGGTAAAAATCTAATTAATACAATCGATGTCGATAAACAGAGCTGTCTATCTACAAACAAACTCTACAAATTTTCATTTAACCTGTAGGTAGAGCAAGTTATTATCAATCCGACGCATATCACCACTCTTTTTATTTCCCCCTTGCTCTACCAGCATATCTGGAGCAATTGATTGCTTTAATAGAACTGATTTGGCGCAAGAACACTTTCGTTTCAAGTTTTCAACGATATCAATCAGAAAAACAACCGCCATGGACACGACGAGATACCATCGGCCGCCGTAAATTAAACCAAAAATAAATAAAAGATCGTGCCACGTGAAAACTCCGGCACCAATCGCTTTTGAATTGTGATTGAGCACGTCTAAAAGAAAAGCTGGTACTCAAAGCTCCAGTCAATGACAAAGTCGCGATAGTCGGGGGAATGTGGTAGCAGTATATATATACAATACGTATACATACATCATACTGTGTATTTTTGCGGCCTGTGCAACGCGAGGCCCTATCTAATAATTAGCTCCACTATATACAGTAAGTATGCAGCAATTGCAAGTAACAGTACCGGCCTCGGCCAATTTACTGGGACTAAGCATCGGGAGCGTAGGAAAATGAGTGCTCGATCACGAATAATCACGATAGGCTGAAAGCAATCGATTTAACAGTTGTCTATTAACGGAGGTCCGCAATACACAGCTAGGAGCTGGCTCTCGAATAACTGAGCTGCAATCTAGATCCTTGCTGCAGCTTAATTCGGGTCACGTGAAATAATAAGCTATGCAAATATATACGGGTGATATGCAGAGATGTCAATCATATACGGCACGTGCCCAATTAGATACTGTGTTTTGGTTCACAGAACTGGTTCCCAAAAGGATATTTATTTTCTTTTGGGTGAATGTAAATTATACGCATTTAAAAACCGGGTTGGTGAATTGGGGAGAAGGTAAATACAAGATACATGTAAATAATACATGGCGACAGCAAGTGAATGTGATATAGCCTTATTGGATTTTGGGTTGCATTGCGGTTGTAGAGCGTGGGTGTTATGTAAAGAAAGTAAATTTATTCGGATGCTGATAAAGGAGCGGTTGCTGCGGATAATTCGCAACAATTTTAAATGCTTTTGACATTCCAGGATTTAAGTTGGAGTGTGTGTAAGTGAGTAATAAATATAAGGAAGTAGAGATACTTAAATCAAATGCACAAGCATATCAATGCATCACAAATAGTTAGATCCTGTACTTGTCAGACGTAGCACTCGAGAGCGGTATCAGAGCAGGATCATTAGAAACAGATCGTGGCCGACAGCGACACAACTGTAAAGTATTAATTGAATATCACTGCATTCGCAGATCATTGATCTCCGTGATTTATACGAAGGGCTGGCAAATAAATTATTATTAATCTGTGGTCGTGTTCTGCGTATCGTGTTGTCGACGCGCTTCGATAACTCATTTCGCAGGTTCACTTTCTTGAGGCAGCAGCACGGATGTGTGTGAAACCGCAGAATACACTGTCTGCATTACATTTTACCTTTGATTGCCTGCTAATATGCCCGCTGCGGTCAGACCATGAAAGCTAGAGAAACTACCAGGGTTGAGGATAGCAATGCGATTCAATGTCACGGAGTTTCTTGTTCTCATCAATCAGATAGATATCTGCCTCAATAATAACGATACTCGGGAGAAAGCAAAGATCAGATCAGGTATCCGAAGGTACAGTGCATAATCTGCAAGTACATATCTGGACTTAATTGCCTATGCTATTAATCAGTGTAGAAACGGCGATACAAATTGTACAGCGCCCGCAAGAAAGGACAAAAAGTCTTACGTAATTACAGTCATGAACTAAACGGTAATAATAAATCTAATCAATGAGTTCGTAAGTACGGAGAACAAAAACGAGGACTTTCACACTGTTGACTAAGAGGCGGATGCAGTGGATGATAGATAACGAAAAGAAATGTGTGAGTGCACCTAACTGTACTATGGTGGGCATGTAGGTAATTATTGTACAGCGAAAGGTGTTGTAGCGCATAATTACGATATTGACCAAATACGTGCATCACGGCTGATCTCACAGATTGAGATGGGGCAGAGGTATATAGTATCTCGGAAGAAGTCAGTTTTAGATTTCATCTTATTTAAATTACGCAGCTATAAAGAGAGCTAGTAAGAAATGTAAAATCCATACTGATGATAAACCCCTGCGCACAAACCGACAAACCAAATTAGGCTGTAACAATCGCGCATGGCTCTCACGGGTTTCGTTCCGCGGGCTCCACTAAATGGCGGGGTTGAGCTAGGATCATTGGTATTTTAGGCGAGATGTTGTTAGTTTAGGCGCACGAGTGTCGTTCGTGCTGCGCCTCGGCTCTATCGGGCGTCATCGGCGCACGACTTGGACCGAGACCATCCGAGACGCTCGCGCATCACGCCAGGGCAAGAAGACGACTATGCAACTATGCGAAAGTCTGTTTGGCTGTCTGCATGGGAACATATTATCGAGGGTTGTGGATATGGATGCTAAGCTAAGAAATATTTTTAGTAGCAGGAATTTTTTGAAAAAGTGGCCGTTATGGAAGGTGTGTTAAGAAGTAGCCAGCGTTCAATGGCTTATGAGCTTGGGGAAGAGCAAGTAATATCCCCATTTACTCCTTCCAATACAAAGGCATAATAAAGAGAGGAAGTCAGGCCATTATTCAAGCTCTCTCTTGTAGCGCTTCTTTGTGTCACAGTGAAATGATCTGGATTTATTCTAAATTTCTGATATCAAACGCGGTATCTGACAATTTGAACTTTTCCGAAGGTAAAGTGGTAGGTTACAGGCAAAGCCAAGATGTGCTGCTAGTTCAATATAATTTGTTATCCCTAGCCCCAGAACGTCGCTAACAGTGCTGTTATTGTGCCTTTCTATCTGATAACGTCCTGAATCCAACAATAATTTCATTATAATAGACACGATAGAAGAATTACACAAGAGCTCTCTCATTAATAAAGTGTTGTTAAACAATTGATGAGCTAATCATCTTTTACGTGTCAGCCCGGAATATTATTGTTGAATTAGTATGGCTTGGGAAGTAAAGAAAGTTGATGGCGGTCAAAGTGATTGAGAGACCTTTTAGATAAAATTAGACACACATTAAGGAGAGGACTTTGTAATAACACTTAATAGTCACACCAAAATACAAACAAGTTATTAATCAGGCAGCTATTATGGGACCAAAGCCGGTATTCGCTTTTGTGCACATACCAGAAGATGACTTCGGCAAATCAAGCGGAACAGATCTTTGTAACGGTGTATTGGACATTTTATGCTGTGGCACATTTTGTGATTATGCATAGACAATTTTGCACACTATCTAAACAATCATCATCTTGTGAGCTCTCATGTCACAACTACTGATAGTATATACACTGTTGCGGCAGTAACTGATGCGTTCTGTAAAAAGCATTATTATGCAGGTTTCTACTACGATAACTTTGTTACTTCAATTGAAATACCCTCTCGCTCAGATGTCTATTGTTCTCCATTGTAAGTTTGTTCGGCCTATGTTCTTATGAGACTATACCGATTACCACTAAACCTCATCTACCTATTGCGACATACGACGAATTCGAGTACATCCACGTGCCAAAACAAACAATCTTACTCGCTTTGAAAGTAAACTCCATGATAGTGCACATGATCCCTCTCACGGCTGACTTGGTCACCGACATTTTAGCAAAATCACTTGTTCAGTAGACACGAACGTCCTCGTGTGTGGACTGCTACTGCGGTGTATGCCACCTACGACCTACGTGCTTGCTTAGTCATTGAAGCGCACCATTGGACGAAGGGCGAGAGGCTGATGCTGCTATTGTTATACGTCCCAGGGGTGGCTGGCGGTCTAGTTACGCACACAGGCGTGGAAAAGAAACTGCGCGTCGGTTTTATTTACGTGACATGCTGTTAATTATAACTGTTTGCATTTGCTGCCGGTGTGCAGCGAGTTTCTCTTTCAAACCGGTCAAAAGGCGATTTAAGTTATATCCTGTGTCGTATGCTCCGATGAAGGGGAAAAAGTGAGATAAGAGGATTGATGAGCGTATGGCTTTGTAAAGAACAACTGCACAAAACTGCAACACTTATTTTGAAGAAAATAAAGATTACATAGTAGCAGAGCCAAGATCATTAAGGGTAGAATTACGAAGCGAAGGATAAAACAGATATGCTAATCCAAAAGCAGATTGATGAATATGGATAGGCGAAATTGTACGTCTTTATCTCGGTCGTCTGCACTTCAAGTGCATATCTTTTAAACACCAGGATTGTTCAAACGATGTGATGTGATACTGTATCACCGAACTATAGGTTCGCCAAATGTAGTCAGGGGGAAAAATACGTTTATGAAAGTATAGGCGTATTTATTGACTTACACAATGATGGACTACTACTACTACTACTACTACAAATTACGAGTATGTATATTTTACTAAGTATATATGCTATACCCGGTTGAATAAAACGACACGATATGTCTGATAGCTAATATATTGCTAGTTTATTTATAACTTTACATGTGACGTGACTTTCAAAAGCAATTTCTCAAAAGGAAATTAGTTACCAGTTTTCTGGTTAATTACTCTTGCCATTAAAATAAATCATATACTTCTATGAATGATAGACCGAGAAAAACTGGGTATCGATCAGTTATGGTGGTATGCTTTCACATAAATCTAAGGATGCTCATCATTAATTTTAAAACATATAGGAGCTTTACGAAAATGAGGAAGCTCTACGTAACAGGATTTGATATTGATCATAAAGCAGACCATTAGTGCAGGTATGAAATCGCAGCATCAATTTGAGATATAAGTAGGTAGATATTATGATAGTTGTCCTTAACAACTTGGACATCTGTTTTATACCAACCGCGATGCAAGTGCGATTGTTCAACGACTGGTTGACCAATGACCATTATTGAGAATATCATAAGAACGGTTATTTCATACGTACCATAACCATGAACGATGGGCTCGAGATCACTGATGCGTACGCGCCTCGGACCAGATCTCAATGGCAAAGTGTAGTGACCAGACAGCTGCTCATTTTCATACGATTGCGGCATATGGCGCGGCAAAGTACCGTACGCGTGATTACTCGGGTCGTAGGCATATTGAGGCTGGTATTGCTCTGGTATCGTGTATTCGTATTGACTGTTCCTTCGGCTGTATCGATTGATTGGTGGTTCTTCGTATTGATCGAGGTGTTGCAGGCTTTGCGCTGGATAGTGTTGCTGTTTCCTTCGATATTTGTCTGGGAAGTCAAAACGTTTCTGGTGCGGAGGGTAGTATCTGTCTGTCGCGAAGATCTCATTGAAGGGCAGCGTACTTCTGTTGCTGTCAGTGCTACGGTTGCTTCTGGTACTGCTTCTAGCACTGTTACGACTGAGGGAGCCATCGCCGCGGACACTGAACGTTACTTCTAATCTCTTGTCTTTCATTGTTTACCGCACTTATCACGCGCAGCTAATTTCTAGGCGTAACACTTTGACATTTTAAGTGCTGAGAATTAGAAAGTACTATGGAACTATTTAAGAGTTACAGTGTATCATGTAACAAAGTAACGTATCATCTTGAAGAAAGTAAATGACGTTTACATCGGCCTCGGTGAGCGATGAGTAATGACTGCAGAGGCATTAGTAAATGATCTAGAGGCAAAGCTGCCGCCTTGTCCGGTTGTAAAAGAAGTTTTGGCAGACCACTCTCAAGTACGAACAAAGGTGCTGTCAGTTCGCTCGAGCAGAAGTAGCATTGTACGAACATAGACAAGAACGATGTGAAATTGACGGGAGAAAATGTGAACATGGAATCGTGATAGTATTAGCATTTAAAGACTCCCTCGTGAGAAGAGCGATCGCCAGTATTGCATCGTTGCGAGCAGAGGGGCTTCTTGATATCGAATTCCAGCTTTGCAAATACAATTACGACACAAAATTGATATTACGAGCAAAGTTAAGCAGCAAATGTAGGTAGTATTAACTTATTGTTTTATTAACAGTAATAGAGGCAACTTAGCTCACGGCTGTCCTTGATAAAGTTACTTACGACTTACGCCACTTTCATTTATAATTCTTTCGTCCTAATCTTATCGCACTACGCTACGACATTCGTCGCAACTAACACAATACAATAGTACCCTGCCCTTTTCTCCTCAGGCTCTTGACAATGACGAGGCTACCCAACAGCCGTCCGACAATTACTCAGCGGAATGTGACGCGGGCAAATTCGTATCACATCGACGGCAAAAAGTAATCGATTGGTTATTGAAGAACGAGTTATCAACACAGCAATATCAATGCGGAGCAATTTGAAAGGAAAACACGCGCGGTGCGTTTATAAAAAGAGCCCCAAATATGTACACTTGGATTAGATACGGTTTAGTTTGATGTCATCGGGCAAACAGCTTCTTGACATGCGATGTTTGCGATACGCATAAAAAATATCAAGAGCAAAACGTTATTGATGTAGATAACTTAACTAGTATAGAGCAATGTTTAGCGAATACCAAACGAATATCTTAGGTAACAACAAATTATACCAAAATGCTTTAACAAATATTGCACAACACGTCACGTTCTATTATAACGTCTACCACCAAACTGAGATAGGTGGAACAGTGACTAATATTATAAAGGGGAGATAAGATGATGTGTCAACACGTCAGTTCAATAACTCATACACAAATAACAATAGTGCGATGAAACATGAACTAACCAGAGCACATAAGGGACATCCTCTTCTCAAAACTCAACCTTAGCAAGTTATTGTTTGCAGTACAAAAGGAGGACGTTGTTTGGTATGTGCAACATGCGACTACAAGTTGAACACCTGTGGATCAGTCGACAATTTTCCTGCACTAAAATCGACTCTAAGACCGAGTTTTCCTACTGATGCTCCAGATAAAATCCTTGGTGATATTGTTTTGTATACATACAGTATGAGCATCGAGGAAAACGTCTACTAGGCCAAGGATACCACTACAATGTACAGAGCATATTTAAACACGCCTACATTTCGATGCCAGCAAGTTAGGTGTGTCCATCTACGAGAACACTTGATGTATCTTCAATGTCCTTGTCGATAGATATGATAAAGGTTTATTAAGTACTCAATAAATTAGATTCATTTGTTTGTATGATGCGAAAGGGCGATTCGCGTGCTACTATTAATTACGATGTAACAATCATCCGTAATGAATGAAGGCAGACGACGACGTACTATTTCAAGGATTACAACAATTAGCGATGAGATTCCAAAGAATAACTGACCTGATTTGTTCTACAACCACAAGAGTGTTATCGCATGTTAGGCTAGCGTTAAATGTAATCGTTTCGACACCACTTTTATATAGTAAGACAACTTGTAACGAATCTTATCTTTGTCGAGAGGATCGTATACGCTATGTGCAGCAGAGGCTGAAAAAATACAGCTTATTTAGATTTTACTATAGGATAAACAGCATGACAGCGCTTTCTTAACTCAACGCCTTTATGTGCATACTCAATAAAGATATTCAATTATAGTGCGCTCTAAAATTTATCGGCAGACAGAACAAGGGCACTGAGCTGCATCAACGGACGTTTACAGTGTGGCTAATGGTTTATGGAACCATCAATATTGGTGAAAGTGTCAAGACTGCAGTTCTCGTGCAGGTATAACAATGGTCGTAAACTTTTATAGCTTATTCTATGTAAACAGATTTCAACAGATACAGATCTTGGTATATGTTACTGTCGTCGCTAGTAGATATGAAACAATAACCGCGCCTGACCTTCATACTACAAGCATACGCCATTCGCGTATAAGCAAGGACGATTCTACCAATATCATAGATTTAGAAATAGGTGCTTCTAGATCATGAATGTGATGTTAACGCTAATTTCTTTGACAATAGATGTAATAGAACTGTAAGAACAAACAAACTACCAATTATAATCGACGTCAACACAATCAAACTCAAGCACGTAAAATGTAACATCGAATTAGATTACACGTACTGAACAAATAAACTAGAAACATATTCGTCTGACCGTTGCACTGCACCAAATAAGGACACAAACATTTGCCTATCGAGCGACTCTACGACCAAACTGAGTCACCCAGTTGCTTGGTTACACTTGACAGATCTCCTATGGCGACAGCGTCCATATGTCACGCCGCTTGAACACTAGTCAGTAGTCACCTATTAGATTTCACACAGGAAAAGGAGCGTATTGAGAGGTATCCGGGACACAGGTGGCCGCTTACTGAAGGGCTTCGCTGAACAGAGCGGTTGTGTATACCAAATGGCATGCGGTGCGAGGGAGATAAGCTGATAACACAGCGATAACGTTTTAATAGTGCAGACGCGAATATTGCGTTTGCGAGTAAATATTGCTATAGCAGGAAGCGCAGATTACTGTACTTGTACCTGTGCATGTTTAGCTGGGAGATAGGGCAATATTTGTTTATCAAGTGTCACCTGCAAGCGCCTACTTATGCCAATGGAACTAGTCAAACACGACAACATTAATGGTACGGTCTTGTAGGTACAATTTGAGAACATGAAAATAGATTCAAGAGACGCCATTGTTTCGCTCTGGCAAACATTGTGATACATGAATGGGACGGCATGAGCGGCTAAATTGATTTTCACAGTTAATAACTTGTGGAATAGACGACTTCACTCTTAATGCGCACAAAGAATACGAGCTAAAAGTAGATAAGTAGTTTCTAGATATTCACAGATATTTCAATAGCACTCAATATTCGTGCGAGACACAAAATCAATAAATTTAAAAGGTAAGTCATCGATCCCATTCAAATGGTTTTTTTCCTTACTCAGTGGGATTTCTTGCGATGCACGCGCGCGATCTTCCACGAGTAGATACTTAGGAATCACGATCGCCACGACTAGAGTCGTACTAACGTCGACTAGGAATATAATGTATAGTGAAGGGCAGACCAAGTATTCATAAATCGGCAGAGCTAGCAAATAAATAATATGCAAACAACAGTCAATTGACTGGTAAACCTAAAGGCGAATTGCGACAGGGAGGCAAGAGATGAGTCATATGACGTTATAAATAAATGAGGATGGGTAATGAATGTTGAATACCTCAGTTAGGATTGATAAAGCAACTGGATGATAAGGCATGATATCAAATACAGAAACATAAGTAACAATTTTCTTGACTCATTAAGAACGTTTCTTCAACGAAGAAATGTGTGATCATTACCGACGTTGAATAGAGTTATTTATCCAAATTATAGGGCTCGTGCTCGAGCTTATGTATAAACCTTGATTTGATTGCATCACTTTAGCAATGGTACATCTAAATAAGCCTAACCACGTTCTGTATGAAAACTTTAGCGCAAGAGATAATCCCTATACTCGTACAACGATCTACTGTTAATGCTTTTTAGGGTTCCGTACCCGAAGGGTGCCAAACGGGACCCTATTACTGAGACTTCGCTGTCCGTCCGTCCGTCCGTCCGTCCGTCCGTCTGTCACCGGGTCCGCCTGCACGAACCGTAATAGCTAGAAAGCTGAAATTTTCACAGAATGTGTATATCTGTTGCCGCACCAACCACAAATACTGAAATACGAGAGATATTACAAATTGAAAGTGGTCTCGGTACAAGATACGTCTTCACAACACGCTTGAAAAGTTTATACCAAGGCCATTTTGTTTTGGTAGGTAAGCCTTCTTTTAATGAAACTAAATTTAAATGATATGGCAATGTCGTCCCCGGACTTCTACAAAGACTTTAAATATTAATTGAGGAATTACCACGTCTCTATTTATTATGTAGAACTTTTAGAAAATAATTATAAAATTAATAGTTTTTAATTACTTTTGTTTTCATACAACTCTCAGAGCTCAGAAATTATTTTTTTCCTTTTGGCCACTTCAAGTTTGGCTGCCAGTGATGTTTTAATTAAATACTCTTTGGTGCGTTGAAATGATGTTTTGCAGTCTGCATGACATTGACATAATGAGTGAGTGAACCTCATTTTACGGAAATTGTAGATGGGTGTCTCACGTTTTCCAGTAGGAGTAGGTTGTAGACAGTGCTGCTTACGGCGGCGTTTTGTAGGTACTAAAGGCCCTAAAAGCGCGGCAAGCTTTGAATCAATTCAAATGTTATTTTTCAACTAGCTACAAAGTTATTCTGACATAAGATGATAATTTGAACAAAACTTTTTGGGTATTTCATGAAAAATACAGTTACAGATCACACATATACAGGGTGGAACAAACGAATGGGCCCTGGAGGGAAAGTACCTTAAAATCTCAAGATATCCGTCCGTCCGTCCGTCTGTCTGTCACCAGGCCGTATCTCATGAACCGTGGTAGCTAGACAGTTGATATTTTCACAGATGACGTATTTCTGTTCCCGCTATAACAACAAATACTAAAAACAAAATAAATTTAATATAAAGGGGGCTCCCATACAATTAACGTGTTTTTTTGCGGTTTTTTTAACCGACTTCCCAAAGGAGGAGGTTTACAATTCGTCCGGATGTTTGTTTTTTTTTTATTTATTTTTTATGTATGTGCCTCGATAGCGCCTAAACGGATGGACCGATTTGGAAAATTAGACCGATTAGACCTATAGTGATTTTTGTGTTTTTCATAATAACTCGTGCAAATGCACATGGTAAGCATAATATTGTGATGCGGAACTGCTGATGAAGACCACATATGGCCACCAGATCTGCTCAATACTAGGTACAAATACAATGCGTGGCTGACGGGCAGGCAACGCATAGCCTAAACCGGTGGACCTAGAGCCATGAAACTTTGTACAGGGGTTCCTTAGTAGCGTGGGGTAGCACTGATATGGGATTTGACAAAATTAATTCCCCTGGGGGGGGGGGGATAAGGGGTTACAGTTTGTATTAAACTCAATCTAATCAAATAGGGTTTGTGGAAGTCGGTTTTTTCTAAAGTTTACTTTTTGTTCCAATTATATAGATAATGGTACGGAACCCTTCGTGCGCGAGTCTGACTCGCACTTGGCCGGTTTTATTTATGTACCAATGAAATAAAATAATTCGACTAATCGACTAGCCGAGTACATCCCTACTGTGTCTGTAGCCGTGTAATGACGTCTCAGTGATGTCTCACTAGCGAACAACTGAAGTAGTCGCAGGTGCTAACACCGTGGGATTTGTGAACTTGGTACAAATTATCATCTGAACCCCATTTCTGTGGACTTGAACTTAGGATGAGCAAGGTGAATGCTAAAGATATTTATGTTATGTTTAAAGAAAGGGTAGAATCTGATGTAGGGCAATCATATGCCAGCAAATATACGAGAGTCAAAGACCAAGTGAAGTTTATTGACCATTGTCAAATTCACATTTACAGGAGGTAAGAAAGTATGAATTGGGTATATTTAAGGCGTTCATTAATTGCGAACAGGTAAAGGTAACTTGGAACCGTGGTAAAATTGCTACAAGGGTAAAACCATGAAAAGCACTTATTACTAAACGTTGTAATTATCACGCAGTGTTTCTAATTGAAATAACTGTAATTGCTATGCTACGTTGAATCGTCGAACATTTGAGCGTAGCCACAATTAGTAACTGGAGTGATAGATGACCATTTGGTGGCCATATAACCTGATTACTTTCCGGCTTCGGTTAAGATATTCCCCCACTCCCTACTAAGAAACAGTCTTGCGCCGTACACAAACAGTTGTTCAAATGAAGTGCTACTTTAGTGTCTTACTACTACTAGCACTGCGAATTCCGGAAAGAGAGACAGCACCAGCATGACTTTTGATAGGATAGTAAAATCCATGCAATCGAGTGTCAGTCATTAAGAACCGACAGTTGTAAATACCTTATTCAGGTTGTAAAGATTGAAGAAACAAAACTCACCATCAGGAATGTCAGGCATGTCATCAGCAGCCTCTATCGCGTCTTCTTCATCATCGGTCGCCGTCTCCTCGGCTTCATTATCACTTGTTCGTTCCTGCAGCTCCTTATTCTTGATCGCCTGCAAACAAACACAGTTCAAACCACTGACATGCCACTAGAAAGTACTAGAACCATGCAAACACAGCAGGCGGGAAAATTAAACGATAAATGTAAATTATATGTCGCGAGATAGCTAGAATGGACTAGTTAATATTACACTGGCGGGATGGAGATCTTAATTGAAATCTTGGGTATCTCTCATCTCACCCGGGCGATCCACCGGCCTGGCGCCTTTAAGCACCTCATTGTGGTTAAAGTTTATCAGTTCGCGTGGCAGATTCACGCCATGTTAACTGTTGAGCACGTCAGTAACAATACTAACAAATATGGAGTCGAAAGGAGTTGTGTTTGAGGGCCCGCGACGCGCGCACAAGACCGTAACAGCAACAATTACCCACGGGAATGTGGCTATGGAAATGGAACGGAGCGAGGCGACGAGCGATTTGGTTTATTGTTAGAGATCTTCACAAATATAGCGCTGTTCTGCATTCTCGTGCCTCTCCACGACCAGATAAATCATTCCAAGTTCTACGAACACATTTAATAAGTATGCTTACTGCATTTTTTCTAATGTTTGGTGGTGTTTGATGTAAAACTCAATGCAAATATTATATTTGTGATACAGGTAAGATATTTGCTTCATACTGATGTAACACATTTCTACAAAATAGGTTCCGTCCAACTTATCAGGCTGTGAGTGGACCAAGAACAAGAATAAAGGCTACTATTGAAAGCTCTAATTGTGGTTCATTAAATAAATGGTTCAGTTTAGTTTGTCTGGATATACAGACTTCGTTTTGTTTAGGTAGGATGACGAAACCAGTAATGAATATTTTGTATAAAAATCTAGTGAATCTGCTTTGTAATGATACACGTACACTATTGCATGTTGGGTATTTTTTATGAAAATAAACATAAACATAGGTACGTAACATCATCATCCCGATATGAATGCCTTTTGTGATTCAACACATAACATCCTCTCGAATGTTGGACAAAGGTTTTCACCAAGGCTTCATAATATGATTGACATTGGTGATAGACATCAATTTATCATTATACCAGTCGCTATCACCGTAGGAAAGTATTTCTCATCGTGACAGCTACTCAAAATAGGCGTAAGAAGTGATTATTATGATTTGATGGGCCGACAGGCATTATATTGAAATCTTTCTCAAATATTTTTCGTAAAATAGTATGCTCACAGTAAGATTAGAACTTTCTTTATAAGTTTTGGTTGATATTTACTTATAAGCATGAAATTACGGTACAAAACCGCTATACGCGTAACAACAAATTCATTGACTTAACTCGCCATGTGAAATAGCTCTCACGAAACCATTGTCTAACTATTTCACTGCTAACTTAATGCATGCGGCTACCCTACGTGTGAGATTGCTATCAAGCTTCTAATTATAATTAGGCCTTTTTTCCAATATTTTTAATTTCATAATTTAACTTTCCTGCGCTTTGCCAATATCTAGATTGTATTTTAATTGAACTAAGACTAACATAGAAACGAAACATCCGTAACCAATAGTAATTAAAAACAATAATTGTTACTTGTGTTAGTATGCGAGTTACAGTGTGTAAGGAAAGTGAACAAAATAGATACAACAGACAGGCATGCAAATCAGATAATGATCTGTACAAAAATATTGCGTGTAAATTGTCTTACAAAATCAAGACATGCGTAGTACAATATTAGTACCATCCACCATAGGTAAATTAATCAAGTTGTCCAAATATGGTCACTATAACCAGTTAGGTGCTTGAAATGAAGTAGTTTCGTTGGTCGATAGTACTAAACTAATAATAACAAGAAACTTAACATGTTACTACGAGCAATAACAAGCGTGTGATCTTCAGGAAATTACCCAGGAAACAAGATGACATCCTCGATAAGTATCATGCGAACACAAAACAATTGACCGGACATCAAGCAAATGGACATACACAGAACAATGTTCAAAAGGCCTCTCTATCCAGGGTTTTTAGTTCCAACAGCCAAAAATAGTTTTTTTTTCTAAAAGGGCCATAAAAACAAATCTCGCCAAAACTCTAAAATCACTGATAGTATTGAAGTTTTCCACATAGATAACTTTGAAGTATGCCACATTATCTTTATCTGAAAATTAAATTCTTTTACTATCACAGAAGACATCTCTTCATCCAGTTAAGTTCAAACTATAAAACCCTTGCCATTACTTTGTGTATCGCTAATTAGAGATGGTTTAAAGATATTGCAGATTTCCAATAGGCTAGTAATCGATGAGTCGAATAATCAGTACTTTACTACCACCGGCGCCGTCGCTGCTATAAACACCCTACATAAAAGTTCAGTTAAACCAATCGACTTTCAGTACCCTATTGTAGCTATTAAGGCCGTATTAATTTCAGCACCCAGCATAAAACGTCGGTATACTTCGGGGTTCTTTTGCTCCACTGGCGAGCAAAGTATCTGTCAAATATAGTTTCAGTTCGAGAGCTCACATCAATAAAACTCTTTGTTTACTTCCTTACTCCATGATCGACAGTCGCCAGTGGCGCCGCGTTGTAGCAAGACAAATTAATAAGCTCTCCCTACTGAAGGAACTAAAAACCCCGGCCGTCCGACGCCTTCAGCACCTGATCAATCAGGTCCCTCGCGCGGCTCGCATCGATCTGGTTAACCCGCTTGTTCTTGAGATGGTGCGGAGTATCCCGCCTGTGCAAGCGCAGGCCCGAGCTGTGGACCGGAGACTCGACCGCGCCGCGCCAGCCGACGCGACGGCCGGCCTGCCCGCGCTAGAGTAAATCGCCGTGAGTCCAAGTGGTAATAAGCGACAACAGATGGCGCTGATGTGATGTTTGGCTTTTTCATACGTTCCTACACCGCGGTATCAGAGGTTGAATTAGCGTTAGAAATTATGGTAGTCACTGGCCATTTCATTTTAGTCTCTTCCTTTTCCGATTACGCATAGATTATTTACAATGATGTCATATATAAATCTGTTCAAACCTCAATTTTCACATTGTCTTCATCTAACAGTGAAAATATTAGCTGTCACACATTATTACCACTTAGCGATCCCACAATACTTAATTTACAAAAGCTTTACACATAGTGTTTGCCAAATTGGAATATAGCTCCACAAATGTATGTCTTTTCTCTGTCTACATTCTGCTCTGAGTAATAAGTGTTAACTTATACGCATTGTAGCCGTGTTCCAAGTTAGCCACTGACATTTTAGAAAGCCTGGAAAAACTAAAACGATAAACCCACCATAAATAAAACTCAGATTCACCATTAAAACGAAGATTTGCATATTAGAGAGTACCAATAAAACAGTCAAGATACTAAAGTTAAGTTTAAGTGTTGGTAGTAATCTAACTACGCCGTTAGAGCACGGCAAGCCATCAAATTCCCTGAGGATAATAAAGTTTTAAGTATTTAGTCAGTAAGTTTCATCTAATTAGAACTTACCTCGAGTTCTCCAGAGTCGTTGTCGTCGTTAGACGCTTCACTGGCCTCGCTCCTGGCGTCTTCGGCAGGCTGTAAATAAAACTTAATCAATATAACCTTGGGCATGAACTTGAATTTGGCTCGGACGTACTTAGGTATTAATACTGCGACAACGAATCTACATACAAATCTGTCATTTCTGTAGCGTAATCTTCGCGCGTATGGTCTGTCTACATCGGAACGTTAAATCAGCTGAGGCTCGTCGGTCGCGTAATTTCCGCAAGAGAGTGCCGAACGACATAGGGGAAAAGAGCTCTCTCTTCTCAAGAAGGAGAGATAACTCATAGATAGCTCTAAAATCGTTATATCTGCTATATCTGCATTCATTTCTTCTGGCTCAACACTAGGATACCCTGTGTCGTGGAACCAGAAAGTACGACATCACAAACATGTAAAAATCCAATACCTGGGGATTTTTATTTTATTTTCAATCGAACCCGTGACCTCTCGCATGGTAGGCTGAGCCACAACCGCTGCGCCACAGCGGTCGTCATCGTCATCGCAGTTTTAGTGGATCCCATTCGGTTACCTCGGTTTCGTTGTGAGTCTCCACCGGCGGCGGCGGCGGCGGCGCGTCATTCAGCCGCTCCCTTTCTCTCTCCTCCTCCACAGTTTCTACTACGGGCAGCCCGTTCTCCGCGGGCGGGTTCGGGGCGGCGGGGGCGGCGGCCGCCTCCAGCGAGCGCCGCAGGTTCTGCGCCTTGGACTTGAGGTCACGCGGGTGCGGCGTGTTTTGGCGAACGAACGGCGTCTGTGGGGTGGGGGGGAATTAGTGCGGTGTTGGCGGGTAGATGGCGTTGTAGGTTGAAGGCTGATTGATGGTGGTGATGATGATGATGATGATAAAAGGTATGCAAGCCTAAGCCGCATTATGCAAGATGTAAATGATATTTTGGAAATATATTGCCAAATCTTTAAATAATTTATTGGGCTCTGGGTTGGTTACCCTGCTGACATTTTAATATCAGGCAACTGACGCAAGTATTTAGTGCAAACTGTAAATTCATCAAAGCGAAATACGGAAGCATTCTCTGCTGTAAAAACGTTAAGTAATATATAGTAATACATATAGTCGTAAAATAAACTAAAATCTAGTAAAAATATGCTATAAAAAGTTAACATGCACATGCTATAGACACTAAAAATATGTTTTCAAGTGCATTTAATATTAACGAGCCGAAATCGTGAACACGAGTGGCATAAAAATTATGCTATTTGGAAAGCATTGAAAGTTAAGAAAATTCTACATACCTATTAGGTTTTCTTTCAACGAAACTACTAGAAAACTAGCAATACAATCTATCTAGCGCTAGGGCAATACTTAACCAAGTCTACTTCGCCAATACTTAAATTAGAAGACGAGTACTAGACAAATTAAAATGTCAAAGAGTTTAATAGCCACTTAACCTAATACCAAATAACACAATGACACAATGTCATCCAGAAACGTACCACCTCACGTTTTGAAACCCAGCTGACATAACCCTTATGCCATAAGAAGTAGGGCTCAGAGATACGGTACTTCAAATGGTACGTGCTAACCCGAAGACTTATAAACGTTGAGCTCACATGAATGTACGGATGATATCACACCTTGTCTAATCTTCAAAGCCTCAACACGAGTGAAGATGACATTTTTAACTACACTATTAAATAAAGTTATAAAAAATATACAGTGCAAATAGCGATATGTTGTGTAATGAATAAACTACAGGTACGTTATGTTTTATGCAATAAAAATTGTCTATAAAATACTAATATAAATTCACAGTTCACAATTCTTTATTGCACACAATAATTTAAACAGTTACATTAAAAGAAAACACATGTACAAAGGCGAGCACATCTCTAAAAAGAGATCTCTTCCAGCAAATCAAATGTACTTAAAATTTTAAAATACATAATTGTGTTCTCTCAATTAATACCAACAAAACTTGAACTAAAACTAACTTTATCATTTTAAGATTATTCCATGCTGTTCTAGAATTGAAGAGGATTCCTGGAATCCAAGACAGTGATTTTAGGTGCGCCTGGAAAAGGTAAAACATAAAATCTACAACATTTGCATTAGCCTACTGAGCGTAAACACAGTAATCTAATCTATTTTACTGTAAGACGCAGTAACATTCCGCAAAACTAACAATACGGAGTGCATTCACAAGGATTCCTTCAGCGATTGCAACAAATCATATTCCTATTTAGATGCAGCAATAAAATTGTGTTCATTGCACATAAATAACCAGTAAAAGTTAAAGCGTGATCGATAAATAACCATAGTAATAGTAATAACACAGTGAAAGCATATTTATAAGACACGATGGTATTGATTTTTTATTGTTCCTCATATTTCTTCATTAAACGTTATGATGACGTAGTGAAGCTTACAGTAAGGCCAAGATTAAAAGATGAGGTGTCCCGTCCTACAAGATTATTCCAATATTTGCATTTGTATCCCTGTCATTTGTTTTAGAATTACAAGACGGAAGACACTTATGGATATCATGCCGGCTGAGATGGGAGATCCACCACTTCAAAGCATACTTTGAATTTGGCTAAACACCATACCCATCTGAAAATAAATACCCTAACACAATTGGGAGAAAAACTGACAATATACACATATAGTATGGCGCATATGGTGGCGCATTCGCGAATGTAGCCTAGTACAAGGGAACTGTCAAATTGAATGAAACCCTACACTCGGCACTAGCGTAAACAAAGTACAGTCAACGCAGTGTCATCTGCGTTTAGCTCCTAATTGACCCTGAATCCTGATATACATAAATTTTACCAGACTTCCAATTTCAATTATAAGTATAATCTGCAATAAATAACTGCTTAATGTTCATCAGCCTCGGGAAGCCTTATCTCGCGTGGGAGTGTCCAGCTGACACTAGAAGGTTCTAAGGAAGGAGGTTCTAGATACTGGCAGAAAATAAATCAAAATCTATCTTTGTGAATGCACTCTGTCCCGCTAAGTACCTCCGCCAGGTTACTCATGGTAGGGGTAAATCTCTGAAGCGAGGACCGCCGCTGTGTGGTCACAAGCTTTCGGACCACGCTCAGCGGGTGCTTTAGTTCGGTGAAGGAGAGGCGCTTGACGGTATCGGGGGGCGATACGTCTTCGTCCTCTTCTAGTATTGATGCTGGTACCTTGAATGCAAACATTGCTACGTCTAGGAGGGATAGAGACGAGAAATTGTCGCTGCAGGTTGTTCGACTGTGATGTTTTGCGGTTTTTTTGAATACAGATTCACTAGCGACATATTAAGCTGTGTTACATGTTGGTATTTCATCATGTTCAGCCAGCATTGGGCCACTGCTGGGTATAGGCCTGTTCTCCGTCGCGTCTTTCTTCACAGTCCTGTGCCAACCCCATCCATTGAGATTCCGTCGACGTGATAGCGACGGATCATCGGTTTAATTACTAACACACATACATTCATTGTTGGTTTATGTTACAGATTAATACACGTCTACGTGATCGACTGTGGTGCTGAGTGTTTCAAGATGATTTAAATATATAGATTTACATTGTACACCATTTCAATAAAGATCTTGAAAGAATAGCTTATAAAATAATCAGTTCTCTACATTTTTTTCTTTTTAGCATAGCTTAATTAATTAAAAGCAATATGCCGTTCCCTTTTCATCTATATTTAATAAAATTGATTAAAAATATTGCCGGTTTAAGGCGTCCCAATAAGCTCTGTGATGATGTGACAGCTTCATCTGTCATTTCACATGCACTATTTATAATTTATCTGGTACAACTACCGTGCCCCCGCCAAGAAGTAGGGTTTACCGGGACTTCTTAAAATAGACCCTTAGATCCATCAGTAATGTAGCACAACGAAAACTCAATGCTTCACAGCAAAAGCGACGTTGATATACTTTCAGACCTTATGACAAATAGATAAGAGCCCAAAGGTGTATCAGCTGTCGTTACACATCTCAAGCCTACAGTGATTCCGATATAAATGTAAAACAAACATGCAAAAACAAAATAAAAGATGGACACATCTTAAAACAGTTTTATTTAAAAACAAATAAAACGTAAGACACAACTATAGGACTAATATAATAATACTTGTGATTTAAAATTATATCAATAAAACAGATTACATAAATAAACGTTGAACTTATCATACAAAATAAATAAACAAATAATGCAAGCATAAACATGGACAAAATATATTACATACAAAAACTTATACCCTAGCGTTTATTCATTCTAAAGCTACTAATATGTTGGTTACAGCCAAATAAGCCCTCTCTCGCGAGCATCGTTCCACAACATTCGTCCTAAGCCAATTCCTGCCAACTCCAATACCATGTCGCATACTCCTGCCAATACTACGAAAGCTGTTGGAAATCCTACTCGGAATTTTACGGGCTGCGTGATTTGTGTTCAAGCGAATACGTCTGGTAAATACTGGTGTGGCAAAGTTGGTAAAGTTTAATTTAGCGTGTAGACAACAGTAGCTCACCTCTTTGATTCGTTCTACTTCGTCGGTAAATTGGACGAGGTGGGTGCGTGTGGCTTCCTTTTCTTCCCAATCATCGCCGTCTGAGTCCCTGTGCTCCCGGGACACGCTTGATTCTGTTGAACGGAAGGGGGATTTAGATACTATGTTGTATGTGCTTGTTGCCACTACTTCTGTAGTTCATAGATTACCACAGGAAATTATTCAAGAGTTTATACACCCAGTGGTATGGCATTTGAGATACAGACAGACAGCAAGCAAGGAGACAAGAAATCTCTTATTAGATATAAGGTCGCCTTTGTACATTGTTTGTCTTTCATATATTTTCTGTATGTTTTGTGGAGTACAATAAAGAAATTACGAAAATTACATTCCGAGGCAAAATCGACATTGGGTAATGGGACGAAATACAACAGTGAACATTGAAAGCACACATCTCATGACAGGGATAACACTACAACGCATAGGTACAACATGTATCTCATGACAGGGATAACACTACAACGCATAGGTACAACATGTATCTCATGACAGGGATAACACTACAACGCATAGGTACAACATGTATTTCAGACAAAACGGATAAATAACTAACTACATGGTGCAATGAGTGAGTGTCTCAATATTTCTCTCAAAAAACCCGACGTCCTGTTTAGTGTATTTGTTTTAAAACGATAATTTGCTTGCTGACCCTTAGGTTGCTGTTTACGGAATACTGGCTGGAATGAGAAAT
The DNA here is from genome assembly GCA_963457715.1 of Argyresthia albistria. Lineage (NCBI taxonomy): Eukaryota > Metazoa > Arthropoda > Insecta > Lepidoptera > Argyresthiidae > Argyresthia > Argyresthia albistria. The sequence continues at coordinate 6,148,866 of OY735258.1, forward strand.
AACTAAGACTTAAAAACACAAGTACACAGTGTGCCACTCATGCTAAAGCAAGAAATCGTTCCAAAATCCACTAGGTATGTGCAGTATGTCAACATCATAAGAGAGTATGAAACGTACATTATAGTCTGTATGAGACTAAATAGCTAATGAGGGATATAAGGACAGGGAACAACTACGGGGAGTGGGAGTTAGGTTTCTATGAAGAGGCCATTTGCGATATAGGGACAGGACAGTTCCTTAGGAGAGTGGGAGTTAGCTTTGCATGAAGTGTCCATTTGTATACGACCCTGGGCAACGGCTAGTTTTATCAGAAATTCCATTGAATATGATATCGTGTTTCCTCTCGTGAAGCTTACCTCGCAATCGGTCTAGCTCCTGCGACTGCGACATAAACCTGTGTTGGCTCCAGTGCCCGCTGCCGACCTCCGACGTGTGTTCGAGTTCTATAGCAGTCGTGACATGTGTAAAGTGGCATTTTAGTTATTATGTACACGGCAAACGAAAACACGGGGGTGCCGTGGCTGCTGTCTGCGGTCGGTAGTTTGTTTAATAATAATATATTTTTATTTTAGGTAAAATTTCCCATATCGATAAACAGCTAAACGTAACGTTTAACGTAACGTATAACTTAGTCATAATCATGATTTAAGTTACAGTTATAAGGACGGATAGTGGACAATTTTAAATCTTCAGGTCTCATCTGGCGACAGAAGATTTATTGTAATCTAGTATGTAGTAACTACCATAAGAATAATCATTATTTTAGAACGACAGATCACTAACACATGGAAGGTTAGCAAAATTTCTATTCAGAATAGAACTGGGCTATCTTAGTCGAGATGGTTCTAAAACAGAGATCACAAACCTCTCGCCACAGTAATAAATGTTGTATTAAATGTTTCACAAATAGTAAGCGATGATAGTTGAATGACCGGAACGACAGTTGGACAACAGCCATTGACACTCGCAAAATTAAAGATAAGCACAAAAAAGCATATGCAAAAAATACACAAAAACATATGCTCGTTTACATTACAACGATGCAAAAAGCGTAACGTATTCTACGATGACGTGGTATCTGTCATAGAGTAACTTATATATGTATCTGTATCTTTGTCTTCTCCGCCCTACCATCAGGGGACGAAATAGAAAAGCAATCGCAGGATACGTTATAAAATCTACACATTAACCTTGTGTAGTAACTATATTAATGTGAAACAAAATGTAGAACATCAAAATATTCGTTGGACAACATTAACCAATCATTCACTAAGTGCTTTCTCGACCAATTACGACACTAGATGTCACTATTATACACATTCAAACAAGTGAATATCGAAATAATGAATCATTTGGTAATCAAACGAACCAATTTTCAAGTTTTAATTTGTTTTCGCCACATAATTGTGTGCACAGTAATCCAATGCTGTCCAGTTAGAACTGTCAGAGTAAGATCGTCTCTTTTTCACGCTCGCTATTGTGTACAACGCGAAAGAGAACACGTTACTTTGACAGACCCACAGACAAATCCGTGGCCAAAAGACGTGTATAAAACAAAAGTGGTTAAACAAAACGCAGTCCCAAAACAGTGAGATAGAAAGATACATCCACCATCAAAAGTGCAAGTGCAGTAAGTAGACACCCCAATCTTTACCTGGTTGTTGTGTGTACGACAGTTGTGGTAGAAGGAAGCATGTCAACACATTCTCCCCTGTGGTTTCATCCCGGTCCGTCTGGAAGGTTAGTAGCGGCTGCGCCTGGTTTTCTGAGAGCCACACTGCTTTTAGCTCCAGATTCACGAGGGTGATAGGTAGATACTCCAACCTGGAAGAGATTGTAATTAGAAGACAGAGATACATAGCTACACACTTTAGCATATGGGTGGAGGATGGCACAGATTTGTTTACTAATACACGACCTAATTGTATGCGTGACGCCTAATGCTTAGGCATCGCGCACATAAGGACGGGCCGCAGCGTTCCGGGTCGCAGCGCACTATCGCACACTGTGTCGGGGCGCAACGGGCCGCATGATTTTGTATGCGGCGATGCGGCCCTCCCCGCACCGGCACGCTGCGGCCCGGCCTTATGTGCGCGATCCCTTAATCTGCGGTGGAGACATATATAACTATTGAAGAGAAATTATAACTGATGAGGCTGAATAAGACCCCCCCCCCCTCCCCATAACAAATATCAACTTCAGCTTCGTTCGTTCGTTTCGTAATAGACGATGAAAGGTTGGCTGGTTTAAAACAATTTGTTTCGCAATGTAAAGCCATGTGAAAACTTGAACTGTTTGTGAAATTAAAAGGGTAATTTGAATAAGAGTATTTATAAATTCGCGGTTAAACGTGCGTCTGTTGAAGCGTCGGGTGTTTTATTATGGTTGTAAAAAGTATAAAGCACATACTTATGTCTTGTATGAAAGATAATAATGTTTATAGCCGTATGAGATCGTGCGTGTTTCTTGTGTAAGAAGATATTTAGCGAAAGCAAAATTTTATTTGTGTTTAGACATGACACGTTTCCCAAAGGAAATCGATATGCTAATTACGAAAATTAAAAATGATTACTAACTTGTTAATCAATATGGTTTTGAAGAGACCAAACCATGCGATCGTTCAGGCCCTTAGTTCAAATCTGGTAGTAAGAAATGGAGAACCATATACCTATACAAAATATACTAAGTACTAATGATGAGGAACTCGCATGCCCGCAATGCGCGAGGATCTTCACTAGCAAGATTGGCTACAAGCTCTTTTTCTAACGTGTGAGTAAGAGAGGGACACCAATAGTTGCCGGCTACATATTGCAGCAAAACCTGGCCCGTTTAGGAGCACCTTAAGCCACATGCGAGCCCACGAGAGCGGCGTCTACAGACTACCAGTTTAAGCGGTCGCCGAGACCGAAACCTTGTTGACCGAAATCTTGTTGAGCGACATCTTGTTGACTGAAATGTTGCGCGTGCCCTCTACTTTGTAGCCGTACCAAAGTACCACCACTGCGCTCTACCGCATGATCTGATCGCTCCTTTAACCCCTTCTCTCTCAGAAGCACACCGCTTGAACGACCGAACAATGGCGAACTATTGTTAAACCCGTTGAGTGACCTAGGCGCGACATCTGCGTCTAGTCAAATGGCGAATCTTTTGTTATCGGAAACGCGGACATTCAACCGGCTTCATTCCAATAAGATGTGTCGGCGAACCAGTCAAAACTCACCTGTTCCCACTAACATCCAACACGTGCAGCGATTTACAGTTCCCCAGTTCATTGGGTAGCCTCGTCAGCTTATTATCCCGAAGACTCAGCACCCCCAACAGGGTCATGTTGCCAATCTCGAGCGGTATTTCACCCAATGTATTCCTATCTACGTTCATCACAGTCAACTCCTTCAGGTTTCCTATTGACTTCGGCAGTTCATTGAGGAAGTTCTCTGTGAGGACCAGTTCTTGTAGGTTTGTACATCTGGAAGAAGAAAGGTCTATGTTATTATCGTATACATTCACACAATGCTGAAGCTATTTTCTCAAAAAGGAACAGTTGTTTCTTCGAACTTGCAAAGATGTTGACATATCTTTTCGTAAAAGCTCGCCTATTACTGATATTATTCCGAGAGTAACCTTTTGCCACAGAAGAGATAATCTTTTGCATAAAAACCAATGTTTAAGATGTAGCTGTGTTAACCGATCAGAATCTTAGAAGTTAGAGCAAGCTCGCCATAGAAAGTTGTAAGCGGATATTGTAATAACAACACTTCAATGATATGATCATTCAGACGGCATTATGCTTATTGTTGTATTGTATTTTATACTGATTCAAATAGGTATTCATTCGGCGGAATAAATCAATGTTACTACTTGTAAAAGTTATTTACGCCAAATATTTGTACCTATTGTGAACGACTTTACCAAGTTTCCGTTTAATACAAAGTACCTATTCAACCCTCTGAATAATTTATTATTAATTTATTTATTATATTTTCTCCTAATATTTGAAATGAAGGTACATTGACTACACAGTATATCAACATTATATGTTTTGTAAAGTCACGCCGCCGAGCTCGAAATTATTATTTTTCACAAAAATATTTTTTAATTAATTTTTTATTCAAATTATTTTTTTAATCATGATATTGTGGACCGCAGAGAGTCGCACGGGATGAGGTGCGGCACGGGAAGCAGGGGGAGTCTGTTAGCACTAGCGCGCGGTGGCTGGCGCTTTGCAGTTATTACAGGATTTTTTTTACACTAAGTTATGAATGAAAATTATGCGAGGGAAAAGAAAACAAAAATAGTTAAAACTCATCAGCGATACGTAAACTATCGATCCTGAACCAGGCGTAACTTTACAAATCAACAGCCTGTGTATACCATATAAAGTACCAATAAAAATCACGCGCTGGCCGGAAAAAAACGCGCTGGCCGGAAAAAAACACGATACCCAGTGTCGTGGGAATCAAATAAATAACCGGCCAAGTGCGAGTCGGACTCGCGCACGAAGGGTTCCGTACCATTATCTATAAAAAACCGCAAAAAAAAAAAGTTGTATGGGAGCCCCCCTAAATATTAATTTAATTTTTACTTTTTAAGTAATTAATATACTCAATATATTGTGAACATTTTAAGCGTCTACCTGCTACCATTATCAATATCGAGCAAAAATGAGCAAAAAATCACGTTTGTTGTATGGGAGCCCCCCTTAATATTAAATTTCTTTCGATTTTTAGTATTTGTTGTTATAGCGGCAACAGAAATACATCATCTGTGAAAATTTCAACTGTCTAGCTACCACGGGTTCATGAGATACAGCCTGGTGACAGACAGACGGACGGACGGACAGACAGCGAAGTCTCAGTAATAGGGTCCCGTTTGGCACCCTTCGGGTACGGAACCCTAAAAACGGCCACGACGCAAAACAAACAAATACCAATAAATAAACCCACCTTCCAACACTTTCATTCAGTGATTGTAATCTATTCTGGTCCAACTTCAGTATCGTTAGATTCGCCAAGTTCCCTGTCCCATCGGGTATCGTTTCCAGCATGTTATGCGACAGATGCAGATCTGTTAGGCAGCAGAGACCGCCTATTTCCTCAGGTAGGACTTCCATTTTGTTGTCGCTGACGTCAAGGCATATTAGTGCCTTGAGGTTGCCGATTTCTGGGGGTAGATATTGCAGTTTGTTGTGATCTAACCAGAGCTCTTCTAGTGATTGCAGCTCGCCGATGAAGCCGGGCTGGAATAGAGAGAGGGAAAAATGTTTAAAATCTGTGAATTTAATAAATTGCTTGTAAGAATAGGATAAGGTAATTGAACTAGTAGAGCGCCTCATAAGTTTCGGTTAGCCCGATGATAACGAGAAGACGTTAATTTCAAGTTTATTGACCGAAGGGCTTTATTAGAAAACAAACGCAGTGTGTCTGTAAGCGGTTAACAAATACTTGAGTTTATAAAGTTCACAAAGAACCTAAAATGTCTGTGTATTGAATTGTTGGCTATAGCAGGAAAAACAACAGCAACAATGTGGAAACAATGGTGTATTGTTTTTAATGATGATTAATGTAATTTTAGAACTCCCATGTAGCCTTTAATTGTCTTTGATATTAATAAAATTTTATTCGATTTGGGCAATGTCGTATACCTAATAGACATGCAAAGTATCTCCGTTATTTAGACAGTTGTTAGTATTAGTTATTGAAATGAATTATGGCATACTAGGTATATCAAGCCTTAATTTAATGACTCATTCATAAATTATTTTATATCATAGAAAAACCTTCTGTCTGTCCTGTCCGGACAACGTAGTTAACTGACAAATCAACTGTAGCGTAGCATTATGTGATGCAATATGACACCGCATAGAACCGATACCATAATTCCGTCAGGCTCATTGGCTTAACAACCATATCACACTTGCATGTGTCAGCTCAGGGACACGGAAGCATAATATAGTATCCTATTCACACATCTACTGAGGGCGGAAATAAATACATTACTGACAATGACAAGGCATTACGTGAGCATAATTGTACCTCTGCCACCCGGTACTGGAAAAGGCGGGATGCTATGGATGTACCAGTGGATACAATGTTTGGTAGAAAGTCAGGGTTAACATCTACTCTGGAGTTGATTCGGAATCGAAAATTTTGGTAACGACTCGTCTGGTTCTTCGCCAATACCACCGATACGTGGATACCGTGCCACAAGCACCCCGTATGGGAAAACGTGTCACGCTACATTGGTTTTGTTTTAGGGAGTTTCTTCGTTTAGCTCCTGATTATCTAGTCTTTAAGGCTCCTTGGCAGTAATTACCAACTGTATGGGACGAAAGGAAACCAGACGGCCAGATTGGATTTCTCACCAGTTCATCTATCTCGTTGTCTCCAAGGTCGAGCCTCTCCAGTTTCGTGAGATTCTTCAGGGACTCCGGCAGAGACTTGAGAAGGTTTTCTCTTAGCTCCAGCGACTGCAGCGATATGAGGCTGAAACAAGTATCAGCTTTCTATTAGATTAAATTAGAGAATAACGTTCAGCCTCGCCTTTGCGGATAAGTTTTCTCATATCTTTTCCGCTCCTTTAACGTGGGCTACAGAAATAGACATGATGGTTAAGTTAAAGTTCAAATTGGGTTTCGTAATTTTCCAGGTTTATGGCACGTTAGTCTTTGTAATGAAAGTAATATTATTACCTATTTAATATTAATTTCTAATACTTGCAGCAAAAACTATAAGTTAGCTAAGAAACGCTATAAATAGATTAAAACTTTATAGACCACAGCGCGCAACTCGAAACATTCTTACCCGGCATTATTGTAGGTCATTATTGGAGACACACTTCTATTCTACACTTTACACTCTGATCTATCATATCATAAATCTATGTATTGTACGACTGTGTAGTATCTAGTTGAACTTTACAAGTAACCTTTTGATCTTTATGTGTCACGAGGTAGGAAATGAAAATGATGAGTAATAACAATAATACATAAGTCTCCACAGTACGTCCTGCGCATAATGCACCTGTATATAGGAGAAGCTAATTATACCTCTTAACTTGGCAAAAAGACATGGCCTGGCCCTTCCATAGAACAACTTAATATTTGACAATGTGCAAACGATCAAGCCATTTAATTTTACCAAGATATGGGCTTGTAGAGACCAGGATTATCTACAGAACTCGGTTCATGCATTTTACGTTTTATTTTTGGCATAGATTATTATTAGGGGGCTGTGAAAAATGTGTCTCATACAGTTGGCTCTAAACTTAAATATATCATTAATAAGTTTAATAACACAAACTAGTAACATGATATATCTTGTTTTACTCCATACAGCCTTCTAAGATGATATAACAATTTGTCGGGACAAGACAACGAGCCGGTAACACAATGGCGGCAGTTAGATGGCAGGCCTCACGTTAGCTTTGACTCGTTCTCAGAGTAGGTAGACAAATTGACTTAAAATTCAATATTTTATTTTCTTGCTGTATTGTAGCTTTGAATAACTGGGTCAATATGAGCATAACTGTGGAATCTCATGTGGGAAAGTGCGTGGCGTTGATATTCATTACTGGCGGCATTGCAACCTTATTCTGGAAAGTCTACGGAAAGATACAGAGAAATGTGGGAAAAGTTATATAGATAGACAGATAAAAGATTTATTCATTAGACAGTACAAACACATAAATTTAATTACAACAATAAGAATAACAATAATCAATAAACTAAAATCATTAACATATTCACAATAATTAACAACAAAACAAAACAAAATCAATATTGCTGGTATGGGCCGCTATGTGGTCATGTGATAGTACCGCGACAATGAAATGGCCCTGACTCAGCAATGTCACAGACGAGTCTGTGACGCTGGTATTCTGCCAGGGCCAGGAACAGACGCACAGCGGTGGCTCAAGTACACAATGTTAATTAAATTAATAATTTACAAATCAATTTAAATTAAATAAGACAAACAATGAAAATAAAAAATATTGAAAAATCTTATAGTTAAACATAAATTATGATTGTAGGTACTGTGAATTAAAAATTTAATTGAAATAATTATTGTATTGTATTGAAATTTAATTGCATCGGTAAATAACATTTGACAACTGACATGTTGACGTCCGTCCGTAGGCCCATAAATTTCACGTAAACTCAAGCACCACACCAGTGTGAGCAAAACTCGAACGTGAGTATTACCGCATACTGTTATTTTAGGAGGTATTAAGGATTTGCCAAATGCGAATACCGAAGGACGGAAATAAAGACATTGGCTGCTACTAAGAGCTATTTCATTAATTTTTCTCAGCGGAATAATAACCTGGGCCTTAAAACAATTCCCCGTGACATTTAGAAACCGTACAGTTCCCAACCAACCCACAACGGTAAAGTTTTAAATACCATACCATACACCTACAATAACCTGGTAGAGCCCTTATAGATATCCTAAACGTAGGTACATGTCTGCTCATAATCAACATCATGCCAGTCCGCCTGATGAAGATAAGGACCTGTCGCTATTCCGAGAGTGCTGATTATTGATCCTATTAATTAAACCGGGTTCACGGATGACCCGGAGAATATTCGTGCTTGTGTAATTTAGCTAATTACCGAGGTAGGAGGTAAACAAAGACGCTTTGCTCGCCCCAACAACGCTTCCTTGTCTACAGAAAGTTTTAACTCAATCAATAATGCTAAAGTAGACATTTCCTTGTATCCAAATGTAATACTAATACTTCATGTAATCCTGGACACAGTATCTAACCGAACTCGTATAACCCACCGGTGATGTATCTGGTAGTCGAAAATAAACATTTAAAAAAAACTCGTGCATCACATTATACGTAATTTCGAATCTTCGCAGCACCCTTCGACCGTACGGCTGCCGGGAAATACCTCTACGAAGTTTTACTTCAAAAATGAGTATTGCATATTATACTTACAGCCGCATTCCCATATTGCCTCTATCAACACACAGGTAAACAAAAATTTCAAAAACAATCATAAACTCTACTTTGGAAAGCAAACCCAACCATCCGGCCAACGAGCGAGGTCGTCAAATAAACAAACACTTTTCATGAAAATACTACATCCCAGCAAAATAAAGTTTAAAGTGAAAATTGGGAGGGAAGAGCAATTAATTTTATCAAATATTCCCGTATACGAGTAGAATCACCGTTACGAAAATATATATGCGCTGAAAATGCTTTTTACATAAATGAATATCGTAAGCGCGTTTTAACAAAGGATTCTTCTACTTCTGAATTATTCAGGAATTCGGCTTTACTTTCTCAATTAACTTATTAATACATTCATGAATACAGAAGGGCCGATGGGGCCGCATCATCTAACAATTTTCGATCTACCCATGAGTACTATGGCTGAGACATCCCCAGGCAGAACCACATTTCAGACACGATTCAGTCCAGTACAAGTAAATATTCTAACCTAACCGGTTCTTAGCCTGCATCCAGCTATTCCTAACCGCAAGCATGGAGAAGACGGATAATTGCTATCCATGATAGAATGTTGTTCTTAACCTTTTACGGCCCAGTGATAATTAGATTAACGCTCATCGTAGCATCGGAAAAAGCGTGCTTAGTTCATACCAATATAAGTACAGTCAAGATCTACATCCGTGCTTGTATAAGGACAGGTCGTTGTGATTTCGGTTCCGATCTTTATACGGAAAAAAACACAGCACTTGTGAAATTGCAAATCTGGCATTTTAATGCAGTGCTGGTTTAAGCCCTAACAACATATAAAATAACCGGCCAAGTGCGAGTAGGACTCGCGCACCAAGGGTTCCGATCACACTTGGAGAGCGTAACACGTGTAATTAGGTTTCCACATAAAAAACTAAAGTGTGATGTCATCCATGTAAAACAAATTGAATATTTTTTTAGAAAGACAGAATTTTTTTGTTTTCAGTTTCAGACAGACAGACAGACAGACAGACAGACGGATAACAAAGTGATATTATGGGTTCCTATTTTTTCCTTTTAAGGATCAGAACCCTAAAAAACCATGAAAATTTCTCTCTCTCTCTTTACAACTCTCGTGATACAGTATTATTTTCTGTTTGCAGTCAGAGCAAAAATTTCATACGAAATTGACTTGAATTGCAATATTTTATGACGTCATTGAATCTTTCAGTATTCCTAGAATAAATAACTCCGTTCCTTCCAGCATTTGCAAAACTAAGAGCGACTGTCCCATTGTTTTGTAATGTAACAGGAGTCAAGACGGGAATTCCAGAAATCTGTGTTGACATTTCTGTAACAATATTCCGAGAGAAAATACGAGTGAAATATTTGTTACACAGAGTGCGCGGCATTGGATTTGTCTAAATTTCTTATAAATAATACCCCAGTCATCAGAGACTTTTACCTCGAGAAAATTCCGAATTCAACAAAGCTTAAGTATGTTGTTGGTGACTATTCAGTAGTGCTACACCCAATTTTCCGAAAAAATAAAGCTTTTGTGCAAACTTGAGGAGGGACGAAAAACCGTATTAGACGAAACCATATCACGATTTACAATAATTATGAATTTAACGAAATTCAGCCGACCTTTGTTAGGGGCTATTGTGTTGCTTCTATTGTGTAAGTGTTTACTGATATAACGCAAGCAATGGAAACGCTTCATTTGCGGAACCTTGGAGGCACATTCCTTAGCAGATCGACGTAGTACCTCCTACGGCTATGTTATGTAAACCTTTTATCGTACGCGACACATCGTTAGGTTCAGGAAAGTAACACATTCCTGCAATTAGCATACCTTTGGTTTACTTAGATTCTTGTCTGAAATAACTAAACGCCATAATCATCAGATTATATTAATCTAGTCAGTAATCTATCCATTAAATTTAAACATCACCGTACGTTGCGACTGAAATAACCTGACGTTTTCTGAATGGGTATTGGCTTCAATAGACTTCCTAACTTGAAAGTATTGTCTTGTAAATCTTTGTATTAAAGTATAATAGAAATAAGTCGAGAAACGTATTTAACATATGCAGGAACGTTCAATGGACCAACACGTTTACTAGCAATTACGTCTTACTCGAAGTAGTATTCGATATGTACAAGTTATTCAGAGCACATAAGGTACTGACTGAGCGATAACATACGGCGCAGCGTGAAATGTAAACGCAGACACACCTCACGGTTATCGAAACTAATGTCCAGTCATTCAGCGTTATCGAATTATAATTCATTGTGAAAATACAGAATATATCTAGGAATGAGAAGACAAATACCGCCTATAGCCTACAAAAGAAAGTTTCTACCAATAACATCGCGGAAGGGGAAAATTTCCACTGCAAAACTCCCATCACCGGAATCTACCAACAATGAGGTTGAACGATGGATATAGCAGAAATATCACAATGGCACGAGGAAAACCAATATGAATCATACAAAATCATGGAACATAAACATAGAAAATCCAACTAAACTATATCAAGAAACTACTATCAATATCCATAGTGCTTCAAACTATTGACAGAGCAAACACGTGCATGGAAGTAAATCTAATTTAGTCAATTACAAATCAATTACGATGTCGCAAATAATCCATCATCGCATTGGAATGGATGCTTTGTAGGCCTAATTCGTAATGCGAACACAGAATGTAGACCTAATTTGACTTATTGTGACTATGTGGATAGTCTAGAACAGGGTATGTTGACACAGCCGAATATGAAAATGTCGTTAAGGTGGGTGAACCTTGGGTGAACACGAAAACTTTCCATCGTCTTTCGCTCTGCAGGTAACGTTTGCGGTACATTTGAAGGTGGTTTGTAGGTAGACATAATGTAGTTTGAACCAAAGCTGCCAGACCACCCTGTGTGGGTTGGGTAGCAAAGGGATAAACTTGAACTCCGCAATCCAGAGAACTTTCACAAAGTGAAATTATTTGAAAATGAAGTCTTTGCGAACAATGTTTGTTCAGGTCTATAGGAAGTCATAGTTAGCCAGATCTTCAAATTATTGTGTGAGTAGGTACCTATTAAATACTTCGAAAATGCAACGCTTTCTAGGGTTTCTTCGAGTTAAGTGTCATCGTTAATATTAAATGAGAGAACGGATACCTCTAATCTAGGGTTCGTGAAACATGTGAATAATTTATTCTGAAATGGTATAAATCCCTCATGAATTGTTCAAATATTCAACAAAATAGAGACAGTTATAGGAATGAGTTTATAATTATTTATTTATTGTCAGAGGTGCAAATGTACGGAATTTGTATTCATTGCATTACGAGAACCATACCGGACGCAAATAGCGGACATTTTCCTTTGTTTTCAACCGACTTCAAAAAAGGAGGAGGTTCTCAATTCGACCCGTATGTTTTTTTTTTTTTTTTTCTATGTTTGTTACGCGATTACTCCGCCAATTATGAACCGATTTGAACAAATCTTTTTTCGGCGTATAGGTAATACCTCAAGGGTGGTCCCATTGACACCAGGTCAGGATCTGATGATGGGATCCTGGAGAAATTGAGGGAACTCTTCAAATATTATAGGCAGACCTATAGTGATTTTTGTGTTTTTCATAATAACTCGTGCAAATGCACATGGTAAGCATAATATTGTGATGCGGAACTGCTGATGAAGACCACATATGGCCACCAGATCTGCTGAATAGTAGGTACAAATACAATGCGTGGCTGACGGGCAGGCAACGCATAGCCTAAACCGGTGGACCTACAGCCATGAAACTTTGTACAGAGGTTCCTTAGTAGCGTGGGGTAGCACTGAGATGGGATTTGACAAAATTAATTCCCCAAGAGTGGGGGGATAAGGGGTTACAGTTTGTATTAAACTCAATCTAATCAAATAGGGTTTGTGGAAGTCGGTTTTTTCTAAAGTTTACTTTTTGTTTCAATTATGTTAATATAGTAATTAGTTATGAAAACCACTACTTCTTAAATGAGGGCTTGTCAAACTAAAATTATGGAGATTACGTACCCAAGGTCGGTCACAGCGACAAACCGGTTACCTACCATTTGATGACAACATAGCGGTTGTAGTGATTCATCCAAGTCCCAAAATTCACGGTCATCATGGACTTTACCAGACCTTTTAAGTTAAGCTCAGCAATGTCTTGCGCGGCTTTACAACGGGGATAGGAAAGTTCAAGCTGTCGTCAAGGTTGGTAAAATCTGCGATCTAAATCCCCGTGATGCCCTTATGATTCTTCTAAATGGAGCCTTAATAAATCTTAGGAATGGAAAAACTTTGATGGATCAGCCAAATGAACATCTAATTCATCCAGTTAGGCCAGAGCCCTCTATCCAATCTATACTATCTCCAATATAGAAGCCAATTTAAATTTTAAATTGAATTATATTCACGAAAATCACTATGGCAATAAATGATTATCAAATATCTCTTCAAATATTTGTGTTCTGCTCTGAATGAATAAATATCCTTCAAATGATTAGGTATTTGAAATCTCAGGTTACGCCAAACAGAAGTATTAAAAGTGTTTTTTTTGTTGAGAGTGGCAGCTTCCATTCGCAACCGTGTAACCGTAATTAGATTACTTTTGATCGAAAGAAAAAAATCTTGGAGTTGGCACAAAATCTGTGATACTGTACTACTTATATTATTCTTATTTTCGAAATGGATTTGTATTATGCATTTATTTCAATCAATATAAAAATATTAAGTTATGTTGCTCTCTCACTTAGTCCTATTGTACACTGACAGAGCCTTAATCATTTGAATTCCTATTCCTCTAACAGTAATCCAAAAGTGAAATCCTTATGTCCTCAGTCAGATTGCCGAGCCTTAGAGAATCAGCTCCCAGGATCGAATGCTTACCTGCCGAAGTCGCTGGGCAGGATGGTGAGCGAGAGGTCATTCAGCCCCAGGACTGTGAGTGACTTAAGCTGGCTGAAGCCGGCCGGGAGGCGCGGGATCGGGTTGCTGCTGAAGTCTGCGATCTGGAGTGCCCGCAGCTTCTTGATGTCTTCCGGGATGTCGGGTATGTCTGTGGGAGAGAAAGAGAGATTACAGACTATGCTTTTTATTTTACGACTATTCGGTATCCCACTTCTGGGTAAAGGCATCACCACCGGTTCAGGCCCACACATCTCTAGTTGAAGCTTTATCGGTTCACCCCGGTAGGAATTGACCCAGGTCGTCCCTCCATTGCCATTTGGGAGAATTTCTACTTAATTTAATTTAATTTCTTGAAATGTTTTCGTAAGTCCAAACAACACAACATTAGGAATGAGTTTACTGATAGTCTTGAATAGTGCTCTTTCAAGGCATTATCTGACTGCATCTAATGCTATTTATTCGTTATAGGTATTGTGAAAAGAAACAGCACTAAGCTGTAGTAAAATGAATATTGATCCTTGAGCAAACAAACGCATTCACTCGGATCACTGTACGGGTCATTTCATGCTACCCCCGCGGTCAAAAGGAAAGGAACGGAGAGTAGTGCTTAGTTTTTAGAGCAGTCTGAAATATTTTAGGGATGTGATGCCTCAGGCGTGTTTTCATTTTCTAACTCTTGAAAGTTAACTAAAACATTCTGTAGGCTGGGCTGGTCATAAACAGCACTACATCGCTTTGCCATTACAAGTTTTGTACATACTGTAATAAATAATATGTCGTTACCAATCGCCGATTCATATGCAAATATTTCATCATCACATGATAAACATCCCATGCAGAAGAAGGTGAAAAGTGCTGGATGTTCGTGACCTATCACTCAGCATGTAGCCGAGTCCAAAAGAAACAGTCTGCGTAAAACGTATAGTGTTTCCAAAAATAGCTCGGCCATATGCAGTAAACACGGCTAACCTGTTTGGCGTCTGGTGGTGGTGGATAGGACGGGTCCTGTGATTACGAAACTTTAGCATATCGGGGACCCGTATATGGCCACTGGTCACGATTCGCATCTACAGCGGTTTATATTCAGTGTTAAAATGCTGAGATATTGAAATCAGAGGGTTTATGTTGATTCAATCTGCTACGTTTATATTTTTTCAGAGTATGGCTTTGACTAACATTAAAACTTCAACGGCGAGGTGATGACAAGTGGAGTAGATCCCTGACCGAGTGGTGGCCGAAAGAGGGAAAGAGAAGCGTGGGTCGACCGGCAGCCAGATGGGTCGACGACATTACGCAAATTGCGGGGAAAAATTGGATTCGCTTGGCACAGGTCCGGATAAGTCGGCACAAAAGGGAGGAAGCTTATACCCATCAGTGGGCGTAAACAAGCTGGCGATGATGATGATGAAAACTTCAACGTAAATGGAAACTCTAAAGACGTAGCCTGAAGTTTCATTGAGTAAATAAGCTTACACAATGTAGAATGCTATACAAATGAAGGTCGCGACTCTTCGCACTAAAATAGGTGAAATTACTTGCCGGAGGGCCACAGAAGGCCGCTGCAATTGGCACTCAACTAACATAAACGTAACTGCCGTAAATGCAAACCAATCTGCCGTTGTTATACAATGTTTGCAGACTATCGCATATAAGGCAGACAAACGGTAGTGCTTATAGACGATTATGGTCAAATCAGTCACAGATATTACCGAAAAAACTTTATAAAGTGCAGACTGTCCTATTACCGACCGAAAGTTACATCAAAGGACAATATTCCTCCTAGGGATTTAACTCACATAATCCCCTGTGATACCCTTCCCCTTTGTGGACCGCGACAGAGGAGAGACATCGAGACTTACAAGCGGATGGAGATTTATGAGGCTGAGTGAGGCCCGTAAGTCTAATCTGTCTCTGACATCTAGAAATTAAAACCCCTCTCAGATTTATATGATGAAGGATGTTCGCACAATCAGAGAGCGATTATTTATTTCACACGAATGACTGCAACTTGAATTAGAAAGGAATCGGGATATGTAAAAATATACAGAATAGAGCTACTGGATCTACAACTGCCAACTCAAAGCTAGGCTGACAGTCAAAGTAATTTCTTAGGCATATGCATTATTATTATCCTTGAACAAACGTTCATTTAAGGAAACCATGTTAAAGGGACTAGGGACTAGGGACTGTGAGAAACTTCATAAATCATTTGTCACAAATAACATGAGCCAAGCCTAGTCATGCCATGTTGTTACATGAGCATGCAAAATATGTAAGTTATGGACGGGAGCGCAAAGCCATTAAACGAAGTGCGTCACTGCAATGTTTTTCAATTAGCTATTGATTGCCACGCGTCAATAAATTTCGTCGACCGAACGACGACGGAACATACCTAATCAAACATGGCAAGCACTGGACGACCGCGGGCACAAAATATACACAAGAGAGAATACAAATAACACACCTACAGTTTGCGTATTGGACACATTCTGCCTTTTGTCATTCCGCTGTAATAGTTTATGTGGACCAAATGCCGTAACCAATATAGTGTATGATCTAATAATGGGTGTGTTGTGGAACAAAACGAGTGCCTAGTTCAGAACAAGCTTCGATAGTGGCAACTTTGTATGGCTAGTTGAAAGAGAAGACCCAACAGTCCAACACTGCTGGCGAATATAACTAAACACCTGCTGAAATACATAAAATGTAATACCTGAGAGCTGCGAGGAATCCAATAAAGTTAGATAAGACTTTATTTATGTTTACGTTACAGAAATAACTGTTTGATAACCTACTTAGAACCTCATGATAAAGGAATCGCTAAGCTGAGACGGAGATTAAACTTTAATAGGAACATTACCGTACCAGCATAGGATTTTTGCATCATAAACTTGTTTTCTAATTTGACTATGGTAACGGTAGCGCGCTCAGCTTTCCGGTTACCGAGCGGGCATTCCAACGGGCGGGCGTGTCGTCATCAATTTATTGTTAAAGTTCCAGGGGGGTCACAGCTCTATCGTGGAAACAATACAGGCTACAATAGAGATGCATTCTGTCTCTATTAGTTTCAGTAGTAAAACTGAAGCGAATGGGTCAACAGTAATGTTTCCTGGGTCAACTGCCTTTGATGACGACATCTTATAGTACGAAAGCATAAGCTACATATAAAGTTCGTGGAGGTTACTAATGCGCTCCGACGTTTCGTGGGACCCAGTAATGTAATGTTAGACATAAAAGACAGACAGAACCGGTTCAAGGCATTGCCTTCGTTATGCGTCGGGGAGTTCCAGGACTAAGCTGTGTGACAAAGCAAATGCATTACGGAGGCGTGACTACAGAAATTATTCCACGAAGTTGGAACTTGGAACGGAGCGAGTGAAACAGACTGTTGTTTATAAAAACTTCTTAGCGTGTAAAAATAATTGCTTAAGTTTCGGGCACCGCCCTTCTCCTTCTCAAAGTCTATTTTTAGTGAGGCATGCTGTAACTAAGAATGTTTGTAAGTGCATCGGTGTTTAACAGGATGGATGCCGCACGCTATCCATTCAAGGAGCGGTGATTGCTCTTGCGGTAATAGTTCTTCCGCTATATTCCTTTTGAAGCTCTCTCGGGCATTCATTTCCGGAATAATTTTTACCGTAGGGGAGATTTATGATCATATTTTGACGGTATGATGTGGTTGGATAAATACACTGAAACATTTATTGGTCTACTAAAGTTATAAAACGTGTACAATGAAAGACAATAGTCTAATGAACAATGAATTTTGCTACTTCATGCGGAAACTAAACCGGAGCGCAGACATTATTATGATGATGCAGCCAATTGTGACGCTAAATAAAGCGGAAAAGCATACTTTGTAAAATGTTAACTACTGTTCTCTGTGTGACCTATGGTTCAGATTTGTGAATCAGTTTGTCACAGTTTACCAAGCCTGAGCAAGCGAGACTCCAAATCGATTTGTTTTCATGACAGTTATCCAGCAGTGTCCGGTTGCCGAAAATGCCAAGGTTCACCGACCGATTAGACTGCGCCTGTTGGTCTGAGAATTTAACGACTTTCTTTAATTTTGTCAGACTTGTTTTGATTGGAAAATATCATGTTACTGTTAAACTTAAGTAAATATGAGTATGTTTTAGATGAGTTTAACAATAATTAAGATTAGTACCGGCTGCCGCTCTATCAAACATTAAGTTCAAAGCGATAAACTTAACGCTTTGAAGAACACGGGATTTGTTTCTGCTGGAGCGTTCACAAGAAACTTGTTACCGTCACGTGAATCAGCGGAGATTGCTCGGTACTACGCTTACCATACGTAATTTCCGACAGATAACACTAGCGCGGAGATTATGCGGGGACTGAATTAGGAGATAGTTGCATTGCTTGGCATACAATCACATGTATAAACCACAATCTCGCTAGCGCGTAACCTACATATGGTCGGAGTAGCAATCTACCAAAAAATAGGTCACCTGAACGAGGAAAATTATTAGAAAAGAAATAATATTAAGACCTAGAAACTAACAGCGGTTTAGTAATTTTGGGTCGTGCGTTAAATTCATGAGAAATAATATGTATCTAAGTAATAATCATCAGTAGTTGACATTCGTATCATATCAACCTATGGGATTAGAAATATACGGAGGGCAAACCCGCCCTAATGAATGTCAAGTCAAGACGGGGGAGGCGGCCCCAGGGAGGAGACCGGAGGCCGAGAAATGATGCAACAGGCTACCCGCAGATTCCACTGATTTCCACTCAATCAGATTAAATGCCCTGTCCCGCAATTGAATCGAAGAGGCATCTCCGTCTCCCTAACAGCTAACTCTACTCTTCAACGCCGTTGCTATGGAATGGAATTAATCAGCGAGTGTCAATGAAGTTTTCGTCGCCCTCAACAAATTGATATCGTCTTTACGAGCTGAATGGATCTAATAAACTTAAAGGCGACGGGCGTTCATTACGATCGTGAGAAATGGAACGGAGATTTCTTTTTGATAAGAATGGGAGCAGATTTGTGTGGCGTCTGCTGTGAACTGATTCACTCCAGCAACTCCAGCCTAATAGGTTCACTTTTTGTGAGCTGTAAATAAAGATCTCTTCGAATACTGTACGAGCACGAATTGAAATAAAAACGAGCCGACAAACGGATAATTACTCCACACAAAAGGGTTTTGTTGTAAATGGTTAGTGTGTTTGCAGTAGCCAGCCAGCTGAGTGGTCGGCCTCGCGTGGCTGGCCACCAGTTAGCTGAAATCCCATTAGAGCGTTATTGAGTCGTTGTACAAAGAGGCGGGCGACGGACGGCACCGACCCAGTGCGCCCGGTAATGGAATCGCGCCGCAGACCCAGCGCAGCGGGTGTACCGCCCTATACCGAACACATAGCTATTTGCGAAATCCCGCACCGCTCGGGAGGTCACTCGCGGTATATTAATTAAACGGATCGTGAGCAATACATACCTACACTGTTTTGTTTAATGGAATGATTCGATCGTCGACAAAGGGCTTTTGGCTAGACTTACGATATTTTGACGATATATCTAGTTATGGATATGGACAGACCGGGATGGCGACACCTATTACACCAGGGCAGAACCAGGCACGACAAACAGTGGTTGAAAAATATTAAGAGAAAACGCATAGCACGAAAACAACCGGCTCCATCACCTGACGCCGAATTTGCTTGTGATTGTTGTGGCAAGCAGTGCAGATCCCGAATTGGTCAGTTCAGTCACAAGAGAAAATGTGACTTCCAGAACACACAGCAGCTGTAATAAACATCTGAAAAGATGAAAAGGCCAATGATGATGATCTAGTTATATAAGGCTACTAACCGGCTAAGTGCGAGTCGGACTCGCGCACGAAGGTTTCCGTACTATTATCTATAAAAAACCACAAAAAAAAAACACGTTAGTTGTATGGGAGCCCCCCTTAATATTGAATTTCTTTTGTTTTTTAGTATTTCTTGTTATAGCGGCAACAGAAATACATCATCTGTGAAAATTTCAACTGTCTAGCTACCACACTAGCTGTTCATAAGATACAGTCTGGTGACAGACAGACAGACGGACGGACGTACAGCGAAGTCTCAGTAATAGGGTCCCGTTTGGCACCCTTCTGGTACGGAACCCAAAAAAGTATGTCACCATAAACCTTGGAGGAACGCGGCCTTTATAAACAGATGGCAGATGGATTGGGTAAAAGTTACCTGCTCTTTAGCATAAATTTCGCAGGCAATTTGCAAAAGTTACCAGGTTTCTGTTAGACGAACTGTCATTTCCCTAAAAGTTTATTTCCAGGCCAGGGTCAAACAAATCATTAGTGTCATTAAAAGTGTTCGTAGCCTGAAAACGAGCCAAAACACGTTTATTGATCTTTTAAATACCATGGTTGACACAAACAGATTAAATAGCACGAACACATAATATGAAAGATACTGACGTGACTCGGTTAGAGCGATGGATGACATTGCACTGATAAGAACAGAACGGATGGGAAATAGATATCGAAGGTCGTTGCAGGCAAACAGGACATAAATGTGTTGCATATCCTAGTTGAGCTAGAGTTAGGCTATCTGAAAGGTTACTTTAAACATCAAGAAACCAACATCGACCATTATTTTTCCTATAGTCGTGAGAACCGGCACATGAAAAAGATGTTTTATTCTAAATCATATTCCTATCGAAGATCAAAGCTTACAAGCATTTTGAATAGGTACTTTTAACATTACCAATGCGATACAAATAGCATCTGTGTGTCGGATTTAACGTTTGGGAGCACATCGTGGTTAGCACACGAGATAACATAAAAAACCTAAAATAAGAAACGCTAGGTTAGCTAGCATAAACAACAACCGAACAGTGACGATTGATTGTTCGCAAAACTGCGCGCGCGCGGATACAGCGTCTTACCGCTAACATACTGACGGATAGCTAAACGGATGGCTAATAGCAAACGTTTCAGAATAAACAGCCGATACAAAAATCCCCTGAATATGCAAGTCGAAGGCTATCATTTGGAAAATGTTGGAAAGTTCGGCAGCCTGTCTTTAGCAGTCACTACCAAAGTTACATGATTTGGCACAATTCGTAGTCTGGTCTAGCCGAGGTCAGCCATGTCAAGTTCGAGACGAAGAAAGTAAAATTTCTCGTCTCCAGATATTTTGTGGTCGTAAAATTTCGTGTTTAATGTTGCAGAACAGTAATGCTCGTAGTAGAATAGAAATACGTTTAAGTTCGTAAACCCGTAAATTGCATTTTCAGTGAGCAGATTACGCATAGGTAATGACGATGACGTGAGTTATTAGCGGAATGCGTGGCTTGACCCAAATTACTGTATTAATGCGCGGAGTAGAGTTAAAACTACGCGATAGCCACCTTCTATTCTACCACAATGGTATATTAATTTCTTCGTAATGTCTTATTCACGTCTTCTTCTTCAGGAGGTTAGAGTAGGGTAGGTTTGTAGTGCCTGCACCTGGCCCACTTGAGCGGGGCCTTTGTGCATTACCCCTGCGTCTGCACTTCAGTTCAGCCATCCTAACTCCTGCACCAGCTGGAGTAAAGGCCTGGGTGTTCGAGGAGGTCCGTGGTGGTACTGGTGTGGGAATGGTACACTTTCAGAGCAGGCTTTTTAAAATCCAACAGATGGCTTTGAAGACGGCTCTACATTTTTTTCCTTTGTCGCATGACGAATGTGGTAAATACTTAAATTAAACCTATACGAACAAAAATCGGTATTCCAATGTTTTGCAGACGTTGGCGCATGTAGAATAGCTACACAAGTAAGTCTACCTAACCTATGTTTGTAGTTTTGTACCCCTTCAAAATAAAGGTGACCTCTGCCAAATACCTTTGTCATGCTCTATTCAGAATAGACTTACAGAAGAAAACTCATTTAGGAATTCATAATTTGACCTCGTATTTGTGAGAGAAAATGGTAGAATAAAATAAAGAGACGAAGAAAGCCGAATAATGGAAAATATTAATTAATTTCTCTGTCTAATTCACAAAAGGGCCTGCTCGTCACAAATTAAAATAAAGTGTATTCAATAACCTTTGTGACCTCAATATATGTTTGTGTAAAATATTAACAGATGAATTCTTTTTAGGACTACCCTAGATATTTATTTTTGTTTTCTTTTGCGCCTGTCGGTTAGCTATTATTTATTTTATTACCTAACTAAGTGTTTCTCAAGTAAGTGAATTGTATAGGTAATTCTTTTTGAGAAATAAATATCTTAAACCATAATTTGCGGTTGCCTTCAGGCCGAAATTAAAACAACAACTACACAGTAACTTCAATTGAATGCATCCATGAACCAATATTTTCAGCAATGCAAAAGTATTCACAGCGACCAGGAGTTTCAAATGAAATCTCCAACATTGTTGCGGTTTAGATCCATTTATCCACCTATTCGCTGAAGTGAAGCCCGTTTGAAAAGTCATAAAATTGGTTTCAGCAATCTAATCGTTGGCATGCAGACGATAACAAAATAGCAACCATTAGCGAGTCAAAAAGCGGACACACAGCCAACCGAAAAACAGCGTTAAAGATCATTGGAAGAACAGGAACGCGTTAAGAGACATCTTGCCAACTGGTCATAAATAAAAACACGACCACTGAAACCGGTTGAAAACCTGACATCACCATCCGGAGACACTCGCAGCTTCAACCACCTGCCTGTAGACTTTAGGCATCTGTCCTTACATTAGAATAATGTAGGTGAGACGGTTAGTCTGGTAGGTGGAAAAGAATGCATGCACTGGCACGGATGAGGGTTTAGTTAGTTAGACCGTGGGATTATAAAGACAAAGGGGGGTCGACGCACGGCGACGTGGAATCTTATAAGGTCTGAGACGCAGACAGACACATTGGAAACTTTTGAGTTGAATTAAAGAAAGAGGATATCGTAAGCTGCAGTATTCTTTAACTTAGCTGCACCGGAAATAGTTTAAAAGTGACATTAATTAGGTATATGAAAGGGAGGGAGACACGATGTCTAGTAGAGAATGCAAAATCAATCTAATAAAGCTAATCTAACCACTAGCAAATTGTATCTGCCAATGGGTTTGAAGCAGGTTTAGCACAGAATGTTCGATCATTTGAGAGACCTGTCATGCAACCGAGGTAAATGTCCTGCGTTGAATGTCTGTTCGAATGTAAACACGTAAATATGTACCTAACTACAAACTACTACCAGCTTCTACAAGCCGACAGTATATCTTGGAATGCATTTGCGTGACATACTATATCGTGGCACGCTACCGGCGGCCTAGCCAGGGGTTTTTATCATTCCACCTTGTTATCTATTTCGTAACTGCCTCAGAGCCCAGACTATCTTCCTACCAGCTGATATAAATGCTTGGTACCGAATTCCAGGTATATTTTACCATGGCATAGAATTTCGTTCTTCAATCGCATGGAATAGGTACAATAGTCTAACATCTTTATGTTTTAACACACGGCTACACTAAGCGACACAAACAGAACTTTGTACGGCACTTATTTCAATTGCCTTTGGGTCTAAAATACAAATGAACGATGTTTTTAATTATTATCTAGTGAACTAAACTTTAGGGCAACAGAACTTTAGATCCACTTAACACACTGAGCGCCAAGTGCCCCTGAGGCAAAAGTACTGGACAAAGCATACGTGGCGCTAAGCCTGTGAAGAAACCTGCTCATCTCACCCATCCAACTTGCCCGGACAATTTACTCGGCTCGTGGGCATACATTTGAACATTTAATAAGAATCAAGAGAGCGTGAGTAAGATTCTAATTAGGTTTTCATAACAGTAATGTGTCAGAAAGCGGCAACAACATCCAACTTAGGCAAAGGGCCATACGAGCCTTCATGAAATATGCTCGAATAAAGTGAACAACTAGTACAGTCGCGATCTCATCCAGTTATACCCCTCCGGACTTTTACTGCTCGTCTCATACGGACTACGAACGGATTAGTGCAACTCAGCATGTTCAGGACTGTACCAGTTACCGTAGTTTGGTTCGTCGAAATAGTTATACGGCTTTTATTCACAGTGTACACAACAGTGTTCCAGTTTATTTTGGAGTACATAATTGAGCATACATGAAGAGCGGTCAGGAGTTCTGAATGACGACGACTCCCGATGCAAAGGGCACCAAATAAAGAGAGAGAGATTGCTCATCTAGCTAGACCTAGTTTCTTCATAGGTGAAAAATCTAACCAAGACGAAACTTGATACCCTACACACCCACATTGTGTTCGCTTGTAACTCTAGATAATTAACGCGGCCCTTTAAAATATCTGAAACGAAGAAACAGTAGAATATGAACCACCGACTCTACTCTATCTTGCATACTTCCTCCGACTCTACTTAAACCTGCCTACCTCACCTACCACAGTTCTCCGCGGTTTCGCCTGTACCTGGCTTGTTCATTAATTGTAGACAATTCGCAAACTGCCGGCTCGCCGACTTGTTAGCATGTGCTGTGTCTAACTAATGTGGGAACTTTGTACTGTGGAACCACCAGACAATGGCCCCAAGCGCACACAGCGTGAAGCCAGGTTAAAGGCACGGTAAATTCTCATTTTTATCAAAATATGTTTTTAATACATCTACCATCCGACTATTCAGCTAGTTTTCGATTTATAACTATAACAACATAATTTTATAAACTATAAAGAGGAAGGGTTCAAGGCATTCATCTTGGATCGTAAACGCATTATAATAAGTCGAATTTTGGACAGATATATAAGATAAGACCTTTTGAGATGCACGGACTTACCCCCACATGCATTGCCTGTTCTTAATACAATACATTGTTGAAAAAATATTCAACCGCTTTATCTTTTGTATCATCTCAAAGCCGAGGCCTCGCCGCTAGCAGCAGAACGGTACAACACAATATACCGGTGCAGTGCGAAATATACCAACCCGCTTTGCATATTGAGTGGCGCTCGACGTTTTATTACATACATGAATGAGAGATATGGACGACCACGCAGATGAGAAACTATCGAGATAACTAAACTATTCACAAAGAAAATTATAAGACTGCCAGCGCAATTAAAGATTGTATGAGATAAACACATCTGACTAGATGTTAGTAAGATAGATACTTTGATAACAGAGCGATCTACATTTTGGTATCAATATCAAGTTTATCTCAAAGAACATTTTTGTTAGACAGTCAAGCCTGGGGCATTCAATATCTTTTCATCACATCTATTCAAAAAGATCTACTTTAGTCCCGGCAAACAGGGACTAAAGTAGGTCATTTAGTCCCTAGGGACTAAAAGTAACTTTTTAATTTTGTTGCCAGTACAAAGGAAAATAATGCTGTCACTAATCAGTTTCACTACCACTCAGGCTGACAGACCCAATTAAAAGAGAGATCGATTCTAAACGCAGCCAATAAAAAAAAAGTTTGTACTAAAATGCGTACTCGACACAGATTAGATAATCCGATCGACCGAATCGATTGACACCGATTGGTGACAAAAGAGAAACAACCTTACAGAATTGATATCGAAACACGGACCAAATAATTAAAAAAGTTGTGGAAAATTTGTAAACAAAGCGCGCCAAATCTGAATGCTGTAATTATTTCAATTTCGTTTGCGAATATGAGTAAAGAATATGAGTGAAAGTGAGTGTCTAACTCCAGATGATAACAACAAACGCGAACGACAAATACAAGATCTATTACCAATAAAATCACGAGGAATATAGGTATGTAAAAACTAGTGGTTATCTGAAAATGCTTTTTGAACCAATTTTCAAGATTTAGCCAATACTAAACAAGCTTTAACTTTGTGGAGGACATATTTGTAATTCGTAATTTCTTTATTGTACTAAGACAAGAATGACATACAGAAAACTTATAACAGATAACAAGAGATTTCTTCCAACAAACCATTACACACAACCACACAACATATCACGACAATTGTGTACAAATAAATATAGGGTCTAACAGAAAGGGGTGTACAAGCCGAAAGAAGGTTTTTAGGGACATCATTTTGAACTTGATCAGAGCAACTTTATTTTTCACTCCACCATACAGATCAGCTGAGCGCTAGGCCCGAAATGTAGGTACTGAGTTAAAAATAAAGTTGCTCTGATCAAGTCGATCCCATAGTGAAAGTTGTTCAGAATGATGTCCCTCATTCCGCTTGTACACCCCTTTCTGTTACACCCTGTATAGGTACATGTATGTTATTTTATTGATTACTTACTACTTTTCTCATAGAGGGTGATGAAAAGTAGAGTGTCCACCTCAGGAGTAAAAACTATTTTTGGCTCGAGTGATGTACTTTGAATCCCTCGCTCCCTCAGGATTCTACTTTTGAGTCCCTCGTTACACTCGGGACTCAACTCTAGAATCCCTCGGTCGCTCAGGAGTCAAAAAACACTCTCGCCCTAAAAATAGTTCTTTACTCCCTTGGTAAACAATCTACTATTTCCTTTTGATCTGGTGTTCTAATTCCTTCATTTTAGACATCAAATATTAGTATAGTCTTCATAACAAACTGATGCTCTACCTACAACACAGGTAACGATTATATTCCAATTTTCATACTGAACCCTTCCTATCCTATGTCATATTCTCGGGTCATGTTTGTAAAATCGCACATGCTACTAGTCTTCATAACAAACTGATGCTCTACCTACAACACAGGTAACGATTATATTCCAATTTTCATACTGAACCCTTCCTATCCTATGTCATATTCTCGGGTCATGTTTGTAAAATCGCACATGCTACTCTCTCCGTGTAACGCAGTTTTCAATCAAGAGGACATCCCTTTCAAGATCGTGATTTCATTTGAGCTTGAGTGTATCTATTATACGTTTCGCTTGAGACGGAATATTGAGGCGCTTCCGTTCCCTGACCTAGTTTCAGACAACGTCATCTTTGAAACAAAACGCCTGCTTGCGCATGAATCTCTAGTACTTGTTGCCAATTTAGCTAAGCCCATGCCAATGATATAGCCCTTGAGTAAAGGCTGGTCTTCAATGGCCCGTCAATTAAATATGTCGTGCCTACTTTTGGGAACATTTCTTAACCCAATAGTACCAGTACGCCCAAGGGTTCGATAACGCCCATACCTCATGACTTTGTAATCACAAGGATGGTGGGGTCTATTGTTCGATTTAAGTTTCCCAATTTACTTTTTTGCGCAAAATCTAAATAAACACTTACTAATGGAACAACATGTCTACTGGTTTATTTTCACATCTTTGGCTTTGGATTTCGTTCCTTCTTGCACATCTTGATATCTACTGAAAATGACCTTAAATTCATTCAACATCATCGTCATATCGGCAAACTTCAGCCACCAGCTAGGCAGAAATACCCATGTCCATATGATTCGGATAAGCAGAAACAAGCGTACACAACAGAGACATCATAATACATAACGCAGATACGGAACGGTGTCGTGCGCAGATTTGTGGCCGCGAGCTACCGGCCAGTGCAAGGTCGATGGAAACCTCATGCGAGCATTACTGTAACCCCACAAGCTCAACTAGCTAGCCGCTAGCTAGACTAACACGGGTGCCACGGACACGAGAGATGGGCGGTACCCTATTGCAATCAGTTTGCGGTCGCCAGAAGGAACAGAGGATCTGGGCACTCCCGCGCTAAAGCATCAGTCATGTTAGGTGCGGTTTAAAGGTTGGTGCCTAAAATCATGGCTATGGTTGGGACAGCTTGGGGCCCTGTATTCTGCCTCCTGCCTGTCCTGGAAGTATTCTGTATCTAGAACCGGCTCTAAATGATAAGAGCGAAATGCGAATACAAATACAAAATGGTAGAACACGAATGCTTACTAACACAAATTACGATGTAAAGCTCTACTATTATCTGGCGTAGGTCCGGACGTCTACGAAGATGAGTTGAGTCAATGTTCTAAAGAACAAATAGTCAATGAAGATGGTGTTGATGTTTAGTTTTATCGCTTATCGTAGAATCGATGATCGCTCGTGTCAGTAGCCAGGGCACAACGCTCTGGGACAACAACAATATGCATAAATAAACATACGAGTACTCGTAGCTTAGAGTAGACAAATGACAGTCGAGCGAGCATCGCGCTTAGTTGCCACGTCGGGGACAACAACTTAGTGCCGATGACAAGACTAATAGTTTGGAGGTTAGATTTATAAACATTTATTTTCCAGCCACCACTGTCAATGGCCTGATGTTATCGATGTACAAGTTATAGAGGACAATACACATTGCACAAACCCGTGTCGAGAAGGATTACCTTCGAACGTAGGTGACTGTAAAGAGGAGTTTAATCTAGATCATTGAAAGCCAGTACTGACTATACATTAGAAGATATCCAATGAAGATTTATCGTTTCGAAACACAATGAAGATGATGTCGTGTGTGTGTGCTAGGCTTAAGCCTAATTTTTATTTTATCTCTAATTAAGCTTTATGTATTTTTTAACTCTTATTGTTAAATTGGTACCTAACTATTAGACAGGAATAAAATTGTCTTGTTAGATTTCTTTTTTAGGGTTCCGTACCCGAAGGGTGCCAAACGGGACCCTATTACTGAGACTTCGCTGTCCGTCCGTCCGTCCGTCCGTCCGTCCGTCCGTCTGTCACCGGGTCCGCCTGCACGAACCGTAATAGCTAGAAAGCTGAAATTTTCACAGAATGTGTATATCTGTGGGTCTAAAATACAAATGAACGATGTTTTTAATTATTATCTAGTGAACTAAACTTTAGGGCAACAGAACTTTAGATCCACTTAACACACTGAGCGCCAAGTGCCCCTGAGGCAAAAGTACTGGACAAAGCATACGTGGCGCTAAGCCTGTGAAGAAACCTGCTCATCTCACCCATCCAACTTGCCCGGACAATTTACTCGGCTCGTGGGCATACATTTGAACATTTAATAAGAATCAAGAGAGCGTGAGTAAGATTCTAATTAGGTTTTCATAACAGTAATGTGTCAGAAAGCGGCAACAACATCCAACTTAGGCAAAGGGCCATACGAGCCTTCATGAAATATGCTCGAATAAAGTGAACAACTAGTACAGTCGCGATCTCATCCAGTTATACCCCTCCGGACTTTTACTGCTCGTCTCATACGGACTACGAACGGATTAGTGCAACTCAGCATGTTCAGGACTGTACCAGTTACCGTAGTTTGGTTCGTCGAAATAGTTATACGGCTTTTATTCACAGTGTACACAACAGTGTTCCAGTTTATTTTGGAGTACATAATTGAGCATACATGAAGAGCGGTCAGGAGTTCTGAATGACGACGACTCCCGATGCAAAGGGCACCAAATAAAGAGAGAGAGATTGCTCATCTAGCTAGACCTAGTTTCTTCATAGGTGAAAAATCTAACCAAGACGAAACTTGATACCCTACACACCCACATTGTGTTCGCTTGTAACTCTAGATAATTAACGCGGCCCTTTAAAATATCTGAAACGAAGAAACAGTAGAATATGAACCACCGACTCTACTCTATCTTGCATACTTCCTCCGACTCTACTTAAACCTGCCTACCTCACCTACCACAGTTCTCCGCGGTTTCGCCTGTACCTGGCTTGTTCATTAATTGTAGACAATTCGCAAACTGCCGGCTCGCCGACTTGTTAGCATGTGCTGTGTCTAACTAATGTGGGAACTTTGTACTGTGGAACCACCAGACAATGGCCCCAAGCGCACACAGCGTGAAGCCAGGTTAAAGGCACGGTAAATTCTCATTTTTATCAAAATATGTTTTTAATACATCTACCATCCGACTATTCAGCTAGTTTTCGATTTATAACTATAACAACATAATTTTATAAACTATAAAGAGGAAGGGTTCAAGGCATTCATCTTGGATCGTAAACGCATTATAATAAGTCGAATTTTGGACAGATATATAAGATAAGACCTTTTGAGATGCACGGACTTACCCCCACATGCATTGCCTGTTCTTAATACAATACATTGTTGAAAAAATATTCAACCGCTTTATCTTTTGTATCATCTCAAAGCCGAGGCCTCGCCGCTAGCAGCAGAACGGTACAACACAATATACCGGTGCAGTGCGAAATATACCAACCCGCTTTGCATATTGAGTGGCGCTCGACGTTTTATTACATACATGAATGAGAGATATGGACGACCACGCAGATGAGAAACTATCGAGATAACTAAACTATTCACAAAGAAAATTATAAGACTGCCAGCGCAATTAAAGATTGTATGAGATAAACACATCTGACTAGATGTTAGTAAGATAGATACTTTGATAACAGAGCGATCTACATTTTGGTATCAATATCAAGTTTATCTCAAAGAACATTTTTGTTAGACAGTCAAGCCTGGGGCATTCAATATCTTTTCATCACATCTATTCAAAAAGATCTACTTTAGTCCCGGCAAACAGGGACTAAAGTAGGTCATTTAGTCCCTAGGGACTAAAAGTAACTTTTTAATTTTGTTGCCAGTACAAAGGAAAATAATGCTGTCACTAATCAGTTTCACTACCACTCAGGCTGACAGACCCAATTAAAAGAGAGATCGATTCTAAACGCAGCCAATAAAAAAAAAGTTTGTACTAAAATGCGTACTCGACACAGATTAGATAATCCGATCGACCGAATCGATTGACACCGATTGGTGACAAAAGAGAAACAACCTTACAGAATTGATATCGAAACACGGACCAAATAATTAAAAAAGTTGTGGAAAATTTGTAAACAAAGCGCGCCAAATCTGAATGCTGTAATTATTTCAATTTCGTTTGCGAATATGAGTAAAGAATATGAGTGAAAGTGAGTGTCTAACTCCAGATGATAACAACAAACGCGAACGACAAATACAAGATCTATTACCAATAAAATCACGAGGAATATAGGTATGTAAAAACTAGTGGTTATCTGAAAATGCTTTTTGAACCAATTTTCAAGATTTAGCCAATACTAAACAAGCTTTAACTTTGTGGAGGACATATTTGTAATTCGTAATTTCTTTATTGTACTAAGACAAGAATGACATACAGAAAACTTATAACAGATAACAAGAGATTTCTTCCAACAAACCATTACACACAACCACACAACATATCACGACAATTGTGTACAAATAAATATAGGGTCTAACAGAAAGGGGTGTACAAGCCGAAAGAAGGTTTTTAGGGACATCATTTTGAACTTGATCAGAGCAACTTTATTTTTCACTCCACCATACAGATCAGCTGAGCGCTAGGCCCGAAATGTAGGTACTGAGTTAAAAATAAAGTTGCTCTGATCAAGTCGATCCCATAGTGAAAGTTGTTCAGAATGATGTCCCTCATTCCGCTTGTACACCCCTTTCTGTTACACCCTGTATAGGTACATGTATGTTATTTTATTGATTACTTACTACTTTTCTCATAGAGGGTGATGAAAAGTAGAGTGTCCACCTCAGGAGTAAAAACTATTTTTGGCTCGAGTGATGTACTTTGAATCCCTCGCTCCCTCAGGATTCTACTTTTGAGTCCCTCGTTACACTCGGGACTCAACTCTAGAATCCCTCGGTCGCTCAGGAGTCAAAAAACACTCTCGCCCTAAAAATAGTTCTTTACTCCCTTGGTAAACAATCTACTATTTCCTTTTGATCTGGTGTTCTAATTCCTTCATTTTAGACATCAAATATTAGTATAGTCTTCATAACAAACTGATGCTCTACCTACAACACAGGTAACGATTATATTCCAATTTTCATACTGAACCCTTCCTATCCTATGTCATATTCTCGGGTCATGTTTGTAAAATCGCACATGCTACTAGTCTTCATAACAAACTGATGCTCTACCTACAACACAGGTAACGATTATATTCCAATTTTCATACTGAACCCTTCCTATCCTATGTCATATTCTCGGGTCATGTTTGTAAAATCGCACATGCTACTCTCTCCGTGTAACGCAGTTTTCAATCAAGAGGACATCCCTTTCAAGATCGTGATTTCATTTGAGCTTGAGTGTATCTATTATACGTTTCGCTTGAGACGGAATATTGAGGCGCTTCCGTTCCCTGACCTAGTTTCAGACAACGTCATCTTTGAAACAAAACGCCTGCTTGCGCATGAATCTCTAGTACTTGTTGCCAATTTAGCTAAGCCCATGCCAATGATATAGCCCTTGAGTAAAGGCTGGTCTTCAATGGCCCGTCAATTAAATATGTCGTGCCTACTTTTGGGAACATTTCTTAACCCAATAGTACCAGTACGCCCAAGGGTTCGATAACGCCCATACCTCATGACTTTGTAATCACAAGGATGGTGGGGTCTATTGTTCGATTTAAGTTTCCCAATTTACTTTTTTGCGCAAAATCTAAATAAACACTTACTAATGGAACAACATGTCTACTGGTTTATTTTCACATCTTTGGCTTTGGATTTCGTTCCTTCTTGCACATCTTGATATCTACTGAAAATGACCTTAAATTCATTCAACATCATCGTCATATCGGCAAACTTCAGCCACCAGCTAGGCAGAAATACCCATGTCCATATGATTCGGATAAGCAGAAACAAGCGTACACAACAGAGACATCATAATACATAACGCAGATACGGAACGGTGTCGTGCGCAGATTTGTGGCCGCGAGCTACCGGCCAGTGCAAGGTCGATGGAAACCTCATGCGAGCATTACTGTAACCCCACAAGCTCAACTAGCTAGCCGCTAGCTAGACTAACACGGGTGCCACGGACACGAGAGATGGGCGGTACCCTATTGCAATCAGTTTGCGGTCGCCAGAAGGAACAGAGGATCTGGGCACTCCCGCGCTAAAGCATCAGTCATGTTAGGTGCGGTTTAAAGGTTGGTGCCTAAAATCATGGCTATGGTTGGGACAGCTTGGGGCCCTGTATTCTGCCTCCTGCCTGTCCTGGAAGTATTCTGTATCTAGAACCGGCTCTAAATGATAAGAGCGAAATGCGAATACAAATACAAAATGGTAGAACACGAATGCTTACTAACACAAATTACGATGTAAAGCTCTACTATTATCTGGCGTAGGTCCGGACGTCTACGAAGATGAGTTGAGTCAATGTTCTAAAGAACAAATAGTCAATGAAGATGGTGTTGATGTTTAGTTTTATCGCTTATCGTAGAATCGATGATCGCTCGTGTCAGTAGCCAGGGCACAACGCTCTGGGACAACAACAATATGCATAAATAAACATACGAGTACTCGTAGCTTAGAGTAGACAAATGACAGTCGAGCGAGCATCGCGCTTAGTTGCCACGTCGGGGACAACAACTTAGTGCCGATGACAAGACTAATAGTTTGGAGGTTAGATTTATAAACATTTATTTTCCAGCCACCACTGTCAATGGCCTGATGTTATCGATGTACAAGTTATAGAGGACAATACACATTGCACAAACCCGTGTCGAGAAGGATTACCTTCGAACGTAGGTGACTGTAAAGAGGAGTTTAATCTAGATCATTGAAAGCCAGTACTGACTATACATTAGAAGATATCCAATGAAGATTTATCGTTTCGAAACACAATGAAGATGATGTCGTGTGTGTGTGCTAGGCTTAAGCCTAATTTTTATTTTATCTCTAATTAAGCTTTATGTATTTTTTAACTCTTATTGTTAAATTGGTACCTAACTATTAGACAGGAATAAAATTGTCTTGTTAGATTTCTTTTTTAGGGTTCCGTACCCGAAGGGTGCCAAACGGGACCCTATTACTGAGACTTCGCTGTCCGTCCGTCCGTCCGTCCGTCCGTCCGTCCGTCTGTCACCGGGTCCGCCTGCACGAACCGTAATAGCTAGAAAGCTGAAATTTTCACAGAATGTGTATATCTGTTGCCGCACCAACCACAAATACTGAAATACGAGAGATATTACAAATTGAAAGTGGTCTCGGTACAAGATACGTCTTCACAACACGCTTGAAAAGTTTATACCAAGGCCATTTTGTTTTGGTAGGTAAGCCTTCTTTTAATGAAACTAAATTTAAATGATATGGCAATGTCGTCCCCGGACTTCTACAAAGACTTTAAATATTAATTTATGAATTACGACGTCTCTATTTATTATGTAGAACTTTTAGAAAATAATTATAAAATTAATAGTTTTTAATTACTTTTGTTTTCATACAAATCTCAGAGCACAGAAATTATTTTTTTCCTTTTGGCCACTTCAAGTTTGGCTGCCAGTGATGTTTTAATTAAATACTCTTTGGTGCGTTGAAATGATGTTTTGCAGTCTGCATGACATTGACATAATGAGTGAGTGAACCTCATTGTACGGAAATTGTAGATGGGTGTCTCACGTTTTCCAGTAGGTTGTAGACAGTGCTGCTTACGGCGGCGTTTAGTAGGTACTAAAGGCCCTAAAAGCGCGGCAAGCTTTGAATCAATTCAAATGTTATTTTTCAACTAGCTACAAAGTTATTCTGACATAAGATGATAATTTGAACAAAACTTTTTGGGTATTTCATGAAAAATACAGTTACAGATCACACATATACAGGGTGGAACAAACGAATGGGCCCTGGAGGGAAAGTACCTTAAAATCTCAAGATATCCGTCCGTCCGTCTGTCTGTCACCAGGCCGTATCTCATGAACCGTGGTAGCTAGACAGTTGATATTTTCACAGATGACGTATTTCTGTTCCCGCTATAACAACAAATACTAAAAACAAAATAAATTTAATATAAAGGGGACTCCCATACAATTAACGTGTTTTTTTGCGGTTTTTTTAACCGACTTCCCAAAGGAGGAGGTTTACAATTCGTCCGGATGTTTGTTTTTTTTGAAGTAAAACTTCTTGGGGCACGGGGGTAAAATTTATTTAACCTCTCAACTGTGGGTTATTCATATATTTGCTTTTCACTTGCTACTAGCCGGGTGCTATCACGAGTGGCTAAGAAATGTAACGGAAATTGGAATCGGTGACGTCAGGGTCGGCTGAAGACTTTTAAAACCGCAACTATTTTCAATACGGTTTTTAACTAATCAGATAAGATAATAATACATTCGTACAATAAAGAATGTTAATTAGTGAGAGAAAAACCTGATGAAACGTTAACAAATAAAAATTATTTTAAGCATTCTTCCACGAGTTCTTGATTTCCGGTATGGCCAAGATGGCGCCGCCGCCGCTGGCTGGGGCAAACACTGGCAAACAAAACCAGTGACGTGACCAAAAACTACTTCGTTCAACCTCTTTGTTGGAACCGGAACTTATGTTTGACAGCTGTGCGATGCGATCCATACAGTTTGTAAGAAAAGAGTTTCATCAATGTCACATACGGGTCGATATGGATTTCTAAAATGATGAACGAATCGTTTTGTGGCCGGTAACTATGGAATAGGTACCTAAAACGCGCTGCGTAGTCGCGCAACGGGCAGCTAGTAATCGCATAAAGTCACTTAGAATCATCCAAATGTGATATTTAGTTTTCAAGCAAATTCCGATGTGATGGATGGCTGCATTAGGACTTCTTGAAAACAATAAGTAGGTACCTAGAACTGTTCTAAAGCCACTTTTTATTATATAGTGCAGTTCAAGTCACAAATTAGCAGTTTAGCTACTAAGTACGTGTTATACCTACCTATTTAATGTTTATCTGTAGTAAACGGCCAAAGCGAGGTCTACAGTTTACAGAGCCATAAGTTTAATGGCTTATTGTTTCGCTTATTTGTTTGTATGTAATTTTTGTAATACATATTTTAAAGTTGAATTGTTGTTATAACTGTTGAAATTATACGATTTTGATTTTAATAAGCTTTTGTAATTTTAAAGTTAATGCTTCATGCCAGTCAATAATGTTGAAGTAAAATATAAAAATCGAGGTATGTCGTATGGCGGACTAAGGAAATGTCAAGAATAAAATTAAATAAGAGTTACGTCATCGCTTCGCGATGAAGTAACCCTAAAAAATCCTAGCAAAGTAGGTATGTATAGGTTAGCGGGGGTAGCATAAGGCACGCCAGTCACCCCAGCCACGCATTTTGTCACAATTTAATGTCATATCATAATGAATGCGCGCTATTTTATGGAGAAACATCATTGAGACGCGAAAGGAGTTGGCAATTTGGCAAAATGACTGCCCCAGACATGTACAAAGACTTCTCAACAGCCAATTAATAGCATTTAAATATTCTCTCAAAAATTACTGCGTCTTTAGTTAGTTTGTAGAACTTGAAGGAAATGATTAAATAATTATGAGTTGTCACTTCATACTCTATGATTCCGCCATCGTTAAAAATAACATGCAACATAATTGCCAACTAGCAAAACTGTTGAAAACAGGAGGTTTCCAGAGGAGTGGCTAGATGGCGTTATGTTGCATGTTATTGCAAAATGGTGCTTATTTCTAGCGACGGCAAAGGTCACGGAATCATATTGGAATCACGGAGTATTGAGTAACAACTCTTATTTACCTATATTTAATTTAAAAAAAACTTCAAGTTCTACAAACTAAATACAGACGCAGTAAATTAAATTTATGAATGAATATTTAAATGCTATTGGCTGTTGAGAAGTCTTTGTACATGTCTGGGGCAGTCGTCCATATATTGATTTAGCCATCTTCTTTGTCATTTATCTGCGCGACTGAGGTGAGTGGCAGGCCTATGGTAGCCCCGCAGGTACACATTAACTTGGAATAGTTGAAAATACGTACTCGATCAATTAAATAAAGGGACTGGGCACAGAGACAAGCAAAGCAATGCATACATTTGAGCGAGACGGCTTAAAGACGTGACGTCAGATGGTATATGTATAATCTGAGCGAGATGCAAATAGTAGTGACACTATTGAATGAGTTAAGTATATCACCACGAGCGCGACAAATTGTAGATAAGGAATGGTGGGAAATAAATGACATGACGTATTAAAAGTAAGTACAAGTATAAAATAATTTCAAATAATCGGACGTCTGAAACTTAAAAGTAACTTGAAGCAGACATTGGATCTCAAAATTGGAAATTTAAATCTCTTTTAGTATAGGTAGGTATAGGTGTATAGTATAGGTACCACTTAATGATCTAGCTACAGAAGTTTTACTTCTAACACGTGTACGGTGCTACACGCGTATTTTTTTTTTATTTTTATTTTTATGTATGTGCCTCGATAGCGCCTAAACGGATGGACCGATTTGGAAAATTAGACCGATTAGACCTATAGTGATTTTTGTGTTTTTCATAATAACTCGTGCAAATGCACATGGACAGCATAATATTGTGATGCGGAACTGCTGAAGAAGACCACATATGGCCACCAGATCTGCTCAATACTAGGTACAAATACAATGCGTGGCTGACGGGCAGGCAACGCATAGCCTAAACCGATGGACCTAGAGCCATGAAACTTTGTACAGGGGTTCCTTAGTAGCGTGGGGTAGCACTGATATGGGATTTGACAAAATTAATTCCCCTGGGGGGGGGGGATAAGGGGTTACAGTTTGTATTAAACTCAATCTAATCAAATAGGGTTTGTGGAAGTCGGTTTTTTCTAAAGTTTACTTTTTGTTCCAATTATATAGATAATGGTACGGAACCCTTAGTGCGCGAGTCTGACTCGCACTTGGCCGGTTTTATTAATTTTACTTTCCTTTTATAAAAAAAAAAAACGTGTGCATGTGGTAGTCTTGTGTTCCGAAGGTCCGGCTGAAAACCAGCGCTGAGCTGAGACAGTCTCAGCTCGGCATTGCCAAGCCGGGTCCTATTAGCACTATAAAGCTGTAATCTATTGTCTGTTCTAGTATGTAATGTGTAATAGTCTTTTCAATTTCAATTTGTTGAAGTGTCTTTCACTTTGACCTTCGCAACTGAACTCTCTAGGTTATAGGACCAGAACCTTGAATACAAAGGTGCCCTCAGGGAAATATATGGCTACACAGAAATATTACACAGAAATATTACAAATGAATACATATAATCGTAGATAGCATAATAATTATGTAATTCTCCTATCATCGAAGAATTATAATATTAAATGTATGACAAAACCAGAAGGTAATGTCCTGCGACACAGGGGAAATTTCTAACCAACATAACATATATATATTCACCTTCCACCAACCTCATACCAGCAGGTCAACGGATGAGATTTATACTTGGTAACTTGTGTTAAAATGCGTAACGTTGTTTTAAAAAAGTGTCATGATTTTCCTGTACCTATCATAGGATAAGCGAGCGTTCATTCTTAAACTGCAGGTGCCTATCGCTGTATTAGGTTTGCACCTGGTTCTGTGGCGTACGCCCAACTATGTCGACGGTGGAGAAGTTACGCTGACTGCATACTGATCTCTTACGCGCTGTATACGGTTGTGGGGTCCGTACGTTTCTGTTAACAAGCTAAAGGCAGTCGATTTAGAGCCTTGGTGGTGTAACATAAGGTTTCAAATTGGTCGGTGACATAAGTACTGAAAGAGACATTCGCTCGGAGCGGTGAAGGATTGAAAACAGTGTGGACTTTTCATTCATTGAGTTGGGAATCTCGATTTACGGTCGTCTACATGGACATATTATTTCGTTTTCTTTGTTAAAACAAGACTTGACAAAATCTCAAATAAGCTACTCGTATCAAGGACATAGATTGCTTCCTCCAATTGAGTCAATTTCGGGTCTTAATCGGACGCCGAACAAAACCGAAGTCGGTAAGCGGATTATAGGAACGAAGTGAATACCGCCGGGAAATTCTGTAGAAGAGATGACAACAGATGGACGGGGAAAGAATAGGGACATACCAATAACCACTATAGCTATTTCACGAGTATGTGACAAGCATAGTAAGCATATCAATCGACAGATTCTGCAGCCTTCCAGAACCTACCTAGCCCCTAGAGCAGTTAAATGTTTCACTACTTAACGATTTGTCCTATCCTTATCAATCGACGTCACCACTTAGCATAGCAGCATTCTTACTGTATCTAGATGCACAGATGGTTTACGCCCAGTCGCGATGTGTCACGATCGTCGCGCGGGCCGCAATACAATACAGGTCCTGGGTTTGACCACTTTCTCTAGAGTGTGAGCGGAAGCGGTCCATTAATTAACGTTCACCTTTTGATAGGACTAAATAGCTGAATGCATAAGTCAAACTGGATATTAGGTATGTTTGTATTGCAGGGATTTAATTAAATTCCTGTCCTTAGTTGACGTCCCGGGCTTTTGATTAAGCACTTGCCTAAATCATCCAAATCCAATTGAATGATGTGATGACGCTGGACATCATTCTCAGCCTGTCGCGGTTAGAGATAGTGAAGTTTTAGTTTCTTTTCTACTATAAATTTATCAAACAATCAGATTTAGGTTGAGAAACTTACCATTGCGAGAGATGTCAAGTTCCACTAGGTTTTCGAAGTTCTGTATATCAGACGGGAGTTTGTTAATTTCATTATCGCTAAGGCCCAGCCGCCGCAGTCTATGTAGCCTGAAGAAATTCTGAAACAAATCATTGAAATTTTTAAGTAATTCGCCACAAAATCTCTGTATTTAATTTAAAATTATTGTATTAGTTATTTGCTTGGGTTGGTCTTGGATTTCTTATTCCAACCCCACAATTCAATTATCCAAAGTCATTGAATACAGATTGCATCAAATAAATAA
The DNA here is from genome assembly GCA_963457715.1 of Argyresthia albistria. Taxonomy (NCBI): domain Eukaryota; kingdom Metazoa; phylum Arthropoda; class Insecta; order Lepidoptera; family Argyresthiidae; genus Argyresthia; species Argyresthia albistria. The sequence continues at coordinate 6,188,292 of OY735258.1, forward strand.
ATTGGTTTATCTTTAGTTTATCATACAGATAGGTAATATTGCTCAATAAAACTGTCATTCCTTAGGACAGGTTAGGGTCAACTAATAAATTCTATCTTTAGTTATCAGAAGTATGTGTGAGTTCAAGTCACTTCAAGTTTATGGCTTAGACTATTAGAGGCCAACAGAATGATAGATGCACCAGCCAGTATATTTGTAGCAAGTAAACATTAACATTTACATACAGGCACATACATTGCTTCTGCCCCACACTAGGATACTGTGTCGTGGGAACCAGAAACAGCAACATCACAATCATGTAAAGGTCTACCCTTGCTGATATATTAAACTCTCTCATCGGAACTTGGTTTGCTGGAAGAGATCTCTATTTAAAGTCTGATTTTGACTTTAACTTCACAAAATAAAAGGCCCATTTTGACAGTTCATGCTCATGAAGTTTTAACCCCTAATGTGTAGGTAATAAAAGCCAACTGTTGCGTACAAGTTGCAACTAGGAAAACCGCTTCTATTACCTACGCATTAGGGGTTCAAACTTCAAGAGTGTGAACTGTCACAACAGACCTTTTATTTTGTGAAGTCTATAGGTGTATTTTTTTGTTTTATTTAACCTCAGCCGGGAACCAAAACCTCTCACATGGTAGGCAGAGCCACAATTGCTGTTCCACCAAGGCCGAGTGGTGAAAACTTTCAGATTTAAATTGGTAATTTTTTTATAATGCCAGCCTGAGCAAATAATATTTTTTTTATAAAACAGACAAACCAGACAGATCAATGTTATATATCTGTCTGTTTCACAAGGCATGCATGTTGTGACTAATTGTGACAAAATATTAGCATGTTATTGGGCTGGTGGTAATTGTATCATCTGTAGTGCTTGTTCCATCAGTTTAGCAACAACAACTGAACACTGAGTGCTATGCCAAGACCCATTTAGAAGGTCTTGTCTTATAACCTCTTGGTAGTGGCCTTTATCTGTAAGGGCTACAATAAATACAATTAATTAATTCAGAATAAAAAATGTAGCTTATTATTGCTCCCACTGAAAGGCAGACTGCCCTTACCCGGACACAAGCAAGATAGCCATACTTCACCACGCAGGTAAGAGGCTCAGTGCGGGTACAACTCATACAATTAATAACAAAATTACTTTACTGACGAAAGATTCTATTAATTTCTATTTCATTATTGGTCCCATCTTGGCAATTAGAAACTTGGTGATTTAGTTTGTTTTGTATTTTTTGCAAAAAATAATTAAGTAATGGTTGATTGTCTTCACAAAATAAAAGGCCCATTTTGACAGTTCACACCCATGAAGTTTTAACCCTTAATGCGTAGGTAATAAAAGCCAACTATTGCATACAAGCAAAGTGTACAAGTTGCACCTAGGAAAACCGCTTCTATAAGGGGGTTAGGGGTTAAAACTTCATGGGTGTGAACTGTCAAAATGGGCCTTTTATTTTGTGAAGACTTTAGGTAAGCAGAACTGTTTTATTTTAAAGTGTATGTTGTATTCAACAATTATTGGGACTGCATAATAAATGCTTACACACTACACAAAAATAGACAAAAAACAGTACATTAAATTAGCAGCATGTATACTGTTTTTTTTTATTTGTGTGTAGTGTGTAAGATCTGTTGATAAACCATAATAAATAAAAAATAAATACATAAAAATCTGTCAGAACGCCGGACTGATCTTTCGCAACTCTGTTTTGTACTTGTGTTCGTTATTTTAGCAATGTGGCAGATAAAAAATAAACGCGATACTTTACACAAAAACTGGTTTTATTGGTTGCTTTCAGCAATTTGAGATATTAGCCATAGAGTGCGTACGTCGAAAATTCAAAGCAACAGTTGTGCCTCGCTATTTACCTGCCCAAACCCAACTGATAAGGTGAACGCCCCACGCACTGACAGCACTGTCTCGATGCTACAAACTACATACCTTCGGCAGGTCCCGGATGTGATTAGCATCCAAGAACAACTCCTCGAGACTCCTCGCATACCGCAAAATCTCTTCAGGTACGGTTGGCAGCGAACAGTGCCTCTTATCCACACATTCCACTTGGCGATTACATTTGAACAAAGGTATACATCGAAACATTGTGGACACTACACTCTAAACAAATTATACTTAGACAGAGCACTATCACCACACATATTTGAGCACTTGTAAAGAAACTTGCACTATTTCAACATTTTGATAGCACGTTAGCGAAATATTTCGTAAATATTCGTCCCGCACCTAGGGACACGAAAAAAAGATCGATTCCTAGGTGGAATCGATTCTTCTCTTCCGATGCCAAGTACTTTTGGCATCGATACTTTTTTTTCGATTCTTTACCGATATGAGTACTTTATAGTTAGTATCGATTCTAGTCTATGACTAACAACATGACGGAACTAAAATCCAATCCAACCGCGCCCCACAACCTGCCAGAAAAATATTTAATTGATGTCAATAAATTGATAGGTGATAGATAAGTTCTTGGCTGTGAATTTAAAATTATGCCTATGAAAAAGTGTAATGGTCTACACCAACCAGGTTTCGGCTTCAGAGTGTCTTAAAATTCACGGTGTATATGTATATTGTTAATGTTATTTAAAAAATAAATTTAATTGCATGATTGATTTATTTCTTGTCTTGTTTTATTTCAAAATATATAAAGTATGAAGATTTACGTAAAAGTTTGTCATTTTCCAGACCATTCAGCTGTTTATTTTTTCTACGTAAAAGTACTCGATACCTAGAAGTATCGATACTTTTGATACAGATACCGATACCGTATCGATACTTTTTTTCGATACATCATATGAGTACAGTATCGATACTTTTGTTTCGATACCGTGTCCCTACCCGCACCTCGCCCTCGGAAAGTGAAGCCACAAACTACCAGTGTTGCTAGGAATTCAGTATATTTTGCTACCAATTCAAAGTGTCAAACAAACTTCATAGTAGGTAAACTTCATAGTGGGGCGATTAGGGAGGAAAATGCACTAAACTAAAAAGGCCATAAAGCCCTCTAAACGTCATCTTAGTTGCTGATAACAACTAAAATGACGTCATTATGACGTTTAGAGGCTTTAGTTGCCACTGTTTGCCAAGCAATCAAGTAATTTATTTTATTTTATTTTTATTCCTTTTTATTCCAGAAACATCTTACAACATTTCCATTTAAAACATTTAAAACATATCATCACACACACACACAACATAAAATAAACATTCAAAGTAAAATAAACATTTAAACATTTAAAACATATCATCAAACACAACATAAAATAAACATTCAAAGTAAAATAAATTACAAGTTAAAAATTTTTAAGACGAGAGTGTTTTATGAATCCTGAGCGAGCGAGGCATTGAATGTAAATCACTCGAGCCAAAAATAGTTTTTACTACTGAGGTGGCCACTCTACTTTTCATCACCCTCCTCTATGAGTATCGGAGTAATTATAAATAAAATAAAAACACAAAGGCATTCAGGTTCAGGGCGGTTTTCTAATTTGTGGAACTTTTTATTTTTTGGTCCGTGATTCATATCACAAGATGTCATGAGTAAAGTAAGTTATGTTATGTATGATCAATATTTATATGGTTCGACACCGACGAATTAACGTTGGGATAATTTAGTGTGTGCCGAGGACTTCGCTAATAAAAATATGCTTCAAAACTTTTAGTGTGGATAGCGCAAAAAGTTACTTTTAGTCTCTGTTTTTCTGTACTCTGTTCCCCTGTTTGCCGGGAGTCGGGACTAAAAAGAGCTCTTTTCAAATAGATGTGATATAAGAATAGGTTGCTTACCAAGTGATTAAAGAACTATTTTTATAGTGAATGAGTGTTTTGAATCCAGAGCAAGTAAAAGATTCATAAATTGAATTCCATGTATAATTCTGAGTGAGCGAGGGATTCCATGTAGGTATCATATTTGTCATACAATATTTGTTTGACTAAGTATATTAATTTCTGCCTTTAGTTAACAGGGAATATCTTGGGAATGTATCTACTGTTTATAGTGTAATGCAGGAATATTAAGAAAACCCTTGTAAATTATGACTTTCTAGTTTCTTTATCATTTTGGACTGGCGTGATACAGGTTAAATTTTCCAGTGTAAAGTGTATTTCCGGTGAGGCCTTTGCCAAGCAGTGGGACACCATTTAGGCTATAAAAAGTGTATTGAAAGATCTGGATTTGTTTAGGCTATTCTCCTTTGAAAACCTGAATATTATTGTTTTCATTCAATCCAGTGAAGACAAAAATTTCCTGCACATATAATCACATTGAGCAACTGTCCGCCTCTCCAAACTACGCGAAAAATTGTGAGATCTCAAATATTACTTGATTACCTAGTATTCATTCAGAAGAAATGACATTATGGTTTTCACGAGAAAGGAGTTTCCTCGGATTGACTACGCTACGGTTTGATTGCGATTGCGATAAGTTGCGATGGGAATCGGTTCAATAATAAAATGGGCTTTTTGGCGTTAGTAGAATATTTCAAATTATTCTGGCAACATTTTTATGTTCTAAAACTCGAATAATATCAACTTCAATCTTTGTGCACTAATAAAGTATTTCGAGTGAGAGTGAGTGAGTGAGTGTTGGATTGATTCTGAGGATTGATTGTGTATTTTGCTGAGGTATTTTGTATTTCCGACCCTTGGCCACGTGCCAAAACATCCATGTAGCATTGTAGATTGTAGTTATTTTGTTATTGTTCTGAGGTTCTGAGGGGAGAGGGGGACAGATGAATTTCATTTTTTTTTCTTTGTAAAATAACTGAAATTCTACATTTAGGTTGCATGGGCTTTTTAGTAACTTGCATCTATGAAAAGTACAGGTTTTTGAACATAAATGTCAAAAATTAAAGTGATGTGACTGTGTAGGAACTTAAATATCGATATCGATCTTGTAACTTATTACGAGTTAAGTAGTACTCAGTCAGCGCAGTCACTCACTTATCTCAACAGTCTGCCTATTATAGAAACACATGCAAATATAACTTACAGTATGGTTGATGTTGCCTCCCCAGTGTAGGATCAGCTACATAGCTTTCGTAGTTAAATAATTTATATCAGAAGGACTTTAGAAAGACAGCGGTCACAAAATATGCTTATGCTGATTTTTTTCTCTCTATGCTAGATAAGTGAACCGTCGGAAATCATTAGTTACTGTTGTCGAGTAATGATTTTTTGAAAATCGCCAAGTAAATTAAGGTGAGGAAACGACGATTTTGGCCGGTATGACGTAAAAAAATTGTTGAAAGTTGACTAACCTTCTGGCCGCGGTCTTTCTAAAGGATAGCCCTAATTAAGGGTTGGGTTTAGATTACAGACATCTGAATTTAGGGTGGGGGATGGGGCAGAGGAGAAGGGGGGATAAAGGGGACCTCCCCACCCCCTAAGCTTTAGTTGTCGCAAATCAGGGGTTTTTTATAATAAATTTTTAAACCACATTTTGAGGTTAGTTTTTATTCATATTCATATTCGTATTGATTTATTTGCTTTTAATGTGGTTATATACATGGGTTCTTAAATATTTAATAGTCTTACACATTAAGCCGTCGCTGGGCATGCAAATTATTAACATAATATATTTGTATCATACACCTAAATTTAAATTGAGTAGGTACCCAACTAACGTAAATCTATAAGATAATAATAATAATTTTAAATCCTTTATAATAATTAAAATTGAATGTCAAATAATATAATAATGTCATAATCTACAGGCAAGTACTTACTTAATTTACAATACAAAATAGTCAGAAAATTACAGTGTTGTTGACAAAAATATACAATTAGATCTACAGGTACCATGTTAAATAAGCAATTATGTATTATATTTAGATTTAAGTTTATAAAATTCGGACATGTCATAAAAGTCATTATGTACTAGCCACTTTCTTAGTTTTATTTTAAAAATAGTCAGGGGTAGATATTGTATCCCTGCTGGAATACCATTAAATATTTTAACAGCCATTGCATAACAGTTTCTATTGTGTAATGCTGTATTGGCTCGAGGAAGAACTAAGCGATTAGGAAATCGAGTATTAAATGAAGTGACACTGGACATTTTAGTAAACAAATTTATGTTAAGTCTTACAAATATGCTTATTTCCAAAATGTAGATACCAGTTTACCAAAAAATGTAACAAAAAGTCATTGTTTTGGTAGTTTTGCAGGTTGTGATGTTTTAAATTTATAAATACACATATTTAGGAGCATTTGGAACCTTTGGTAACTGTCGCAAACTTGTTTTGAATTTATAACAAAATATGAAAGGTAGTCTGTAGTGTAGACTGTTGGCCTGTTGCACAGCACAGAGTGGGACAAAAAATAGTTTGCTTGAAATGGAACTTTTTCCACCTCCCCATTAAGTTGATTTATGCTCTTTCCTTATATTAGGGCACCCCATTTACTGGACAGTCCTTCCTAGGTAGTCTTGTGGTTATGTGGGTGCCCATTTCTTTCCAATGTTGCAGGTTTGCGAGGTGGGGCCCAGAAACCCAAATTTTTGATGATGGATGGGCATCTGAAATATAGAAAATGACTTAATGAAGTGGAATTGTGTCTCTATGGGAATAGGTGCGACACAGAAAAAGTGTGTTGCATGACTCAATATATCCCAACACAAGACTATCTTAAACTTACATTACATCTCTGTACATATTACATTACATTGTACATATTATACCAATGTTTGAACGCCTTACGGCAGATCATAGTGATACACATTTCAACATTTTACTACCATCCACCAACCTATGTTTCATCAAACAATAAATATATATGTGAGTGTTTTTTATGAGCCGTAGTAGCCAAAGCTAAGGCGATTTCGAACATCTAAACTATTCTAAACCTTCAAAACTACCTAAACAATGACTCATTGTAAAAATCCTATGGAAAAACCAAAATTCGGTTTTTGTCAAAATTAAAAAGTGTTTGCGACACCTGAAACTTGTGGGGGGGGGGGGTCCTCTTGACCTACCCTTTCCCCCCACCCCTTTCCCACCCAAAAATCAGGTGTCCGTAATCTAAACCTTTACCCTAATTAATTCAACTATAGTTAATTTTAATGATTCATTTTATTTACTTTATTGTTGTTACTGTCGATAATATCGATAAATTAGACAAGTTACGCATTGTAAACCCATCACTCAATGTGTCAATGTCAGCTGTCAAGTCGCGGATTCTTTTCTTTCTCGGTTGTTTTTGTGGAACCTGAAATTACACAAATATATAAAAACTAAGTGTGCATTACTGTCTATTACAGGCATGTATAGACTATATTTTTCTTCCCAACTCACCAACCTTATCTTGTACCGTACAGTACACCCAATTAAATAGAACGACATTCAAATCCACCACATGAAATTTCTTTACACACAAAGTTCATAATTTTACTGTGATTTTACTTTATATTTTCAGCTACTCGAAAATGTCGTTTAATCTCGGCTTCATTGGAGGAGGCAATATGTCTACTGCGATCGTAATGGGTATATTGAAAAAGGGTATGTTATCAAAATAAATTTTTCAACCTCCTAACCTAGACCACAATATAATATTATCCTAACCTAAACCCATCTCTATGAGCCAGCTGCTTGATTATATTAATGTCAAAGAAAACTTAAAAATAAGAAATAAGAGATAAAGATAAAGATATTTATTGTTTGATGAAACATAGGTTGGTGGATGGTAGTAAAATGTTGACATGTGTATCACTATGATCTGCCGTAACATTGGTATATTATGTACAGAGATGTAAGTTTAAGACAGTCTTGTGTTGGGTTATATTGAGTCATGCAACACACTTTTTCTGTGTAGCACCTTTTCCCAAGGAGACACAATTCCACTTCATTAAGTCATTTTCTATATTTCAGATGCCCATCCATCATCAAAAATTTGGGTTTCCGGGCCCCACCTCGAAAACCTGCAACATTGGAAAGAAATGGGCACCCACATAACCACAAAAAATGGAGAAGTATTTTCAAACTGTGACATTATATTTCTCGGCATAAAGCCCCATTTGCTGGAGAGAGCAGTGAAAGACTGTAAGGACACAATGAGTGACTCAGTGGCATGTAAGGCTGTATTGTTTGTCTCTATGTTGGCGGGAATCACCATTGATGTGCTAAATAAGGTTTGTGGGCTTTTGTGACGTCTGAAGCTACATATCACTGGGCTGCATGTCTGGTTGATTAATGTTACTTTATGAGTTTTTGGGAACTTACTGTCTCGTTCCCACAACACAGGGTATCCTAGAGTGGGGCCAGAAGCAATGTATGTGCCTGTATGTAAATGTTTATGTTAATTTTGTTACACTAAAAGCTACTTCCTGGAGGTCATTCCCTGGATTGCTGTAATGATGATTTATTCCAGGAGCTCAAGACGCTTTCAATCAATGCAAAAGTTGTGCGGATCATGCCAAACACTCCAATGACGGTTGGTGCTGGGGCCTGCCTCATCACCCCGGACTCTGATGTGTCCGAGAGTGAGTGCCAAATTGTGGAGAAGCTCCTCAGTAGTGGTGGTGTCTGCGAACGGATTCCTGAGACCCTGATGGAGTCCTTGGGACCCCTCACTGGATGTGGTCCGGCTTTTGTGAGTCCGGCGTTCGATAAATCAATCACCTATTTTCTAAATGATTTAATTTCTTTATTCCTGCTATATTCATTTTTTTAGTTAGGCAGGGCATGAGTTTTCAATCAAACTGCGCAGAGTTGTAACTTTGTTTTGCAGGAAGTAATCTCTTGTTAACTTATTTTTTAGTTAGGCAGGGCATGAGTTTTCAATCAAACTGCGCAGAGTTGTAACTTTGTTTTGCTGGAAGTAATCTCTTGTTAACTTATTTTTTCTGCATGTTTATTTACTTTATTTTTTAACTATACTTTGTACTTTATTGCACAAAGGCTGACAGACTACTGGCACATAATAATGGAAAATAATATCAGTTAGTGCGAGGACTGGATGAAGAGTTCCGCTATTTCTCAGCTGTGGACGGATAGAATAACAGACACAGACAGCGGAGGCTCAGTAATAGGGTCCTGTACAACAACATTCCTCTGCTTTCCTCACAGATGTAATTTTGTTTTTTTAGTCTTGTGGTACTGCAATCTGTCATCTAGGACATTTAGCAATATGTTTGATATTGTGTAGACCGGCTTGTAGGGCCATTGTCCCATCCTATTCATTTATCATTGAGTTGAGATCTTGTGGTGCTCTTTTCACAGATGTACATAATAATAGAGGCATTGGCCGACGGCGCGGTGAAACAGGGGGCGCCACGCGCGACGGCGCTGCGGCTCGCGGCTCAGATGGTGGTCGGCAGCGGGCAGATGGTGCTGAAAGGCAACAAGCATCCGGGGCTGCTGAAAGACGAGGTATGGGGCTGGTTCATGCAAACAATCTGGGGCCCAATTCTTGTACACAATTCTCATTCAATGCCCTTGTGATGCTCTTACCTTAACACGAACCTAACCAAAAAATTATGGTAATGGTATTCGCTTGTTACAATGGCCGTTCACGAGCTGCAATAAGACGGCAATTATTGTTGTTATACAATGGCGGCGTAATTAAATAGCTGAATGCCAATGTTAAGGCGCGATGACGTTCGATCGTTGTCATAGTGCCAGCATCGTGATTATTAACTAAATATTACGCGATTCTTAGCCCGGGGGTCATGCCAATTGCTATAGCAGAGTACCGGTTTGTTTGTATCCGGCGCGGCACGTCTCGGCGTAGTTGACAAGCCTAAACCGGCATTTTGAGCCCTCGATATAGCCACTGTCGAGCGATTCGCTTGCGGAATCACGGCCGATTTAATTCAGCACTGCTAGCTCTATTCTATGGCTAAATGCCAGAGAGATGAAACTGTCGCAAACCCTGTCATTGTTTTGAATGGAGCACCCAATTTAGCTTTCAGGTGGGTTATATAGGATTTACGGCCCTGTCAGCCACCATCAAAGAGTATTCTCTTTATTGTTCTTGTCCGCCACTATGAAGACTACTATGACACTAGATGTATGCTCCGGGTGAGCTTATGAGTGGACTGTATGTTAAATATGGGGTTTTAGATTGGTACGTTTGGATGTGTGGCAGCTTCAGGTTCAGGCTACTCACGCTTGGAGCCTACATCAGCTCTGCTGCTAATAACACCGCCACCAAATCAGCTCAGCTGCTAATAACTAAACAGCCTACCTTTATTTTTGATCTCTGATATCGAGAAAAATCTATCAAAACCCCTGTTGTATGATTTTAATGATCAATCTGATTTACCCACTAGCGAGTGAATGAGAAGCGACCTTAGTTTACCTACCGCTGTCACACTCACTCGCGTTGTACCTCGCTCGGTTTCTCGGTCGGTCACACACGCACGGGACACGTCTGCATTTGTGGTTGGTTTCAAACTGTCACCTTTTATGTACATATGTATAGAGTGGTTATTTGATCTTTTGCAGGTCTGTTCGCCGGGCGGATCCACCATATGTGGCGTCGCAGCCTTGGAGGAGGGAAAAATCAGGTAACTATTAGTCGGTATCACCTGTCACGGCCCTTACTGAATTCGACGCAAGCACGGAAGTCTTTACTTTGCTAATGCTATTATTGCCGTTATAGTTGTAAATACATATAGCACTAGCAAGTCATGCAATCTGTTCTCCTTAAACGTATTTGATACTTTCTGTAGTAAAAGATCAATTTCTTGATTGAGACTCGTTTATTTGTTGCCATGGCAACCATGCCATAGACATACTACATCTCCCTGTCAAATAAACACAATTACACACCTATCCTTCCCTTAAAAAACACATAGTAAAAGATCAATTTCTTGATTGAGACTCGTTTATTTGTTGCCATGGCAACCATGCCATAGACATACTACACTTTCCGTACCGAGAATCCGCCAGGCGGCTGTTGTATTTAGGCTGTGACCAAAACATCCTCGCAAATATTATGTTTGTCTGTCATGCCATGACAGTGTCTTCTATTCTTCTGTAAGGGGGTTGAAGTGCCTGCACGTGGCCCACATGTGCGGGGCCTTTGTGCATGTCCCCTTCTCCCACTCTCTTATCTCAGCCAACCCAACTCCTCCACAAGTTGGAGTAAGAGGTCTGGATGTTCAAGGAGCTCCCGGGTCGATGATGCTTCTCCCAGAATCGCCATCCTGGTTTCAATTGTGGATGGACATGCCAGCAACATGTGCTCGACCGTCTTTTCCACTTCCATGCAACCCCTGCATAGGGGGCTGTCGGTTGCATCTGTAATTGTCAAGTGTTTATTTAGTGTACAATGGCCTGTTATAAGGCCTGTTAGTATTTTTATTTTGCTGCGTGGCAGCTTTATTAGGTAGTTAGTAAACTTCTGGTAATACTTGTTTATAAAAAGTTTTGTGTTTTTACAGTCTTCTCTGCGGGACCACAATTTCTGTTGCACTAATGTGGCTACTTTAAGCCGCTTCCTTAGTGCTTCAGCTGATAATGGCGAGAAGGGTGGAGGGCCAATTGCCGTCCTTCTAGCCCCTATTCTTGCTAGCTTGTCTGCCTCGCAGTTGCCCTGGTCTCCTTGGTGACCCTGGACCCACTGGACTGTGACTTTGTTTTTGCTCCCTAAGTTGTTTAGTTCTTCATGATGACATTCTAGTATAAGTTTGGATTTTGTTAACGGTCTCTTTAGTGCGCTTGGTATGGCAGCACAGCCCGTTTTAAAGGTAATTTCCATCCCCTGTGCACGATCTTGTATATGCATGGCTCCGTGGGGGAGGCTCAGTGACTCCGCTTGAAACACTGTTGTTTCCTCCCCGAAGTTCAGGGAATGGCTAATGTTAAGTTCTGGCGAGAAAATACTTCCGCCTGTGTTGCGGCTGTTCTTTGACCCGTCTGTATATATTGTTATGCTGTTCTGATTTAGATTCGGTGTTGTTTCTACATCCTGACCTATAATTTCGTAATTACTTCCGAAAAGGAATTCAGGTTTTATGCGATCAATCCCAATAGTGGCTTCCGGTACGTCGTCGAAGGCTTTTGTCAGGATTGTGCAGTGTCCTTTGTCTGTCATTTGGTCTTTCCATTGTCCTGTACTATACAGTCTTATGGCTGCAGATTTTGCCTCCTACTGTATGAATAAGTCTAATGGAGGTATCCCTAGCATTATTTCCAGTGCCGCTGATGGCGATTCCAGTGCCGCTGATGGCGTTTCCAATGCCCCTGATGGCGTTTCCAGTGCCGCTGATGGCGTCCTGTCATGACAGTGTCTTTAAGATATTCCTTTAGCCCCAAGAGAATTTGGCTAGTCAAATAAGTATTATTAAAGGAGCTCCGCGGTCTAATGGGTTTCATGCTTGCCTCTCATGTAGGAGATGCAGGTTCGAATCCCGGTGCTGACCATGTACCAATGAGATAAGTCATTTATCTTAAGTGTGTTATACGAACGTCTAACGGTGATGGAAAACATCGTGAGGAAACCTTCATTACTGCGGCGATGGGCTAGCCCCCTGTCACGCAAAATGGAGTATTGAATCACTGGCTGAAAGTGGGCACAGTTCTGCCTCTGCCACCCCGTATGGGAAAAAGCGTGACGCTATGTTGTTGTAATTAATGAAGCAAAATACATAATTACGTTGATTTAATATTTCCTGTTTGTTTGTGTTTCAGATCTACACTGATCAACGCTATAGAAGCGGCCACTAAAAGGTCCAAGGAGCTGGGAAAGAAATAGTAGCACATGGAATACTCTAAAGAATTCATAGCATAATAAAAAAATTAGCTTAAATCCCCCCACCCCACCCAGCCCCACCCAGCTACCAATCCGTAGTATTTCAAATGTAAGTATTTGACAATTCTCCTTCTTGTCAATTTGACAAAGCTGTATTTATGCCCGATTTCAGCAACAGTTAGCTCTTTTTCATAGCTGTCTAGCGATTGTTCCGGGGTACCTGACCCTTAAATTTAGGGGGTCCCTTAGTGGCCTAGTTGACCCTTAAACTTAGGTCAAAGCGAAACAACCGCTAGGTGGCCGCTAAAAGAAAATAAAGAGTCCCATAAAAGGAAATCAATTGTCCCCTAAAAGACAGGGATTGTTGGTGAAGTTGGCCATTAATCTCTCTAACAGTGTTTAGATCTGAGTTACGTTATGTATAATATGTATACATAACATAAGACATTAATATAAGACATTTTAATATAATCCACTGCAACTAGTCATCTATGGATCTTACTTTTTATACCTATTAACTCTGAATAGTTCAACTATTCAGGTAAAACCGTTGTTGGAAATACAGTAGGTATTTGTATTTTGTTTCTAGTAGTACAAAGGTGAAATATTTGTATAAATAGCTTATTGACAACAAGTCCAAATAGATTCTATATATCGATACGATGAATTAATTGCTAAGTGATAGCATCTTATCTATTGTTGGGTAGATCTAATCGCCTTTATTTTTATATGTGTGTCTATGTAAGTAAAATACCTTTTTATTCGCACCTAAAATTCGTTTCTACATTCCTATTATTTCTGTAAGATATGTTTTTGTCATTTTTTTGTAAATCACCATGTCTGCTTTATGTAAAAATATGTATAACTTACTGTATTCAGTATTCAAGTAGTACGGGTATTGCAAAGTGTTTGTAAATGACATGTCGAACATAGAGTACCTATGTTTTCCTGTAAATAAATAGCTTTGCTGATTTTAATCTTTATTTTAAAACAATAGACAAACCGTTACTCCGTAAACCAAATCTTACTCGATAGGGGCAAGTCTCACATACCTTAATTCTAAAAGGGTTTTCCCATAGGTTTAATTCATAGACTCTATAAAAAGACTAGAAAACTAACTGAACTACTTACTAATACACCCGATATCACATTAATTAATAAACTTTCTACGCATTTGCTTGTGTTAGTGCCGCCGCTTATAGAGTTACCTGTAGTTATTAGATAGGCATGGTATTCTCTGATTAGCCATTCAGAATTTCGGCACAATACAAACCAATAATTGGGCATCATATAAAATAATACATGCTAACTAATGACATAACCATGATCCCTTTCCTTACGACTAAGGACATCACATAGTCGAGATTTCACTCATTCACTGTCACTCTCACTTATCTTCCGAGAAAATGTATATTTTCCTAACAGTACACTTTGGTGTATACGGGTGGTAGGGATGCACGCATACCGTCCGCCTTGTGAAGAGAAACAGGGATGCCCTTCTGGCCAGACCTACGCGGATATCGATACTCTTATGCCTCATCTCCGCCATGGGAAGCTCTTCTTCCTCATCGTCACGTCCGCAGCAGATGAAACGGCATATCCTCTCGCGCAAGTTTTGAAGCCTCCATCTAAGATTCCTCCTTACGCTCGGAAGTGTATGCAGATGTCTCAGCAATGCCTCGTTTTCTTCTTGACTGATATAATCATCTTCGGAGCTGTTGCGTTTTTTCACTTGTTTACTTTCTAAACTAGTTTCGTCAACTCGATTTTTTTTCGCGCTAGATTTGGTGGTTTCCGCGAGGAGCGTATATTCCTCGCCGCTCATCGCTTCACGCGATTTATATAAATTTTACATTTTTTGTGAATTCCGGCTGTGTAAACCATATTAGTGAGCGTAGTGGCGGCTCTGGCATTGATTGAGTATGACGTATTAAAGCTCAGATAAGATAGGCTTTAGATTGTGCTGGTATCTCTGGAATCGCAGTGTGTTTCTTTAAATGTGTTTTCTGAATTTCGTCTTTGATTTATGTGTAGCATCGCTAATAGAGCCTTGTGCAATGCAACTTATTATGGTGGTTGTTAATTAAAACCTAGGGTGTACGTTTGCTTGCTAAGTGCTTATTGATCGACAAGGTTTTACTAAACAAATATTGGGTGCTACTTTTAGCGTTTTACTTGCCATTGAATGGTAGCTCCTTATCTATAGATAAAGTAACGCCCGTCACCCTAACTTATTTTGAAAGAGGTAGGTACTCGTACATACAAACTTGACCATTCTAATTTCAAATGAGGCCTCATTAAACGGAAAATCTCAGCTTATGCTCGACTAAAGTGACCACATTACGTGTACTAGGCTGTTATTACAACGTTAACTGTTAATTGACACGCAAACCTGGCACGGTTGCTTTCTTATGAGTTCTACGACTCTAGTAAGGGGTGTTAGGATGACACACTGATTCATTCATTCTGTGATTGATGATATCGTCGAAGTATAATCGCCTGTAACAATAAAATATAATATTATTATGTTGAATATCTACATCACATATTTATAATACCGCAGGCGCTAATAATAATACACCACACACGTGTAAATCATTATTTACGTACTTTTTCACTATTTTACTTCATTTCGGTAAGTATATGAATACAGTTGGATTGTGCGACTGAAATTCGCAGAGCTGTTTCAAGTAACCACTAGCTGGTAGTAATTCTAGTACTAAGTGAAGGCAAATAATTGGTATTAACCCGTAACTCACCTATATTTAATCAAAGTCCATCACTATACCTGATTCCTACGTATCTTAATATCCACATAACACATTTCACTTGTAAGTACAATACGTGACTAAACTACACAAAAACATTAACATCACAAAAACAGCAGTTTGTTTGTTCAGATGCTATTAAACTTGGCGCCTTCAGAAAAAGTGCAGGCAAGGTTACATAGTATTCATTTTCCTACGTGACGTTTTTCAGCCTTGTCGCCACCGTATTAGGTACGCTACGACCAAACCTGTTGCTATCTCTTGCTGGCTTAGGACGTGTTGTGTGTATGAAAGAGACAGTAAATTCAATGGCCCTTTAGTTGTGAGGAAATTGCGCTCGAGTCACAGTTTTCCAGGCCATGCGAAGAGTGAGAAATATCTGTGAATATCGGACTCACTTCACTGTGGTAGGGCATAGTGTTTCAATCTTTTATAATTAGTTTTGTATAATCACGGCCAGTTTTCATGTTAGGTATTTGTAAACAGTTAGTTGTGCTAAACAGTGTGGCATTTTCTAGGGGATTTTCCTTGGTAAGTACCTTTTTAACTACTGATATTAAACGTGTGTTTTAATATTGTATTAGGTGTGTTATCATGTTATCATTCTTTTGTTTGGCTATTTGATTTATCACTCAATGACAAACCAGGTAATAAACTAAAACTGTAGATACCTAATATGGTAATAACTCTATACAACGTAAATTAACGCGAAATGAGAAACTACTTTGTTAGGGACATCATTATCAGCAACTTTCATTAGGAAACCGATTTGATCAGAGCAACTTCATTTTTCACTTCCCAGTACATTTTGGTCTGAGTGGATCAGCTGATTTGTATGGAGAAGTGAAAAATAAACTTGCTGAGAGAATGATGTCCCTAACAAAGTAGTTTCTCATCCTTGTATATAATTTACTCTATGCCGTAAATTATCTTAATGTAATTAATTGGAGAATGATAAATCAATCAGTAGATAGGTACCCATGGAGAAAAGAACCACTTACGTTTATCGTCTGTCGTACCGCTTTAAGTATTGTTAACGCTAATGTTGCTAATTATTTCAGCTGGGTCGCAGCGATAAAATTATGCCTAACGTACAGATATTGATATTGATTTTTTATCATTTTGTGCAATAAAGTATATGAAATGAAATGAAATGATATTGTTGAAATAAGGGGATCGATCGTCCTTTTTTAACCGCTAATAAAGACATCGATAGCCAAACATTATAAAAATCGGGATGTAATCTTATCTCATTTGTCTTCGTACTTCTTGGGAAATGTTTAGATAGTGCATATTTATCTGCAATTTCCTCTGCATGAACAAATACTGAATGTTCAATCACATACATACATATAGCGTCACGCCCCTTCCCATACGGGGTGGCAGAAGTACAACTAATTGTAAAGTTTATCTGTAAACTAAAAACCAAATGTTTCATATCTTCCTAATTACTTATTGTTATCTTCTCTACTAATACCTACCTGCGCGAGACTGATATGATATCATTCCTCAGAAAATGAACTCTGAAATAAAACACCCACTACAAAATAAACAACGCTAATTCCTGTATGGGGTGACACACGAACAATTGAGGCTATGCCAGTTATTTAATACTCTATATCTTGCATGACGGGTTAGTCCATCGCCACCGCGAAGGAGCTGGAAAGTTTCCTCACAATATTTTCCATCGTTCGTGCACGGTCAGCCCCGTATCTCCTGCTTGAGAAGCGAACGAGAAGAGAAACCATAACACCACCTAACTCCTTTACAATAAAAAGTAAATGTAGCCCATTAATGTCCCCACCGAGGGGCACAGGCCTTTACCCGGACCTGAGTAAGATTGAGCCATACTCCACCATGCTGGCTCAGTGCGGGTTGGTGGAGGGGTTTTACGACTACTACAATGTACAGTCCGATAATGTACCTAAGACAAATTAATCATCTCATTGGGTATATGGTCAGCACCGGGATTCGAACCTGCATCTCCTGCGTGGGATGCAAGGTGAAACCCACTAGACCACGGAACACTCCTTTACAATACCTACCTTTAAAACAGCACAAAACATTCACAGTATGACAAATCCCTTATCACGCTTATCGTCAGATAGCATATCAAGCGAACACATCACCCCGCCACGCCATATTGAAACGCCAACCATTATTTCCAGTACCGGATATAAGTCAGCAGAATGGGCTTATGCTTCTCACTTGACTGTGGTGATTGCGACGTCTGCTGCAATCCCTGCTGCTTGGCGCTGAGCGCTTGCTGCCTGGTCCCATGTCTGTGCCCCAACGCGTGCGGTCGGCAACAACCACCGGCTCAAGTAGTCCACGTGCACCACCCGCCTCACGTGGTGGAACAACCAGGATACGGGCCGCCGCCGCCGGGATACTATCCGGGGCCTCCGCAGCCGGGTTACCCGCAGCACGGTGGTTACCCTCAGCCTGGTGGTTATCCGCAACCTCAGCCTATGTACAGATAGGGAGGTGGAAGCTTAGGTGAGTCGAGACTAATTAAAATCAAATCACGTGAGTTGGTTGCGATTTCGGAGTTACCTACCTGTCCCTATAGTTGACTTTGTATACTGTGTTCTTTCCTTTAGTTATATTAGAACGATAGATTATAACAATCTGTGGTTATAAGGACTTGGATCGTACCATTTATACCAAGATCGTGGATTGGGGAAACCAAAACTGATCCCAGTGGCAGTCAGTGTTGACGAATTATAAAACAAGGCAGGAAAAGTGCGTGTGACTGAGATGCCGCCATACGATAGAAGATAGATACGCAAAATTCCTCTTTCCTTCTATCGTATGGCGGCATCTCAGTCACACGTACTTTTCCTGCGCGATTAAACGCAGGTGCAAAGGCACCCTTCTATAGGAGCTTTCCCATTTCCCATAGGTAGGTACTATCTATTTATAGATGCAAGATATCCTTTAATCCTGCTCCATTGTCTAACTATCAACCACAGGTTAGAATTAACCACTGGTTAAGTGGCCTCTTGGTGTTATAACAGTGCATTGTTAAAACCGAACTGCACCGTTGACCAGTTGAAATCTGTGTCAAGGGAAAAGAGAGACCAGTTTTTATTTAAAGTTGTAGGAAGGTACTTATGCCAGAATTGCGTGACAGTAAATAGTTGACACGGTCTTGAAGCCATTTTTGTTCGTGCTACACTCAGAACAATAACGGTGCTACACTTACTAAAGAAAACTTTACTTCTGATTTTAGGGTTCCGATCCTTAAATGGAAAAAAAGGAACCCTTAGGTATAGGATCACTTTGTTGTCCGTCCGTCTGTCTGTTGGTTCTTGTTCTTCTTGTTCTTCTGTAAAGGGGCTGAAGTGCCTGCACGTGGCAACCCCCCCAACCCCCGTCTTTCATAGTTCACCAAATAAAACAACACCAATTGATATGTTCGGCCAGCTACACATTGCATTTCTCTTCTAATGGGAGGGCTCCACCCCGCCAATCCCCCGTCTTTCATAGTTCACCAAGCAACGCTGATTGATATGTTCGGTCAGCTACACATTGCATTTCTCTTTTAATGGGGGGGGGGGGGGCTCCCCGTCTTTCATAGTTCACCAAATAAAACAACACCAATTGATATGTTCGGCCAGCTACACATTGCATTTCTCTTTTAATGGGAGGGCTCCGGCCCCCCAACCCCCCGTCTTTCATGGTTGACAAAGCAAAACAACGCCGATTGATATGTTCGGCCAGCTACACATTGCATTTCTATTTTCTCCCCGTCTTTCATATTTCACCAAGCCAAACAACGCCGATTAATATGTTTGGCCAGCTACATATTGCATTTCTCTTTTCCCCCGTCTTTCAAAGTTCACCAAACCAAACCACGCCGATTGATATGTTCGGCCAGCTACACATTGCATTTATCTTTTAATGGGGGGCGCCCCCCCAACCCCCCGTCTTTCATAGTTCACCAAGCAAAAGATCGCCAATTGATATGTATGGCCAGCTACAGTTTGCATTTTTATTTTAATGCCCCCCCCCCAAACCCCCCGTCTTTCATAGTCAACCTAGCAAAACAACGCCGATTGATATATTCGGCCAGCTACATATTGCATTTCTCTTTTCTCCCCGTCTTTAGGGTTCCGTACCCGAAGGGTGCCAAACGGCACCCTATTACTGAGACTTCGCTGTCTGTCCGTCCGTCCGTCTGTCACCAGGCTGTATCTCATGAACCGTGGTAGCTAGACAGTTGAAATTTTCACAGATGATGTATTTCTGTTGCCGCTATAACAACAAATACTAAAAATCAAAAGAAATTTAATATTAAGGGGGGCTCCCATACAACAAACGTGATTTTTTTGCTCGATATTGATAATGGTAGCAGGTAGACGCTTAAAATGTTCACAATATATTGAGTATATTATTTACTTAAAAAATTATTAGTTACATTAAAATTAAATTAATATTTAGGGAGGGCTCCCATACATATTTTTTTGCGGTTTTTTATAGATAATGGTACGGAACCCTTCGTGCGCGAGTCCGACTCGCACTTGGCCGGTTTTAATTTATTCTTAGTTCACCAAGCCAAACAACACCGCCGATTAATATGTCCGGCCAGCTACACATTGCATTTCTCTTTTAACTTTGGTGACGGTGCTGTCTTTGTGATTCGTATATTGTGGTCCGTGGTCCACGTTTGATTAACCAGCATTGACTTAATTAGGTTGTTTTTTGGCCTTTATATAGCAGTTTTGCTGTTTATCTTACTGAAAAATATTGTAACATGATTTAAACTTTCTATACAAAAACACCTAAGAGTCCCGGAACAAACAAAACTTTTTATAATGCGTAAACTCTTTGGCGTGGGTATAAATAAATAACGTGGAAGGTGTACGCGTACGCTCAG
The DNA here is from genome assembly GCA_963457715.1 of Argyresthia albistria. Lineage (NCBI taxonomy): Eukaryota > Metazoa > Arthropoda > Insecta > Lepidoptera > Argyresthiidae > Argyresthia > Argyresthia albistria. The sequence goes on from OY735258.1 coordinate 6,208,654, forward strand.
TGTACGGGAAGGTGGAAGAGAGGCCGTGTTGCTCTGTGGGAGGAGCTCAGAACAATAACTAAAGCATAGAAGGAGCGTTAAAAAATGAACAAATCCCGTATGTCTGTCTCGTCAATTTAGCAATCAATTTAGCAACGTGATAGAAAGAGAAAACAATAGTTATGTCTTGTCTCCTTATTCCGGGATCGTAGTACCTATAAACGTCAGTTGGGTCCATTACCCCATCAATTTAAAAAGGTTCACAAAATCACAGATTGTAATGCGTTTCCATACATCATCTATTTGACAGTATGCTTGACGTGAAGTTTGGATGTGCATTGATTTGCAGAATCTTGTGGTTTTTTGTATTTATTTTGGATAATTTGAAGTATCGTGTGGTTTTCGTGGCACCTAGACTAAGTGAAATACATCGGCAATAATCGGCATGGCTTGTGTGGTGATGGGATGTAAATCCAATTCCTCCCGAAAAGAAAACGAAACTACATTGATCAGCTTCCATCGGTAAGTCTCAATTTTGTATATAATTAGCAGATTTTTTCCCTAGGGTTTCATTTGTGAGCTACTGGAATTGATAAATAACTATAATACCATTAAAAACTACTGTTTTGAAGTCTAGAAATCATGATTATTGTGAAAATAAAGCATGTAACACGTTTGTTGTTTGTTGTGGGTAATAGGGATGGGCGATTGTCTGTTTCTCAGTGAAAAAGTTATCGATAGGTACCTAGATAATTATATTTGGCTCAACTTTAGTTCCTGACCTATTGACTAGGCTGTCAAAACTTTTTTAGCGTATAGTTGGGGTCATTTAATCATCTTCCTGAAAGTTTCAGGTAACGGAAATTAGTAGTTTTTAAGATATGATTTTTTGAAAATCTGAAAATATTGTAAAATTATGTAACAAAACGCAAAAAATATGTCAAAATCTATGGTCTGTGGTCAAAATACATTAGTTACGTTTCGTTGTATGCATATTTGAAAAGATGAATCTATTTTAAACGTAAAATATCACTTTTGATAAATTAAAAGTTGTAATTTTTCTGAAACGGAGTGCATTTGGGGTGTTGTCTGTCCGAGTTTTTGTTGGTTGGGCGGCCATTTTGAATCCGATTGGATCAATTATAGGTTACTTCCTGTTTGAAAACTAAAGATAGGTTTGTTAGGTACACACTTATAAGCAGAACCGGGAGCCGGAGCGAAGCGGAGCGGAGCGAGGCGACCCCCTACTTCTGGCAACCCCCCCTCCAACCCCTCATCCCCTCCAACTCCCCCGCCCAACAATGCAAAAAAACTTCAAAACTCAAAACTTTAAAAAATCATATCTCAGCAATTAGGCACTTCCGCGGGGGGGGAGAAGTAGGGGAGGCATGTGCCCCCCTCCCCCTTCCCCCCTCTCCCCCTCAAGGTCAAGGTCAGTAGGTCAGGATCTAAAGTCCTTATATTATGTAACCTCCAAAAATTAAAAAAATCATAACTCAGAAACTATACAGTTCCGTTCGGGGGGAGTAGTAGGGGGGGCATCCCCCCACCTCCCCCCTCCCCCCTTCCCCCCTCCCAAGGTCAATTTCAGTAGGTCAGGAACTAAAGTCCTTCCATATAATTTATGCAATTTAATTAAGTTATAATTTGCCTTGGTAATAACTAATCAAAACATTTCAGGTCATCGATAATGTTGCGGTGCTCCAACAGCGTAATAAACTTGACGACGTCCCGGCCAGATCAACGAAGATAGTAAGGCTCAAAACTCTTCTTGCTAATGAATATCCAAAATACTCAGATCAGTATATGTGTGTATAAATCGCGTCTATATGTCAAAGACAAGTATCATACTAAATAAACTTAATTTTCAGGTTGCGACCTCCATGGAAATTGACGATGTTCCTGAGGTGGAACAGTAAACAGTAAGTAAATACTAACGCTCCATTGAGTTCATTTTAGTGACCCATATTTACGTGACAGAAATAGTAGATTGTCACACAAGGGGCGTAAGTGAGCCATTTCGGAACAACATCCAAGCGTACAATTCTTATTTAGCAAGGAACACAGTTATTTAGAAATAGTTTATGTTGTTTCAAATATTGATTTACCCTTTTTTAGGTTGGGGCCAACAGAAAACAGATGAACGAGAACGAGATTGCTGCAACAAGCTATCCCAATCCAGAAACGCAACAGCGCAGTCAAATCCTTCCCTCAAGTGAAACCGAAAGACGAACGTTACTGCTGCAACGGCGCATTAATCAATTGGAGCAGATATTAGACAAAAAAATCAGTTTGAGAATGCAATTCGATTTCAATAAAATAATAATATCGACATTTTTATCGCATTTGTCCCTTCCCTCAAGATATTGGCTATTTTGCCACCCTGGTACGATAGACAATTTAGATTGTAGAAATACACTATAGATGTCTCTTTCTACCACACATAAGTTTCGTAAGAGTGACGAGCACGTCTATTCAATATTACTTTATATTCTAGAGCTCCTTCTATGCTTTAGTTATTGTTCTGAGGGGAGGAGCAGAATCATAGACAGTATTTTTATATTTTTATACTCTACACTTTTCACCATTCTAGCAGTGATGGGTTGAGTATCGATGGTACAGTATCGCTGTCGATGAAAATATTGTTCATTGATATTTTTAAAACTTGCCGTCTTAATAACACATTTTGCAAGGTGTATTAAACAAAAAGGGGTGTATAACAATATCCAATTCACATTGTCTTATTAATAAGACAGTTGATCTTATGTCGTGCCGTGCCGTGCGCGATCGTATCTAGTTATCCCATTTGACCATCTCCAGGCTAATTTTGTGCCTCATAGAACCAGTCAGATTCGGACCTCGAACAAAATAACACAATAGTAAATTCTAGGGTTGTAACGGAGGCGTCTTATCGGAGGCGGAGTCGGAGGCGGAGGTGAAGAGCTTCGCCTCCGCGGAGTCGGAGGTTAACGGAGGCGGAGGCGGAGATAGAAAAAATATGTATTTTTGATTTATTTCGGAAAAGTACCTATTTATTCAAAAGCTATAGGACATACTTACACATTACACTTTAACAATAATTTTTAACGGTATTCATAGTTAAGAAGAGGCAATTTAGGTACTATATCATTCAAAACAATCGAAGTTCAGTAACAACACAACTATGTATTTACAACTGCGAGCTAGAGTCTGTTTCAAGTTTAAATTCCCCTGGATCAAAGCATTTTCGTTCTTGACCTTTGACAATAAAGACTTCGATAAAGGAACTATTCGGTGAAACGCAATCTAGTGAAAAAGTCGACAGGTTGATTCCTGTCAACATACCTACCCACCGCCCGCGCGTTCCATTCGCACAAACAATCTTCACTTCATTCAGTTGCGTTCTCATATCAATACTCAGCCGAGCGGCCGTGATGCCTAGCGTCGCTACTGTCACATTGCGTGTACATTTTTGAACGTAAATTAACTCCGTTAAGCCTCCGTTCAAAAATGGCGGAGGCGGATTCGGAGTCGGAGGTATGATTTCTTTCGGAAGTTCCGAACTTTCGGAGGCGGAGGCGGAGCTCCGTTACAACCCTAGTAAATTCATGTGTAGTAATCAGGGTGAAGGAAAATAAAACCGACAAATTGACGAATGATATTTATTTAGATTCCTTGTTCCTGGGTTTTCTGAAGGTGATCTGACAGCGAACCAATGACAACGTTCAGCTTTGACAAAATCAGTATCGTATTTCTCCGTGACAAATTCAACCTGATGCTAATCATAACTTAGCATGTAACTTGAGAATGCTCCTTTGTATTTATACGGCGGATTCTGAAATAGATCAAGATTTATAGTATTATGCTTATTTAAGGTATTATGTTATCGATAAGTAACAAAATATCACATCACTACAGGTTTCTTTGGGAATTTAGGTGTAAGATAAATCGGATAAATATGGTAAAAATACACAGTTTTCATATGTTTCTAAGTCTGTGTCTGTTATCACTGGGTTTTGTCTTTATCTAACGAATTCTACCTAAAACAATGCCATAAAGTTGAATATTATACTTACATCATATGAAAAACTCCTACGTGAGAACTTTAACCTTTGAGTTGAGTACCCATTCTTTATGTTTACGGCGAGATTTATGTACTTATTAAAGTAATACACGGCATATATTTACTTTTGATTTTCGTACTGCGGGTGTCTTTACGGTAAAATGGTCACGTAGATGGGTACGCTCCCTAAATACCCTAGGTCCTAGCCAAAACAATTGTATCATATGATCCCCTCTACAATTTCAGACTTGACTATGGGCTGCCAGATCTCCTGCCGGCCTTGCTGCTGCTGCTGCATCCCCGGCTGCTGCTGTGACTGCGGCGACCCCCCTCCCCCGCACCGCCACCAGCCGCCGCCGCACCACCACCAGCCGCCGCCGCACCACCACCCGCCGCACCACCACCCGCCGCACCACCACCCGCCGCCGCCCTATGAACACCCGATGCACCAGAAGCAGTGGCGCTGAATGGTCTCTTTGCTCAGAGCGGGCTACACACGACATGATATCGGTGGCGATCTAGGATGTAAAAAGGTGATAAACTGGATCAGCCTGCTGTGTGCGCTTGGAGTGGTGTACTCACACACAGCAGGCGGCTCCAGTTAATCACCTTTTTACACCCTAGGTCGCCATCGATATCATGTCGTGTGTACTCCGCTTTAGCGAGCGGCCAACTGTCCGCGACTCGCGACTTGTGGTCGTTGCGTGTGCGGCGTCTAAACAAAATACGTATATGAAACTGAAATCGCTGGCGACCAGTCGCTGTCGTCGGTCGCCCGTTTGCGCATAGACTAGAATCCTAGATGTCATGTCGTCGTCAATCGCAGTAATTTTCTGAGCGAGTTCAGAGAAAGCTACTTTGAGATTGTTTGTCAAACGTTGAGTTGTTGTCTGTGCATCCGGGGGGCAATAGCCTGTGATAGTGGGAAATTAACTCAAATTTTATTATAATTTATTATAATTGAAAGTAGGCCGATTATATTCTGGCCGCTGAGAGAATGTGATCTCACAAGTGAGATAAAGTGAAAAGTAGCGCGGAACAGACAGGGACGTGCATGTGTCAGGATCGCATCATCTCAGCGGCCGGAGTTCATTAATGAAATAGTTTACTCCTACATATTTTAGCTCGAGTCTGTGACGGTCCTCGAATAGCAATAGTATTATCTGTTACCGTTAGAGTGCGAAACTCGTTAATATGCACTTTACCTAGTCAATGTGCACATTAACAGATGTACGCCGTTAAAGTGCGCAAGACGGTGAGCAAAACACTTTTGTCCCGTTTTATGTGTAAACGCATTGCTTCGCTCCGCTTCGCTCGCTCCGGATTTGCTTTTTCTAAGTTCCAACCTAACCTAACCCAATTGAAACTTAGCCACAATAACCTACTGTAGCCAATAAGCGTTTCAGTAGAAATATAGACCTAAGAAGTTCGTTTGTTGTTGGATTTATTACTTTAATCAAAGACAGTATTGAAATATTAATAATAAACGAGAATTATCACATCATCATCGGCAGCTTGTTTCCGCCCAGTGCTGGGTATAAGCCTCCTTCCTCCCCCTTGTGCCAACTTATCCGGTCCTGTGCCAATCGAATCCAGGTCTTCCCCGCAATTATGCGTAATGTCGTCGACCCATCTGGCCGACCGACATATCACAATCATTTTAATTCCGACATTTCATTCAAGAACGAATCTGCTTATGCACTTTACCGTATGCTTGGTCGTTATTGTGCACATTACCTAGTTATTGTAAGAAATTAAAAAAAAATGCACTTTTAACGGTTCAGCCAGTTAATGTGCGCATTACCTAGTTAATGATTCACTCTAACTGATTTGCGCTTCTAACGGTAACATATCGATTTGATATTAGGAACAGCGGGTCGATTCTCGCTCTCTCGATTCTCGATTCTCTCTCTTCGATATACGGATATTGAGACCTATATTGACAGATTCTCGTACAAAATCACTCGATATAGGTGTAGATATCGTATATCAAATGCGCGAGAATCATGCTCCAGTCGAGGTTCTATTGCTATTCGATATCCATACTTAACTCGGGCCTCTGAATACAATCACAAGGCGAGGACGCGGTGATTAATTAGTTAATTACAGGTCGTCCTTCACACAAATCACAAAGACAATTTTCTTCGATGTGTAGAGAACAGCGGGTCGATTCTCGCGCCTTCGATATACGAATATCGAGACCAATAGTGACAGATTTCCATACGAAATCACTCGATATAGGTGTATATATCGTATATCGAAGGGGCGAGAATCGTGCCAGGAGAGCATGATATATCGAGTGATTTCTGTCAATATTGGTCTCGATATCCGTATATCGAAGGCGCGAGAACTAATTTTGAGTCACTAAAGAACTGTGACATCAACCCGTTTAATGAAAATACAAATATTTTCAAGATTCAGTTCAATATTATGCAACATGAAGCATTCCAATTAAGTAATAACACAGATATATTTTATTCGTTGAAACATTCATTACAAATGTTTGTAATTTGTAATTTCTTTATTGTACCACAAAACAGATATACAGAAAATACATGAAAGAATAACAATGTACAAAGGCGAGCTTATCTCTAACAAGAGATTTGTAATGTAACAATGTTAGTTGTAAGTGTTGTATATTTTCTATAAATAGATATAGTACTTATTGTAATGTAAGTGTATCTCTTTGCTTACTATTTTATTTATGTAAGTATAATGTTGGTGGCAAAATAAGTAAGTAAATAAAACTATACCATAAATATGTAGTATTTTACTATTGTACAGTTTTAAGTGGCGCATGTGTGGTGAGGTGACTCTAAAATTCAATACCCAGAATTGAGTTCAGCTAGAAATTACTGATCGTACACGTTGAACTCTATTTAGGCCATCCCAAATAAATAAATTCTTTTTTAATTAATCCATTATCGGTAGGTATAAGAAAAATCTGTTATTTTACCATCCATCAAAGAAGAGATAATAGTACTATGTACAGAACGGCCACTCCCTTCCCCGCGCTCATTCTGATACCGCACCTCACCCCGGGCTCTGGGAGCCTCTGAACGCACACATTCACAAACGAACGAGTTTTACGCACACATTTTCACGTGTACAAACGTAATTTGGTTATGTAGTAGTAGTAGGTGATTATTTCACAAGCGTTCTATGGAGAGCGTTTATCTGTCTTTTTATCTGGGACTTTGACATTTCACACGTACAAAAGTGTAAAAAAAGTTATCTGACTGTTAATCCGTCTCTTGAGAGACCCGGGCTAACTAAAGCCTACTAGTATAGTTCGATCGAACCCTAGTCGATAACAAAGACTTGCTCTTTGATTCTTTGAATACTGGCTGGCACTAAAGCTGGCTGTGTGAAAATACACCACTTCAAGCGCACACAGCAGGCGGCTCCAGTTTATCACCTTTTTAGGGTTCCGTACCCGAAGGGTGCCAAACGGGACCCTATTACTGAGACTTCGCTGTCCGTCTGTCCGTCCGTCCGTCCGTCCGTCTGTCACCAGGCTGTATCTCATGAACCGTGGTAGCTAGATAGTTGAAATTTTCACAGATGATGTATTTCTGTTGCCGCTATAACAACAAATACTAAAAATTAAAAGAAATTTAATATTAAGGGGGGCTCCCATACAACAAACGTGATTTTTTGCTCATTTTTGCTCGATATTGATAATGGTAGCAGGTAGACGCTTAAAATGTTCACAATATATTTTTACTTAAAAAATAAATAATTAAATTAAAATTAAATTAATATTTAGGGGGGCTCCCATACATTTTTTTTTGCGGTTTTTTATAGATAATGGCACGGAACCCTTCGTGCGCGAGTCCGACTCGCACTTGGCCGGTTATTACACCCTAGATCGCCACCGATATCATGTCGTGTGTGTCACAGTTGGTGACGTTTACAGGGAGGGGGGGCGCCATTTCTACGCAACTTAAATGCAACGAACCTGTGAAAAAGCGTTAGAGCAAAATTATCTAAATTATGAGATGGATCCAGAAATCCTGTATTCATGTTAATATTACGTGTATCCATTGTATTTTTTTATTATCATTCATTACACACACCCGAACCTCTATAACTAAGTACCTATTCAAAAAATCATAAGGAAATGACTCACGTTCAACCCATAAAATACCTACTCAATGATTCCAAGAAAATATGATGTGGCTGAAATACTATTGCCTCAATTCTAACTAAACGTTTGACTCTTTATCATAAGTGCGATAGACAAAACTGAAAATCTCTGATAGGGGGAGTATCTTATCGCTTAGCATTAGCAATCGACATAAAATCGGTTCACTGCTAATATTGTGTGTATTCCAGGCGTTGTTGTTGCTGTCATTTAAACGTAAGTAAATTCACGTCGTACTCATGTAGTCATTTTCTGAGCAATGAGTAAAGGTCAGATGGAACCATGGGTGGTTATGGTTCCATTCCATCGTGTATTGTAGCACTTTGGCAGGAATGCAAACGTTATTATTTCGCCTTGCTCAGACTTAATAAGCAGTCACACACTTCCCCATGTGATGCAAAACCACAAAAAGTAAAAATTTCGTTTATTTGCAAACAAATGTACATCATGGATGGATAGCCCTATCCCTCAAATTAGCGTTGGCTGTGTCTTGAGAGACAGCTTCTTCCCAATAGTAGTTCATCAATAAATATTACATTTTTGAGTACGGTTCTCACTTTAAGGCTATAGCAGAATTATACAGAATACTATTGGCAAAACTATGCCTCTGTCGTCCCGTATTGGAAATCGTGTGACGCTATGTCACTCAGAGTCCTCTATGAACCATTAGTCCAGAATTTACCAAGACTACTCTTCTCAAGCACAAGATTTCTACCTTTTTACGTTTTCAACAGTTCACCATGGGTCTTTGCAGCAGCTGTTGTGGTGAGAGTGACAGCGTGAACGTCGTCGATCAGCCACAAGGAGGGGGCTGGGGCGGCCCCCCACCACCGGACCAGGTCATGGTCTCCGAGGGACCAGGACCGATGACTAGATAACCAAGACCTTGATGCTCGATACAGGATTAACAGAAAATATTTCTAGTGGATCTTGGGCCCTTTGGTCAACTAATCAACGGCGCTCTGATCGTAGATTAAATCGGTTTTATAGTGGAAGTGGTTCAAGATATGACCAAAGACGAATCCGCCTTTCTGTTAGCACATCCTGTATGTTGTAACCACATGGTCTTTACGCTGTAAAGGTTAATAATGATGGTATGGCTAACTCTACATTGTTTAAAATCTTCTCAAGAAAATCTTTGCTTTATTCTTTTGGATGATTTTGTACTAATTTTAGTTTGCTAGGTTACCTATTTATTATGTTAACAAATATAAAGCAATTTCATAGTTAAGTTACGTACTGATACATTTGTTTTCTTTAACTTTTACTTAATCCCTTTCTCGCAGAAGCAAACCGCTAGAACGAACGGCCAAACAATGGCGAACTATTGTTATTTAAGATGTGTCGGCGAACTAGTTACAACATAGGAAATTTGTATAACATATTAAAACATACAGATTTGTTTTGTTTTACTTTAATAAAAAAATGTTATGGCTGAATTCACCCACCAATGCTCAAGTAACGACGCTGTTAGAATATTCCCTAACGAGTGAAAGCACCAACATAACTTTGACTGTTACTCAAACTTTGAGTTCTTGGTAGAAGCATCCGGGCCTTAATTTCAATTCTTCAACGAGGTTGGCCACCGTACGGCATGGCTCCTCCTGGGCCTCCAGGGCCGCCCCACGGTCCGCCCGGTCCGGGCCCGCCCGGGTGTCCCGGGCCGCCCCATGGCGCCCCTGGGCCGGCAGGGTACCCCGGTCCACCAGGGTACCCGGGTCCACCAGGTCCGTACTGAGGCGGGGGTAGGGCACCAAAGTCCGGCGGTGGGGGTGCCCCGTATTGGGGGTAGTGGGGTAGAGCGCCGCCGTCGGGGGGAGGGCAATTCGGGTCGGGGGGAGGGGGGCCTTGGTAGTGTGGCGGCGGCATGATGCTGAATTCGTCTGTAATAATAAGGTAAAATACCAATACGATAATTTCATTTGTAATTTTGATACATTCAAGATAATATGATTCAGCGTAAAGGTTGCTGGATATCTAGGGAATCTAATAGGAATCTCTGGGGACCACTGCACAGTGCTTAACCAGATCAGATACCCAGAAAAACGCCTTTAGAAGAGAAAACAGAGAAAACTACAATATTTTATTATTTTTAAACTATCATGGACAAAGAAGTCCATAAACATAACTAAATATTATAAAAAAGTAATCCTACAAACTTACATGTTTGTCGACCTGAAACCTTCGATGGACTGTTCAAAGAATCGGCTGATTGCTCTTTATTAATCCTATAGTTATACCTATTATATTATACCTCTGTACTATCTGTCAGATAAGAAGTTTCAGGTCTGCCCTACCTCGGGTACATACCTGGTATCGACGACATTGTAAAAAAATCGAAGAAGCGAAAAAGTGGGCTAATTGATAAAATCATGACTTCATGACATATTCTGAAGGAAAAAAAGCTTAATATTTCTTCCTACTCTTCCAGTTTCAATCAAAGACGAATAAAATTAAAACTCACGGATAGTACTTAACAGTAATTTAATCAACCGCGTTTGTAACTTTAGCCTTCGTTATTCAGTGAGGATGATGCCCACCATGATGGGGGGGTCCTCCGGGGCCTCCAGGAGGGCCGTGGTGTGGGGGTCCTCCGGGGGGTGGGGGCGGACCACCGTGCGGGGGCTCGTGGTGAGGAGGCCCGTGGTGAGGAGGCCCGTGGTGAGGAGGCCCGTGGTGAGGTGGCCCGTGGTGAGGGGGCCCATGTTGAGGTGGTGGCGGCGGCATGTTTAGTCTGGATAGTCAAATTAGTGGTTTTTGTAGGTAGGGCCTGTGGTTATGTATTGTAGTAGTGTACAATGGATTTAAAATAATTTGCATTGCATTGTCTTACACATTGAACTACTATTACTAGGTCTTAAAGAGGTTTCTCTTAGGAGGCTATTAAACTGTAGTTAGATAAAGATAAAAAGAAAAGACGAGTCAAAATGTAAACCATAAAATTTAGGGGTAACTTGACAGGTCATGATTCTACCTACCTGATTGATTATACTTAGCAGGTAATCACTTGATAGATTTATGAGAAGTACGATTGGAAGCGGAATTTAAATTACCTACTTACATGTGTCTCGAACGGACGGAAGCGTTGGAATAACTGTTTAAATAATCATTTACTTAGGTAAGGTACAATCTATGCAGTCATGTGTACCTACTAGGGTATGTTGTTTTTTAGGGTACCGTACCCGAAGGGTGCCAAACGGGACCCTATTACTAAGGCTCCGTCCGTCCGTCCGTCAGCGGGTCCTAGAGCACGAACCGTAATAGCTAGAAAGTTGAAATTTTCACAGGTATATCAGGTGCCGCAACAAAAAAAATACTGAAATACGAGAGATATTACAAATTAAAGGTGGTCCCCATACAAGAGACTTGTTTTGATACGCTCACGCATTTCAATATGATGGTATATTTTACATCAACCTACATCGTTGAGGTAGCTCAGCGGGAATGAAGTAGGCTCTCAATTCGTAGGTCGTGAGTTCAAATCCTCGTGAGGGCATAATCTTTTTTTTTTTATTGTTATTAGTGCATAAGTTTTGTTATACGATATTACAGTACCCTTCGTGTGCGATTCCGACCCGCACTTGACCGATTTTTTATGATCCATATCTGTCCTCCAGCTATCTCATGATAAGAATATTTTTACGTCCGGCCAACCAATTTAATGGGGTCTGTGGTGATGAATAAATCAAAGAATTTCATTATTTTACTTATTTCACAGAATATTATACAGGAAGAAACTTGGAGAAATAATGCCAAAATCTCAGCATGAGGGTTTTGTTGAATAAATTTTAAAAAGCTTTGACAAATAAATAAATAACACAATACATACAGTTTACTAGTTTATTAAAAAAAAAACAAAAGTTTATTGGATAAAAAAACTTAAGTATATCTAATGCCTTGGCCCTCCTGGACCTCCAGGGCCCCTTGGTCCACCCCAGCCTCCCGGCCCTCTTGGGGGCCCCAAGACACCTCTTAGAATCGCTCCCACCAACGATGGTCGATGATGAGAAGGCCCATAATGGGGAGGTCCATGGTGTGGTGGTCCCATGGGTGGTGGTGGTGGTGGACCGTAATAAGGTGGTGGGTGGTGTGGGGGACCGTGGTGCGGAGGCCCACCGTGCGGGCCCCAATGAGGGGGCCCGTGATGGGGAGGTGGCGGCGGCGGCGGCGGCATATTTTGTTCTGCGGGAATAAAAGATGTGATGTGATTTGAAGTAAATAAAATATTTTTTTCTGAGTTAGTAGCAGTTTAGCAAACACTGACATTAGTTAGAGGCTAACTAGCCTTTTAAAGGCTACCTGCCTTTCAGAAACATGATAGTAAAATATAAACAATACGATTTGTTGCTGCAATATCAGCAGAGGGCGATTCACTCACATACGCGTAAACTCGTTCGTTTGTGAATGTGTGCGTTCAGCGCCTATACACAGAGCCTGTGGTTGGCCCTCCGGCGCCAGGGGGTGCGGTATCTGAATCAGCGCGGGGAAGGGAGTGGCCGTTCTGTGCGTAGTACTATTATCTCTTCTGTGCTTTAATTAAAGAGCAGTAGCAGAACACTTCCAAAATAAAATAAACGAAGAAACTTACATAGGAAGGATGTGAAGCAATCGAAAGCGTTCCAATGACTGTAATCGCGTTGCAGAATCATCGATACACTGCGCAAATGCGAGTCACTTTGTAAATAAACCCTTTGCCTTATCAAGTCTACTGATAAATATCATCATGAGTCAAGGCAACATTGTCAAAAAGCTCAAGTACCTACTTACAGGTATTTATGCAGGAGTCTTATTTTATATTCTGGCGATTTCATAGGTGTATGGGTAATCAAACCACTCATACGTGGTGCTTGATTGACATGTAATGGTACCTATATAGCATGGAGCAAATACTAGTTCATTCTAATGCTCTATGATAGTAGGTACGTTTGAACAGGGCCCTAATGCTACTCTGAGAATTTCACTTATATTTCATTACTATTTCATTACTATTCCATTGCAAACACCCAATCAAGGAGGATAATAATTTAGGAGAATACCAAATGACGCCATTTTGGGTGTTTGCAATAGAATTGTAATGAAATATAAGTGAAATTCTCAGAGCAGCATTAGGCCCCTGGGTACGTGTTATTTCTGGATTTGGAAAGTGTCTTTTTTAGGAGGAATATCACTTGAAGGATGGGCATTATACCGTAACAGACTAAATGGTACATCGATTACTAGGTGATAAGTACTACCTTATTAACATTAACCTGATGGGCCTGGCTGGTTGGTTGTTTAAATAACATAACATTTAATACAGGCGCATACCCTGTGGTGTGGGAACCAGAAACAGCGACATCACAAACATGTAACATCCAAGACCTGGGGTTTTAATTCTTTTTTGTTTTTCTTATCCTCAGCCGGGAATCGAACCGGGACCTCTCGCATAGTAGGCAGAGCCACAACCGCAGCGCCACAGAGTTCGCTAATAAAACTAACTAAAGTACTAGGTATTAGTTATTCTGTGCCGTATACTGAGGGTATCCATGTACAGGTTCTATGTATAGGTATCAGAATTCAGGCTAGGTAGGATAATAAATAGGTCCAGTTAAGTAGTGACTTATTTAAATAAAATATTTATATTATTATTTCATCCCGGGAGTGGCCAGCGTAAAACTGCTGATGCGCTGGGCGAAGAACAGAGAGTAGTATGAAGAGCTGCCCACCAACCTCAAGCAGTAGAGAGGCACCATGAGAAGAAGAAGTAGTAGTAGTAAATGACAGCGATATAAATAAAAATAGTATAATTGTCGCATTCAATTATATTTCATCATAGGTTTATTGCAAGAACAATTGTTTCCTACGACATGTTTTAACAATAACGTTAATCACAACCTGCTGAAGCCCAGTCTTCGTTTGTTTTTCAGTCTTCAAATCTCCACCTTCTTCACCCAACAATTTTACAAAGTACTTCATAGTTTTTGTAAGGGACTTCATTTCCACCGTATGAAATGTAGCAGCAGCCGTGACTGGGGTGCACCTGGGATCAAAAGAAAAATAAATTAAACTCAAAATTCAATATGATCCCTCCCTTATAGCCTACCAGAGGAACATCCTACGCCTACGATATTAGTAGAGCGTTGCGGGGAACGGGTGTGTTTTTGTGAAGGCGGTTAGGCCACCGCACCCTTCATCGTCATTAAAACGGCCATATTAAAGATGATTCACTATGCCGTAGCGTAAGGCAAAGACTTAATGGGGCATCATTAGCCTAGTATATAAAGACCCAAGTATAGGTACCTTGCCAGGGGTCAGTGACATCATGTGCCTGACCCGGCCGATGTACAGAGGTTCTGCGGAGACGGTGTTTCCGGCTGCGATGGCCCCAGCTGGCACCTGGCCGTTGCTGCATGGCAGCCATCGGACGGTTCCCGGCTGAGCGCTGAGGATCTTTAAAGAATGTACTATGTCAATTGAACCTAAAGAACTAGAATAGATTTTCCCGAGAATAGAACGTAGAGTGTCTAGAAGAGTAAGCTAGACCAGGATACTACTAACTCTTAAAGCAGGACCTAAACAGCTCTGCTTTTTCATACTAAAATGTATATGAAGAGTTGGTAGTAACGCTCCAGTTGTCTTAAGCTAGTTTAGATAGCACTGTGGTTCATTTACCATTTGCGCAGACTATATTTTGCATGAAAGATATTTGGAGGTAAAAGTGAGGTCGTCTCTTTAGCGAGTGTCGACAGTATTCGGAAAACTTATAGAATATTTTGAAGTAGGTATTCATAATAATACGAACTTACTTTAGCTGCCTAAAATATCAAAACAAAGGAAAGTTTCCTTACCTCAAAGTTGTGTACCGTAACTTCTTTCCCAGTATGAGGTATAAACGCCCCTCTGTGCTTAATGGCCAGCTTGCCCGGTACCAACTCTCCATTGTGATACGATCTGATCACCCACAGAGGACTCCCGTCCCAGCCTTCGTGACCAGCCTTGTATGCCCGCTCGGAGAAGTTGTAGGCGGTCGATGGTGTCGCTGGTATCCAGTCAATCACTTCTGTAAACGATTTAGCACCCATTGAATTACGTTGACAACTCAATCACCGTCTGGCGTTAGAAGATCTACTTAAGAAGAGGACGTATGTACTCTCTTGGAGGCACAAGATAAAATCCTTTGGAAAAACAATCTTCAAGTAATGCCCTAGACTCCGTATCATACCATGAAATAGGACATGAAGAAGTTATAGTATTCGTACCAGAAATAAACGCTGGCGCAGAATTATTCACCACTTGCACTTGCTCGGATGGATACAGCTGTTGCGGCTGCTGCTGCGGCGGCTGGTAGTAATAGTTGGTGATGTACGTGGGATTCTCAGCGGGCTGCGCGGGCTGAGGGGGTTGTTGGGGGTACCCCGGCATTGCCATCATGACTGGGGTAGGCATGTAGGCGTAGGATCCGGGGGGAGGGGGGTAGTAGCCGTGGTGGCCAGGGCCGTATGGTGGAGGGCCGTTTGGTGAGTCTGGAAACGGAAGTTTTTTTTTGTAATGGTGATTCTACGCCAAATGTAACTATTGTCCACATTGCTATAAATCACTAGTTTAGCTCTTTTTTTGTACTTGAGGTCCGGAGGATCCATCCATCTAACATCATATTTGAATGGTAATTGCACACCCATTCAATAAGTAGGTAAGTACATAGATATTAATTGGCTTTATGTAAGACACTCCAAACAAAGAAAACTGAAAAAAAATGTATCAGAATGAAAGTGATCGATAATAACAAATACTAAGATGGTTGCGATAATGAAGGCAGCTTTATAGTTGGACTGTATTTGTGGTGAGTATTTGTAACAAAGTATGTAAACTATCAATCCAATCCACTTAAAGAATAGTCTATAAAATACTGAAATAAAATAAAAACTTACAGTGAGACATTATGTAGCGAACCTTGAATTAACTAATAAAATGAAACCTTAAGAACTGCACTCTCAACGAATTATTTACAACTTGGTATGAAAAGTGTTGTTGCTCTATCCTTTATTTGTGTTATCTGACTAATACTCGTTTATCATACTCGTATCTCTGGATCCTTCGTCGCATAAAAGATAAGATATATCGAATGTACCTGTACCACAGAAATATATAAAATCAATATTGTGACACATAAGTATTATGTTTCACAATAATTTGATAACATGTCCATTGACTACCCCTACACTATCTTCATCCTACATCCGTGTCAGGACTTAATGATATTTTGATTAACATTTAATAATAGCTTTTTCCTGTGGTATAGGAGGCCCTAATAAAGCAATACTATATTCTACCCTTTATCATTTTGTGACAAGTTTCAGCTGAGGCAACATGATCTATTATCACCTTCGGTATTTAAATTGGGTCTTCACTATTTTCGGTTTGAGGAAACCTTTCATCACTGATTCTGCTAAACCCATCAAAATATATAAATGGGACAAACTTTGGACCCTTTTCGTTATGACTGCTCTACTATTATATTACATTTGGTTTGAAGTGAGAAATACGGAATTCGTTCACATTAAAAATAATTTGCCTCCAATAATTCGTGACACAAACGAGGTGCTGGTTAGCTGTGCAGTGTTACTGATCCACTTGATCCATGGCGAAACATTATGTCTGAAGTTGTATCAAACAAATCTAAGACTCATTCAGGCATTTCACGTAAAAAATAGAGAAGTAAAAAAGTTTTGCTGTAAAATTATCCTTTGGACCTTTACTCCAAAAGCATTTCTTCTATCTTCCATCATACTTGAAATCGTTCTAATAAATCCACCCTACGTCTTGCCAATTACGATCCCCGTTTACTTAGAAAACATACATCTATTCATCCACTTGGTCATCGTACTTGGTAATTTAAAAGCACTTAATGATAAAACATGGAAGAAATTGAAAGTTTCTTCTAAGAATAATCCTTTTGAGATTAAGAGCAAACGAAGTAAAAAGATGATGGTGTATCTGTTGGATACAGAGATGAAGTTTGATGTGGACGATGGTGGTATACAAAACATGGAAATAAGCTTCTTTTGTTCTGTTTACGAAGAGTTGTGTGAATGTATGACATTGTTGAAGAAAAGGCATGGTTTACAGGTGGGCCTCAAAGCTGCTACTGACTTGCCAGCTGCAGGCACGGGCGACCTGAGTAAAAAAGTGGGGATAACCATGAATTGCTTTCTTGATTGTGAAGTGTGTAGGCAAGCAGAGGCAAATTTTATTGCTTGCCCTGTGGCAGGGGCAGCAATAATCTCGAGAGACGATTAAGCGAAAATGACATTTACCATGAGTTTCACGAAACAAATTTTTAATGCTAGCAACTGAAACAAATGACTATCCTATGAGATTCTCGCGTTTAAATTAATTAAGTGATAACTTAAATTTCTAAATAGTTTCGTGAAACTCAGGGTTAGCGTTTTAGACTTTGAGTTGGATTTTGAGCCGACATCGCTCCGACTGCCCCCCTTCCTAGATGGCCGCAGGAGCAGGCATGTCAGTAGCGGCTTTCACTACTCGCTATAATCCCTACCCACAATACTTTCATATACTTGACATAGTACTTTGGTGTATTTTTGTATCTTGTCTCTAATAACATTCGCGCTGATATCTGCAGGTAACATTGGAGCTCTGGATGATTTTCGTCACCAATGTTATTGAAGTGACTCAAGCTGCTTCCGGAAGGGTAAAAACGTTTACCTAAACTTAAGCTATGGTATTCGTTTGTTTGTATGTTTTTTCGGAATCATTTATCATTTCAGAGCCCTCATCTTTGGTTGTCTGCCGTGAGATGTGGTCTACCATTTCTTCGGTATCTGTTACTAGCCTTTGTTGATGATCAGATTCGTGTAGAAGTGGAGAGAGTGGACATGCTCATACTGAAGCAGTTGATTGATTTCCGGTGTGGTAAGAAAGTTTTCTGATAATATTTGTTTATCGTCATAAACGAATGATATCTTTAGTTTGTATCTATGACTATCTACTTATCTGTTTTGACAATTAAATTTTTTATAAATCTAATTTGAATTGATGTTTTTAATGACTGCTACGTATGAACTCTCTAATCTAAGCTAATCTAATCATCAATCCACCATCCTTGCTCTATATTTGATTACACGAACCAAACGGGAATGTAAACGTATATAGTAAAGAAAAACTTAGAAATAATAAAGCAAATGATGTTTTGTCTCCAGACCTTGCCTCGAGGAACCTGTTATCCACCTACAAATCTCTGGTAAACACCAACGCACTTCGTTTCCGAGGCATGGGCTTGTTCCATGTAAACTACTCCACGGTCTTGGGAACTGTGGTCAGTGTGGTCACATACAGCATAATCCTCATTCAGTTCATTGTGGACAGCCATTGAACTGAATGGCATTTTGGAAGGCGGTTCTATGCTGGTTAAATATTTGCATGCTATTGACTAGCTGTTTAAGGAGCTCAATTAATGTACCAAAATAATTACTGTACAATACCCTTTACATCGCAAATAAATTTCTTATTTCTTATTTCTATTTCTGGATTGGAGGTGCCGTCAAACATCTTGAAGACTTGTTTTGACCTATCTTACCTCCTCCATGTTAACCACTTCTAAAGAGTTTGTCGGAGTTTGTACATAATACCTAATCTGTACTCTGTACTATGTACAAACGTCCTCAATAATATACGTTTACTTACAGTTTCCGTCACATAAAAATACTCTGAGGGACAGGAATGGCACTTTCGGGTGCGACTGTAGCCATCGCAAACACATCCCATCCCTGTCGCTCAGTGTCTTTTTAACCGACTTCACAAAAGGAGGAGGTTTACAATTCGTCGTTTCTTTTCTTTTATGTAGGTACCTATGTTCCCCGATTGCGCCTACTTAGACGGATGGACCGATTTGGGAAATTATTTTTTTGTTTGAAAGGGTTTACTTTCTTATTGATGATGGTATCCTGGAGAAATCGAGGGAACTCTTCATATATCTATAGTGATTTTTGTGTTTTTCATAATAACTCGTGCATTTTCTCATGGTAAGCATAATATTGTGATGCGTAACTGATGATGAAGACCACACATGACCACCAGGAACTGCTCAATACTAGGTACAAATACAATCTACTATGAGTGGCTGACAGGCAACGCATAGCCTAAATCGGTGGACCTAGAGCCATGAAACTTAGTACAGGGGTTCCTTAAGTAGCGTAGGAGCATAGCACTGAGATGAGATTTGACGAAATTAAATCCCTATGGGAGGGGGGGGGGAATAAGGGGCTACAGTTTGTATTTAACTTAACTCAAAAAGCTTGGTTTTGGACATTGGTTTCTAATCAAATACAGTTTGTAAAATTCGGTTTTTTATGTTTTACTTTTTATTTCAAATTTTAAATGATGGGAACTGTTGCCCAGTATATCAGTGTAGAGGTTTTACTAAGATTCAGAAATAAAAGAATAATATCTATTTTAGTATTTAATTTCTTCTGCTCAAACATAAATAGCGAACACGACATTCAGCGTGGTTCTGGGCCGCCAGGGTGGTGTGGGTCGTGAGGTCCGCCGGGACCGCCAGGTCCGTGGGGCCCCGGGGGGCCGCCGTGGGGACCGCCGGGGGGGCCTCCGGGGGGGCCACCGGGGGGGCCGGGCGGAGGCGGGTCGTGAGGTCCGGGGGGTGGGGGCGGCATTGCTGGAAATGAAGAAAACACACTACTTATTGTCCACTGTAAACATAACTTATGCTCATTAAATGTAGGTTAAGATAGTCTTAAAAACCAAATGTTTTGAACCCTTTAATTTAAATAAAACAGTCTCGTACCAAGAGAAGTTTAGAGATAATAACACTTCTCATAACATTTTTGCCATAATTTTATTTTAAATACTGATTTTATTTTAAATATTTGCTGAGCAGCAGCAAAAATTATTCTGGCTGTCTTTTTAAGACACTTGACTCATTTAATAAAATAAAGGTTTAGTTACAAAAACACTTACCGATTGATTCAGTTACTAAACGTTAACTGTGAAGTCGAATGTATGCCAGTCGAGTTTTGCTGGCTTTTTTATTGCGCATATTATCTTCCGATAATTTGTGAGTTGATCCAAACTTACGAACATTGCGAACACGATCAAAGAGTTCGTCAACGAACATGTTCGCGGCTGATGTGTGTCAGATATAATAATCTCGCCAATAAATTAGTTAAGTGACAACTTAAATTTCAAAATCGTTTTGTGCAACTCATGAACAGACACAATATCATGAGTATATGTCTGTTAGAATCGCTATAGGTAGGACTCTATTGTATTTTGTATTGAGTTCGCGCGTAGGTGGGAATAGTACTTATGTTGCTCACGTCCGCAGGAAATGCTTAGATCCAGTTGGATTGGATCCCACAGGCCTGCACTGCCCCTCAGGGTGGCAGTGATTACGAAAAAACATTAACAATTCTAGGTTCTCGAAATAAAAGAGGACCTGTCCTGTCCAATAAAAATGAAATCTTTTTAAAACATGTGATATTGCTATCTTCAACAGTACCTAACAAACGAATTAGATTTTACGTAGAAAAAACTAGACTAGTTTTTGTTCGGTGCAATTCGTCTACTAATATGTTGTATCGCCTATTAGGTAAGGTACTTAGATATTTACCGATTTTTCGGGTCAGATAAGATTAAATTATTTATTATTATGACACCTGTAAAGGTTTGTTTTAGTCATAGGATTAGACCTATGACTAAAACAAATTACTTACTTAATAATATGGCTGTAGGTATTTCTACGAATTGAGTAAACAATTTGTACATGCGCAAGGCACAACACATATCTATAGAGATGGCAGATTCTTATTCCCACTTCATCATAGGAGGCAAACACCGTACCGGGAGCAAGCCCACGGGTTAGACTTAGCTATTTCTGTGCTTCCCCCACATGGCCGGTGCAACCTTCTTTTGCTACCTTCCGCCTGCTCTCTTCCCGCCTCACCCCATTCTGTGGCGCGGGGGAATAAGAATCTTCGCACTCTTCTGGTGAAGTGACACACGTAAACTGTGTGAGCTCGGCGCCGACTGAGCAATAAGAACAAGGCGATTGGTCCGTCTGTCCACAAAGTGGCCTTTTTGCAGTCCGCTTTCGATCAAGCAATATTATCATTGAGGAAGGTCATGTGAGATGGATTTGAATGAGTCAACTGAAGCAGCAAGGGTTTTCTTTGCGTCGTCATCCCAGAGTAGTTTGCTTATAACCCCTGCGATAGGTATGTGAATCTCATATAACCACTGCCAGCGGGATTTGCAAGAGGACTTCTTTGTAAAGGACATGAGTGTCCGACTCCCTGGTCGTCTAAAATCGGTGTTATCGAACAAAAGACAGTTTTTATTATTGTTTTTCAAATGAACTAAAAATAGCACAAAGGATATATAGCTTCAACGTTCGACAACACCTGGTATAATGCTCTAAGAACAATACAATCCGATAAGAACACGTATAAATGTGAGGAACTTTGTAGAATTAAATACGATTTAGCACAGATTCTGAGTGGAAATAAAGTGTTGAGTTTTGAGTTTTCCTTTTGTATGAGATAGTACTTATACCTTACGGAAAATTGTTTTAAAAGTAAGTCACCATAATAACATCGCAATTATTTATTTGGATATCCTGCCTGAGTCATACATAACATCTTCATTTACATACGATTATTGCCACTCAGCACATTTTCAGTGACTTGATAATCGCTTTCGATTTGCATCCCCGTCAACTTGATGTTATCTTCTTAGGCTAGTAATTAGACACCTTTCAGTTAGATAATTAATTTAGGTATACCTACTAAAATCTTACCCCGTATTAATTCCAGAATGAATACTCCAGCTTACGGATTCTGCTTTCTTCAATCTGACGGTAGCGTTTTACAGCCCTCTTCAAGATCTTTACAACCTTGCGTTACACCACCGCGGCCTGGTTACCAACAAGTGCACCCATGCTTTGGGCCTCCACCATCGATGCATCTAGGATTATGCTTCATGCCTGCCGCAGCCCTGCCGCCGCAGCCCCACCCTGACTCTCGGCAGGTGCAAAGACGATATGACCCCTGTTTCCAATGAGTAATTCTAACCACGGGTACACAATACCCGAAACCTGTGGGATATACATAGAAAGTCTGTTGCGGGTAAAATCACTAGTATTAAATGTAATAAAATAAGGCAGGATGAAAACTTTATCGTTAATTATTTTATAACTTAGTTAAAATAATTATCTATACACAAGTGATGTGTTAAAATGAAAACCAAATACATTTAAACGACTTCAAATCTATTCGTCTTTCATTCAGTTTCAGTAGATTTATTGCCATAAATGTCATGTTACATACAAGGTCTTACAGATATAATAGTTAGGAATCAATGTCATTTTACCCTTGGGCATAGCAATAATTACAAGAATATAGCGGTAATGATACATAATAAAAAATAGATAATTTCGTTTTCATTTATTTATCAACTTAAATTCCCATTCTCTAGTAATACTGTCTCAACCTTCTGCACGTCTTGACTGCTTTCTTTTTTTTCAGTCTTCACAGCTTTATTAAGATGCGCTCGTTCTTCGTGCGTGGTTTTTTGTCTCCATAGTCTTGCGACCAGGTAAGACAGTATCTGTAGAGGAGCCATGCAGAGTCCTGGGAGGAGCCAGGCGTCTGGAAAGCTCTCTACTGTTCTGGAGTACAGGAATGAGTAGAGCGGCGAGCAGATGACCTGGGTTGAAGATTCCAGGGCGCCCATGACGCTGTAGATCTTGCCTGAAATTATTGCGACGGGATGTTAGTGGAACTTATGATTGCCATGACTTGACTGTCTGATCTCTATAATACTATGAATCTTAAATTGGCAGTATACCAACATAATCAAAATTATACGCGAACACGAAATTATAAAAAAAAACAGATATTGCACTGGCTTCAGAAGGTACAAGCTGGATTCTTTCTATTGTTTACAAGTATTTTTTACAAAATAAGCTTGGTATTACCATGTTTTATTCAGTTGATATGTACGTACAGGTACTCCCAAAGTCCAAAGTAATAATGCGCATAGGAATTTTCTTCAAAAAGTCTGCAGAGATCGTATTCCGACTGTTCAGGAGCCGATATGAGAGTAGATCGAACGAGATCAATATGAGTAACAGTTTTACTATATCCTAACCCTATAAAGAAATAACTTTCGTCTCCCGAACGTTCGGAGTAGACTTTTTTGCGCGTTATTACTTGGGGAGAACAGTAAATACATTATTATATGGTGTTTACCTTGTTCTGTTGGCGAGATCTGTTTGTTCATTATGGGTCTCTGTACCACCTGGGATCCTTGTGATGTGATTGCGATTATTGGCACTGGCGAAAAGTAAAAAAAAATATATTTAGATTCTATCATATTGGTGTATAATATATTATGTGGGTACCGTAGTCTAGATGCTTTATAATAAGCAACTTGAAACTGATATCAGTCAGTTTTGGACCCGTTCTCAGAAAGATATTAACTGTGAAGCTAACACGAAGAAGCCCAAACTAGTAGTTGCAGCATCAAGGAGGGCGAATGAAACATGGCTTACATATGAAGATAACGAGAGAAGTCTGTGCAGCTATGAGTCCTCCAGCATATGCCATGTAAGAGAAGCAGCTCACCACTCCCACTACTTCATCAGAGAGCTTCATGGCCTTCTTCATCACTGTCAGGATCAATAGAGTACCTGCAAAATTATTATTCGCATATCTTATACATACATTGGCAGAAAAGTCAGTCCAGAAAACACCAGGTTTGCGGACCTGCTTTATTAGAGAAGTATCGTTAATTAAAACCACAATTTTTCAAATCACAACATAGCTCTTTCTTACCAGAGACTTACCAATAAAAGCAAGAACGTTTCTGTATGCTAGGAAAGAACCAAACATGATGTCAGCCCATCCGAATTTTCTTCTGAAATACATGTAGGCTAGTAATACTTCTGCTGAAAAATAATACCGAAAACCGATTAGATATTTTGCCTCTTTACGTTTATTTCATCGACAGATTGAGGAACTATGCAAAAAACCCCTAAAATAAGCACCAGTACTCGACTTCTGTATGTGAAATCACTATTTTACTTGGTATTTAGTACTATTAATATCATAATCAGATATATTAGTAAATAAAGGTTTTTATGTGCTTCAACGTACATGACAACATCATCCGATCACCAAGGGTCACCAACATCATCAGCAATATGATCTTTCTCCTGTGACCTTCTCTTGGCTTCACCAGGCACTGGACAGCATTGAGCGGCAGCCTCCAGTTGAATACCGATACTGTGTTCTCATTGTTCACTTTCACGTCTTTAACTACACATATGACGTAGAGAAGGGCTGAGAGCTGAAATGGCGAAAGTCAAATAAGATTCTACAAGTGAAATATTGGCCAATCTATACGTATTTACTTCACGCTCTATACAAGTTATAGAGCATATTATTGATGATTTTGTATCTGTGCATGAGTGGAAAGTAAGTAGAATGTATCGTTAGCGATACACATGCTTACGTCTTTTTCCCGGAAAAACAGGATGCAGAGACTTAAGACCTCCATGATTAATATGCAAATACAATTACAGACGAAGTATGGAGAGGTGTTAGGTTGTGCGTTAGAAGAAAAAATAGTTATTCATGCAGCAACTGTCCGAAATTGGACTGTTTAGTCGTAAGTGCTAATCTTATTAGTCTATCGGACTCTCTTGCGGTCTGTTGGGCTTATCATGATTAAAACAAACACGCGGTGAATAATCAAAGCGAGTACCTGTAAGAATAATACAATGGGAAACACACCGTAGAATCCGAGTCGCTGGTACAGAAGTGGTCCGCTGACGTTGCCCACGACATTGGCTATTTGGATTGCGGCGCGGTGGGTGCCCATAGTACTGGTGACGTCACGACCGGTGGCGTGGCATACCTGGAATGCGTTTGTTAAATTGTTATTAGTGCCGCAAAAATTATAGCAGAATCATACATGCCTTTGGACATTTTGATGCTTGTGACGTGGGAAGGGCACCAATATCGAACGTTACATAATTGGATCATTCGGTATACGGCGGTATACCCAATACACCCAAGATCAGATTTGGATCAAATTGCATTATGATGCTTGATGATTGATGGTTGGTCTGTTTCTCGCTATGAATCCGTATCTTTGACAAAAATTCTGGCAGAGTTGACTGAAATGTTCAGCCCAAAAGCATTTTTATAGACATGGTGATGGCTACATCTTACATTTTCACCAAAATCCACCACAGTGTTACCTATTACTCAAAATGTAAATTGTACATTGTACAAAACTGCAAACTTACATCACCTAAGTAACTGAACGCCGCCGCCAAAAGGAGTCCAAAGTTCCCGCCCAGGGAAATCGGTATTTGTATCGCGTAGAGAACCTGGACGGTGTTCGCTCCAGGGAAAGTCAGCAGAAGAAGGCAGGAGGTGGTCATGACACTCATTCCTATAAGTGGTAACAGGAGGAGGGGCTTCCGTCGGCCGCTGCAGTCGCTCCAGGGGCCAATGAACAAGAGGACAACGGTGGAGATGAGGCTACCGACGAAACTTCTGCTGATGTTGATGCTTGCTACCACTTTTTGACTCTCCGCCTGAAATGAGACAATAATCATCAATTAAACATTTTGGGTTTGCGACAGTATTTTGACAATTGACTGTTCAATTTAATTTTAAGTTAATTATTATAAACTTTGTTTAAATATTTCATAGTTTTCCATCGGTTCTCACCATATAATGTGCATTTAAGTATCTATTGAGATGTCATAATTCTGTTCATTAGGGTCAAGTGTGGGTGTAATTAATGGTATGTCCCGGTTAAGTTAACTTGAGATCTGAATCATGACGTCATTATGGGGCTTTTAATGCAATAGCATGTCAGCGAGGTCTATTTATTTATTTATTTATTTATTAATACACAAAACAGCAGTACAGACAAATATTACAACATTAAGTTAGAACAAACATTTCCGTCTGCAGCGCCAAAAGCATGTGTATACAGCATTACTGACACACTTTACAAGGAGCACATAATAATACAAATCTATAATTATTTTATGAATTATTAAAGGTTATTTAATATTAATTATGCACATATTGTATGTGCATGTATAGCAAGAGAAACTGAAACTAATGAAACAATTTTAAAATCTTATATTTAAAGCATGGCAGTGAATCGTGATAGATGTCAGGCCCGTTGGGATCATGATTAGCAGCGACTGCGTTGTAAGAATGACATATCGTCACCAGTGGGTTGTTGGCGCAGACGTTAATTCTGCAAGGGGGGATAGAAAAAGTGCAGGGGAATCTCAAAGATCGGTTAGGGAAGTGAAGTCTCAAGTGAAGTCCACCGGGTTGTACATGCGCATGCACTTGCACAGGGTTAGGAATAATGTGCTGCTGCGTGAATAAGAGCTCTAAGTAGGTAACAGTTATCTTGTACCTAAATAAGGCACAAGATAAGTTAGCGTTAAATCGGTAAAACAAAACCCCAAACGGCCATGAATTGCTATCTATACTAAAGCATGTTTTATCCTACCTTGTCTGTTGGTTACAGATAGTGTGTACAGAAAAATATGTACCTTATTATATCAAACACATTTAATTTTGTTACAAGCTATAGTATGTATGTCTACTGACTCAGGGAACGCACGCATTCCCCCAGTTTCTGAGACGCTGATCACGGGTCATGATTAACTAATCGGTGGTTAATTGAAAATGGCGGCACACGATTGGCGGATGGCGGCACGTGAATGGCTGAAATTAGTTAATCCCTCTGTTACCTAATCGTAACCTTTGATCAGCGTCTCAGACAGAAACCGGACGATTGTATCGCGACGCGTCAAAAAGGGGTGTACAAGTGGAAAGAGGGACATCATTCTGGACAACTTTCACTCTGGGACCGACTTGATCAGAGCAACATTATTTTTCACATCACCAGATCAGCTGAGCGCTAGGCCCGAAATGTACTGAGTTAATAAAAATAAAGTTGCTCTGATCAAGTCGGTCCCACAGTGAAAGTTGTTCAGAATGATGTCCCTCTTTCCACTTGTACACCCCTTTCTGTTACATCCTGTATAGGTACATGTATGTTAGTGTATTGATTATTTCCTACTTTTCTCATAGAGGTGATGAAAAGTAGAGTGTCCACCTCAGGAGTAAAAACAATTTTTGGCTCGGGTGATGTACTGTGAATCCCTTGCTCCCTCAGGATTCTACTTTTGAGTCCCTCGTTGCACTCGGAACTCAACTCTAGAATCCCTCGGTGGTTCAGGATTCAAAAAACACTCTCGCTCTAAAAATAGTTCTTTACTCCCTTGGTAAACAATCTACTATTAAGGCCAAGCTAACCGATGTTACCGGACTCGTTGGGCCATAGTCGTATACTAAACCATGTACCCCATGCACCCGAGTACCATCTGCTTCCATTTGTACGCCTTTACATATATCTCTCGGACTTTTTTCTTCTCCCACAGTGGTCCAAAGTTGTCAAAAGGCAAAAAACAGTGTTCTATGTCTATTTGATAATATCTACAGCAATAAAGATCTCTGGTTGGGTTTCGATCACGGACACCTGATTTGGGGGGGAAAGGGCGGAGAGGCTACGGGGGATGGAGTGACCTCAAACCTTTTTTTTTTTTTTTTTAACGTCCACTTTTACTGCGATCTGTCATCTGGGACATTTATCAGTAGTTTTGTTTTGTTAAATATGGACAGACTTGTAGGCATGGAACCAGTGTCCCATCCTGGGTTATTTTAATTTTATGTGGCTAGATCAGGTCTTGCGGAGCTTTTCTTTTTAGTCTCTTAAATGTTGATGTCTCTGCCATCAGGTTTGAAGCCAATACATTTGGGTGCTCTTCCAATCTAGTTTTGTATCTTTTAAGGCTGGATATGATTTCTTCCTGCACTGTGGGAATCCTCAAGTCTTTGTGGATGTTCTCATTTGTGATGTACCACGGGGCATTAACTATCATTCGCAGAGTTTTTGACTGGAACCTTTGCAGAATTGCTATGTTAGATTTGGCGGCTGTTCCCCAAAGTTGCAGGCCGTAGGTCCATATCGGCTTCAAGACACATTTGTATAGAAGTAGTTTGCTTTCCAGGGAAACTTGTGATTTTTTATTCATCATCCAGTACAAACTATGTAGTTTTTGTCCTAGAGCTTTGCGTTTGGTGAATATGTGGGTTCTCCATGTGAGGCGTCTGTCTAGGTATATACCTAGATATCTGCAGGACTCCGCTTGAGGTACTTCCACATTGTTCAGCGTTACTGGTGGGCAGGTATCTTTACGTGTAGTAAAAGTTACTTGAACTGATTTGGTTCCGTTAGCTAGAATTCTCCAGTCTTTAAGCCACACAGCGATTTGGTTAAGACTAGTCTGCAGTTTGTTCGAGGCATTTTTTGGAC
Source organism: Argyresthia albistria (assembly GCA_963457715.1). Classification (NCBI taxonomy): domain Eukaryota; kingdom Metazoa; phylum Arthropoda; class Insecta; order Lepidoptera; family Argyresthiidae; genus Argyresthia; species Argyresthia albistria. The sequence continues at coordinate 6,237,258 of OY735258.1, forward strand.
AGGAGTCTGTTGCCAGTATAGCTGTATCGTCCGCAAATGTTCCCGTAAGGACTTCTTCGTTCAGCGGTAAGTCCGCTGTGTAGAGCAGATATAGGATTGGTCCCAGAACACTTCCCTGTGGGACTCCTGCTTTTATATGTCGCAACTTAGTGATTTCATCTCGCTGTTTGACAAAGAAGTGTCTGTCTTCTAGGTAAGAGTTCAGGAACAGATAATAACTACTTGGTAGAGATGTCTTGATTTTAGTTAGTAGGCCTTGATGCCAGACGCGATCAAAAGCCTGCGATATGTCCAGGAAGACTGCAGCACAATAGTTCTTTTTCTCAAAGGTATCATTTATTTTTTCGACAAGTCTATGTACTTGTTCAATGGTGCTGTGACCTTTTCTGAACCCGAATTGGTGGTCAGGAATTATGTTTGTTCCAATAAGTTGTGGAGTGAGCCGTTTCAGGAACAGGATCTCTAATAACTTTGAGGCTACTGGTAGGAGACTTATAGGCCTGTATGACTTGACATCATTTTCTGGTTTTCCTGGTTTTAAGATCATGATAATTTGTGCTACTTTCCATTGTTTAGGTACGTATGTTCGTTGTAGTATGGCATTAAGCAGATACATGAGGAAGGTGATGGCTTCATCTGGCAATTGTTTGAGTAGCAGAGCAGTTATTAGGTCATACCCTGGTGCTTTATGATTTTTCATTTTCTTGATTGCAGTCCGGATTTCATCTCTTGAGCATTTATGAAGTGGGATATCGAGTTGATTAGTAGTCGCGAGTGTGTCACGAATATAGTCCAGCTTGGTAGAGCCATCATCAGGGTGCGGCATGAATACTTTTTCCAGGTGGTCAGCAAATACATCAGCCTTCTGTGCATCATCTCTGGTCCATGTATTATCCTGCTTGCGGAGAGGCGGTTGGTGTAACTGGGGTCTCTTGAGCTTCTTTGTGGCTTTCCATAATGAATAGTTGGTTGCAGCGGTGCCATCTAAGTTTCTGAGGTAATTTTGTACTCCCGAGTTACTTTCTATCTCGAGTAACAATTTTAACCTTTTAGTAATGGCATTTAGCTTTTTCTTGTCACTAGGATATCTATTTGTTTGCCATAACTTCCTGAGTTGACGTTTTTCGCTAAGAAGTTCTTGTGCAGATGTGGAGCAGGTGGTAGTTTTGTTATTTTTAACTAGAGGAGTGGCATCCCATGCACCTGTCTGGAGTACATGGTTAAAGTGCTCTACTGCTTTCTCAATTTCTATATCATTAGATAGAGGTGTTTTTAGATCGATATCATTTTTAACTCGACTTCTGTAGTGATCCCAGTCCGTCTTGTGATTGCAGAGGAAGCATGGTATTGATATATGTTCCATTCTTGAGTTAAGATTTAGAAGCACTGGTGAGTGGTCAGAGGAGAGTTCCAGCATTGTTTTGCAAGTGAATTTGTATGATTTAACACCTTTTGTTACATAGAAATCTATAAGATCTGGGATCTTATTTCTGTCAGTTGGCCAATAGGTAGGTTCACCAGATGATATGGGGCTGAGTTTTAAAGAGTCCAGTGCAAAGTACATTTGACGTCCTTTGGTAGTTGTGATTCTTGAACCCCAGTAGGTGTGCTTGGCGTTATAGTTTCCTCCGGCAATGAATTTGTCTCCGTAAATAGAAAAGAGTTGGACATAATCCTCTTTTTTGGGTTTATGCTTGGGGGGGCTGTAGACAGCCGAGATCACCAGTGAACTTTGGTATTCACATACTACCAGGTTTGTGGCCTGGAATATTTCTGTACAATATGGCTGCATTTCGAAGTGCTTGATATTTGATTTAATTAGTATTGCACTTCCTCCATGTGCTGTCCCATCTGGGTGCATTGTTTGGTAGAAGTTGTAGTTTGGAATATCGAAATGATTTTTGTCGGTAGCGTGGGTCTCAGTGATTAAGAGGATATCAATATTATGAGTTTTTAAAAATGTTTTCACTTCTAGAGTGTGTTGTGACAGGCCGTTGGCATTCCAGAGGACTATATTGATAGGGTTGAATTTTGTATCACAGTTGACATCTGCATTATTAGTTTTGTTAGATTAGTAAGTTGTTCCAGGATCATGTTCATCATTGTAATCATATCTCTTGGAATGACTGGTTGAGCTTCTTTATGGTGGTGGTCTGAGTTGTTTTCTCTTTCCTGGTTCCTTGCTGCTTGGCTGTACAGCCGTTTTTGAGAGTTTGGCTTGGGCAAACTTGACGCATCCATTGTGGGTGGTAATGTTTGTTTATTTTCTGGAACAGTGGTTTGCGTTTCTATTGGTTTTGGTTTCCTCAGAGCTGGGTATTTTTCTTTCTGTAATTCTTTGTAAACTCTACATCCTTTGTAGTTTGCGGGATGGTTTCCGAAACAGAGAACACATTTTACATCATCTTGCCTCTCTTTTCTAGGGCATTCTGCTGAAGTGTGATTTCCAGCACATTTGATGCATCTTGGCTTTCGGTGGCAGTATGCTTTAGTGTGTCCATATTCTTGACAATTTCCACACTGAGGAATTTCACGCTTTGGTCTTGGTTCTTCAATTTTTACACAGCAGTGGAGGAGTCTGTTTACTTTGTAGATTTCCTTGTTGTTATTATGAGGCTGTAATTCTATCACGAATATTGGAAGGGGCTTTTTGTTGGCTCTGCTCTTTATATTCCAGATGTTTGTAGCAATGTGTCCCAGATCAGAGAGAGCGTCTTTTATTTCATCTGTTTTGGTGGACGGGTGAATATTTTTCAGGATCACTTTGTAGCATCTATCTTGTTTTGGTTTGTATGTATAAAATTCGGTTTTTTTAACTTCCAGTTCTTTTACTATTGTTGAATAAGCCTCTGATGTCTTAGGTTGGATTTTCACACGATCCTCTCGCAGGATTTTTATGATGTATTCATCTTTGGCATGTTTGTTTAGTAGTTCAATGACTGGAGCAATGTTACCGACTTTATCGATGAAGACTGGTGGTGGTCTGGACACTTTTTGAGTTTTGTAATTTTCTTGTGAGTTGGCAACTTGCGGAGGTGCATCCTGCGGAAGCGTAGAAAAGCTGTTTGATAGTTGGATAGGCTTACTAAGCCAGTAGGGATCTGGTTTTGACTGTTTGTTATTTGGTTGTTTGCCTTCTGGGCTGGGGAGGTTTCGCTTTTTGTTTTGAACAGTCTTCCATTGTTGTCCTGGAATGTTGTTGTTGATTCCGGTATTTGTTTCGCCGTCTGGCGAGTTTGAGCCTTGATTTGACGAATCACGGGTAAAACGCAGATCGCCGACCGATTGCGTCCTTGGCCGCGTATGAAAGAGGCCCTTATGTAGTGCTTGTTGCACCATTTGTTTGCCGGTTTGCATTTGTTTTTGTTAAAACACTGCTGTTTTCATTTTGACATTTGTGTTGAACGAGCAAATGAGTGAATGAAATTTAAAAATTGATATATTGTCTATGGTTTGAGTTCTGAGGTTGGTAGCACTGGACACTTCAAAATGGTTGGCCTGTCCACCAGAAATAGCCAAGTATTTTCGCGTATTTGCGAGGCGATTTCACTAAAAAAAAAATATACGCGTGTAGCACCGTACACGTGTTAGAAGTAAAACTTCTGTAGCTAGATCATTAAGTGGTACCTATACTATACACCTATACCTACCTATACTAAAAGAGATTTAAATTTCCAATTTTGAGATCCAATCTCTGCTTCAAGTTACTTTTAAGTTTCAGACGTCCGATTATTTGAAATTATTTTATACTTGTACTTACTTTTAATACGTCATGTCATTTATTTCCCACCATTCCTTATCTACAATTTGTCGCGCTCGTGGTGATATACTTAACTCATTCAATAGTGTCACTACTATTTGCATCTCGCTCAGATTATATACCATCTGACGTCACGTCTTTAAGCCGTCTCGCTCAAATGTATGCATTGCTTTGCTTGTCTCTGTGCCCAGTCCCTTTATTTAATTGATCGAGTACGTATTTTCAACTATTCCAAGTTAATGTGTACCTGCGGGGCTACCATAAGGCTTGCCACTCACCTCAGTCGCGCAGATAAATGACAAAGAAGATGGCTAAATCAATATATGGACGACTGCCCCAGACATGTACAAAGACTTCTCAACAGCCAATAGCATTTAAATATTCATTCATAAATTTAATTTACTACGTCTGTATTTAGTTTGTAGAACTTGAAGAAAAAAATATTAAATATAGGTAAATAAGAGTTGTTACTCAATACTCCGTGATTCCAATATGATTCCGTGACCTTTGCCGTCGCTAGAAATAAGCACCATTTTGCAATAACATGCAACATAACGCCATCTAGCCACTCCTCTGGAAACCTCCTGTTTTCAACAGTCAACAGTTTTGCTAGTTGGCAATTATGTTGCATGTTATTTTTAACGATGGCAAAAGTCACTAATCAATGGCGGAATAGAGTATGAAGTGACAACTCATAATTATTTAATAATTTCCTTCAAGTTCTACAAACTAACTAAAGACGCAGTAATTTATGAGAGAATATTTAAATGCTATTAATTGGCTGTTGAGAAGTCTTTGTACATGTCTGGGGCAGTCATTTTGCCAAATTGCCAACTCCTTTCGCGTCTCAATGATGTTTCTCCATAAAATAGCGCGCATTCATTATGATATGACATTAAATTGTGACAAAATGCGTGGCTGGGGTGACTGGCGTGCCTTATGCTACCCCCGCTAACCTATACATACCTACTTTGCTAGGATTTTTTAGGGTTACTTCATCGCGAAGCGATGACGTAACTCTTATTTAATTTTATTCTTGACATTTCCATACGACATGCCTCGATTTTGATATTTTACTTCAACATTATTGACTGGCATGAAGCATTAACTTTAAAATTACAAAAGCTTATTAAAATCAAAATCGTATAATTTCAACAGTTATAACAACAATTCAACTTTAAAATATGTGTTACAAAAATTACATACAAACAAATAAGCGAAACAATAAGCCATTAAACTTATGGCTCTGTAAACTGTAGACCTCGCTTTGGCCGTTTACTACAGATAAACATTAAATAGGTAGGTATAACACGTACTTAGTAGCTAAACTGCTAATTTGTGACTTGAACTGCACTATATAATAAAAAGTGGCTTTAGAACAGTTCTAGGTACCTACTTATTGTTTTCAAGAAGTCTTAATGCAGCCATCCATCACATCGGAATTTGCTTGAAAACTAAATATCACATTTGGATGATTCTAAGTGACTTTATGCGATTACTAGCTGCCCGTTGCGCGACTACGCAGCGCGTTTTAGGTACCTATTCCATAGTTACCGGCCCCAAAACGATTCGTTTATTCATCATTTTAGAAATCCATATCGACCCGTATGTGACATTGATGAAACTCTTTTCTTACAAACTGTATGGATCGCATCGCACAGCTGTCAAACATAAGTTCCGGTTCCAACAAAGAGGTTGAACGAAGTAGTTTTTGGTCACGTCACTGGTTTTGTTTGCCAGTGTTTGCCCCAGCCAGCGGCGGCGGCGCCATCTTGGCCATACCGGAAATCAAGAACTCGTGGAAGAATGCTTAAAATAATTTTTATTTGTTAACGTTTCATCAGGTTTTTCTCTCACTAATTAACATTCTTTATTGTACGAATGTATTATTATCTTATCTGATTAGTTAAAAACCGTATTGAAAATAGTTGCGGTTTTAAAAGTCTTCAGCCGACCCTGACGTCACCGATTCCAATTTCCGTTACATTTCTTAGCCACTCGTGATAGCACCCGGCTAGTAGCAAGTGAAAAGCAAATATATGAATAACCCACAGTTGAGAGGTTAAATAAATTTTACCCCCGTGCCCCAAGAAGTTTTACTTCGAAAACCCTGGTTTGCGGCAAATAAAACTTGAGGGAGGAGGTACCCTTCACCCCCCCTACCCCCTCCGCCCACTTTCTCCCTAAAAATCAGGTGTGATCAAAACCTTTACCAATATCTCTTGACTTTGACTTTGACTCTCACCTCAATTGATCTAGACTGCTCACCGACCCGGATGTCACACGCATTTCCATCGTAACCCAGGTCTACCGTGCAAGCAGTCCTCAAGTAGAACTCCTGTAGTGACGTCTGCGCCAGGGTTATAGCCATGGCTGCACCAATTAGGGCTGGCTCTAGGATTAATCGATACCTATGATCATGGTCCACTTCCGTTGGCTTATTTTTCAAGCTTTTTGTTGACTCCGTACATGTTCTGAAATCGTCGAAAAGGTTAATGTTTAATTTAATCATCACCATAGCAGCTTCTTTGGTAACAATGTCCACTAAAGATACTTATTTATTTATGCTTCGGCCATAGTATGATTGCTCTATTTCGCTTTTCTCATACACTTCCTGAAAATCTGTTTTGAGTCAGTCCCTCCTATGAGAGAGGCGAGAGGGCTCCTTAAACTGCTTTTCTCATGCGATTCAAATAATTATATTTAATTAAGTATGAATGGCCTTTATTTATTCGTACCTACGACGAGAGTTGACGAGACCTATGATAAAGAAGTAAATCATATCAATAACAAAACTCACCTCAAACTTTCTAGTTCAAGAGCGCCCGCGTCCTTAGCCATAGCGGAAACACCTAACACTATTATATCACAAATTAATTCTATTAGATCACATCACAACAAACACTACTTATTGTCACGAGGTACAGCTGACAACAGTGGTGTTAGTAGAACTACGTATTATTTCAACTAATGCCCGCGATAAGATAGTGCGGTACAGTGCAAATTGTACCAAACACGCCGATACTGGATGCATTATGTTATAGTTCAACTTCTCAACTGGGTGGCATTCGGCCTCTGCCCCCAGTTCATCTCAATTTAGATCGATTATACATATCAATTCCAGAAACTATCTCGTGATACGACTCCTTTGTTCTTGGTGTTCAGATGTATGGTCGCCTGCGCCTAAAAGTATACAAGCAGTGTAAGCGGATTCACTCGTTAATATGACCGACCGCCCGTTGGTATACTTTTAGACGCAAGCGACCGTACTGTTTTTTTTTGACAACTTATAGCAATGGTTCCATTATTTTATTTAGGTTCTTTGAAATGTAATTTTGCAAGCCAATGTAAATAAATAACGCGTACCTTGGAACCTTAGACAACCATCTTTTTGTTCGTGATAATGGGCTAAATTATTGGCTCCGCAATATTGCTTTACAATATTGCGGAGCCAATTATCTTAAAAACTAATAAGGAGCTTGTTTGTAAAGAGTTCATAGCTGATAAAGAAATTATACATGAAGAGTGGTCAGTTTAGGTAGAGTATACAATTTAGAAATGATATTTCTGAAAAATGCTTTGTGTACGTGATACATGTCACGCGGCGATAGATCTGAGTCTGATCGCGTTCTCTGAAGTATGAACTAATATATTATTAGACTAAAATCTACGTGTACTTGACCTCGCAGGCAGATGGTGTCGGTTTACCGACAAGTTCGTGGTACCAGAGCTGTTTTGCGTTTAGGAAGACTATACACATTTGTACGACCAACTTATGAGATGATGAGACGAAACTGTTGGCACATTTCGTGAAATAGTTTAGTTACTCACACTCTTCGTGGCTCTATCAGAGAGCTACATCGAGATAAAGAAATGTTTGATACGTCTTGTCCGACTCTTACTCGAGTTGGCGGGAGCATAGACAGACGGGCCCCAGATATATCTGCTCTGCGTAGAATCTACGCTGCAGATGATGAATAGCGACTATTAGCGACCGAAGAAAACACGAAGAAAATCATGATGATATTGAAGGTATTATCCGTTCACGATCAGAATGGAATGCGACCTTTTGGATCTGAGACGCTCGTGCTGTATAATCTGTTATTTTTGGTACCTTGTCAAAGTAAATCAACGTTCATTTTCTATTGACTTTGACAAGGTTCCTTCCCAAACTGATAGTGAACGGATAATAAGGTTAAATTTTGGCATAACTGTGCCTCGCCATATTAGAAAAGACGTGTTGTTGTTTGGTTTTAAAATGTGTAAGTAAAGTGATATTATGTGAAGTTCCGAAATCTACAAGTTTATGAAGAGTGAAGCTGCATCAACGAATTTCCTTTTCAACCGACTTCAAAAAAGGAGGAGGTTCTCAATTCGACCCGTATGTGTTTTTTTTTTTGTTTTTTTTTTCTATGTTTGTTACGCGATAACTCCGCCAATTATGAACCGATTTGAACAAATCTTTTTTCGGCGTATAGGTAATACCTCAAGGGTGGTCCCATTGACACCAGGTCAGGATCTGATGATGGGATCCTGGAGAAATTGAGGGAACTCTTCAAATATTATAGGCAGACCTATAGTGATTTTTGTGTTTTTCATAATAACTCGTGCAAATGCACATGGTAAGCATAATATTGTGATGCGGAACTGCTGATGAAGACCACATATGGCCACCAGATCTGCTCAATACTAGGTACAAATACAATGCGTGGCTGACGGGCAGGCAACGCATAGCCTAAACCGGTGGACCTAGAGCCATGAAACTTTGTACAGAGGTTCCTTAGTAGCGTGGGGTAGCACTGAGATGGGATTTGACAAAATTAATTCCCCAAGGGGGGGGGGGGATAAGGGGTTACAGTTTGTATTAAACTCAATCTAATCAAATAGCGTTTGTGGAAGTCGTTTTTTTCTAAAGTTTACTTTTTGTTCCAATTATCATATATAAATTAATTCATAGAATCTGCAAAAAGAAGATTAGAAAAGACTTCTGCATGGTTGATCAAAGAACGCTATGCAAAATGCCCAGTGGGATTTAGTTCTTTCAAAGTCTTTGGTTATGCAAATTATTGCGAAACCCGGTGAAAAAGACTTAATGGGAGCACTCGAGCTCTCACTCACTAAAATAACGACAAAAGCAATGTATTGATGGTATGCAATCCGTCTTTTGTCAGTTTGTTAAGACTCAATTAAGAAAGAATAGTAACTTCAGACAGTGGGACTCTAAAAAAACAGACATACAGACAGCAGGGAAAATGTATCATCAATATCTTCATGCACATTTTTTAGAAGATGCGACAAAATAAAGCCACGATCTTAGCTAACTGAAGATTATTGTTGTTAATTATTAATTAATTAACGATTTTTACGGTTCCGATCCTTAAAAGGAAAAAAAGGGATGTGTTTTTTTTTTGTGCAAACCATGTAGTCCCCGGGAAAGCCTCGTTGTAATATAAATCAGTCCGTCTGTCCGTCTGTCTGTCCGTCTGTCACATAGAGCAACATCGGCCTCCTAAGGGATGTTCTTTTTTTTGTGAAAAATCCCGTACTCCCCGGGCACTCCCCGTTGCAATATAAATCATACCTTATAGGATCAATTCGTTGTCCGTCCGCCCGTCTGTCCGTCTGTCTGTCCGTCTGTCACATAGAGTAACACGGCCTCCTCTGACAAGACCTTTTATATCGAGAACGCGTGGACCTATCAAGCTGAAAATACCAATTGCTCAGGGACCACACTTTAAGGATTAAATATGTGAAAAAATCAACCTTCTAGGTCAACGCAATCGAATGCTACGACCGTTTATGCTGTAAAATTGTTGGATTTTCATAGGGACTCAAAACCTATAGGGTAGGTACTTCCCGTTGGCCCTACAATCATAAAAGGCACAAAGCAAGGTCTTAGCACAAGTGAAGGGAAAAATCTGAAAACTTAAAGTTACTGTCTTTCTGCAAAAATATGTAATTTTATTTACTTATATCGATGACATTATCATAGATACTTACTTGTTTGTATTTTTATGTATTTTTTTATGTTTCTTAAAAATAATCTGTGTGTGTCTTCTCCCACAGTGATCCAAAGTAGAGAAGAGGCAAAATAAGCTGCCAAGTGCGAGTTGGACTCGCGTTGAGACGGTTTCGCACAACAATAATAAGACTGACACCCAAGAAAATACCCTAAAATTCAGTTTTTCATACAAATGTTGCACTCCAAAGTGGGTTAGGGGGTTAAAGTTGTAGATTTCGAAATTTTTATGGGATATGAGTGCAAACATGTGCTTGCATACCAAATTTCAGATTTTTAGGACTTCGGAAAGTACCCTAGAGGTTTTGATGACATATTGCGAATCGTTCATATTAATGAGCACAACTTTTTCAAAATAAGTCTTAAAAATATTATAAATATACATTTAAGATCATCACACTATGCGCTTTCATTTGATATGTCACACGGCATATTTCGAAATGTTTTAATTTTATTTATCTCATTTGGCCCCCCGAAAGTGGCCCCCATATTCCATATTTATATATTTACATCATTACACCTCTGTCTTTGGGTCACAGATATTGATATGTGTACAAATTTTCAATTTCATCGGTCAAATATGTTCTGAGTAAATTGCCTGTGACATAGGGACAGACAGACACACGAGTGATCCTATAAGGGTTTCTCCTTGAGATACGAAACCCTAATAATAACTGGCCAAGTGCGAGTCGGACTCGCGCACAAAGGGTTCCGTACTATAAAAAATCGCAAAAAAAAAAACACGTTAGTTGTATGGGAGCCCCCTAAATATTAAATTTATTTTCTTTTTTAGTATTTGTTGTTATAGCCACAACAGAATTACATCATCTGTGAAAATTTCAACTGTCTAGCTACCACGGTTCATGAGATACAGCCTGGTGACAGACAGACAGACAGACAGACAGACAAACAGACAGACAGCGAAGTCTCAGTAATAGGGTCCCGTTTGGTAAAAATGACGTGTTCTACGTGACGTATTTGCAAATATCTACTGAACATAAATTTTTGATTTTATTTAAAATGATTTGCACCAGTTACGAGGTAGCAATCCACAAGGTGTGATCGGAACCCTTGGTGCGCGCGTCCTACTCGCACTTGACCGTTTATTATTGTAAATTGCTTGTAATTAACCAGCATCTAACCACTTACAGCAGTATCATGCAAAATAACCGGCCAAGTGCGAGTAGGACTCGCGCACCAAGGGTTCCGATCACACTTGGAGAGCGTAACACGTGTAATTAGGTTTCCACATAAAAAACTAAAGTGTGATGTCATCCATGTAAACGAAATTGAATATTTTTTAGAAAGACAGAAATTTGCAGTTTTCAGATTTTTCCCTTTATTTGTGCTATAAGACCTTGCTTCGTGCCAAATTTCATGATTCTAGGTCAACGTAAAGTACCCTCTAGGTTTTGATTCCCTTGCGAATATCAGCAATTTCAGCAAAATTGAGACATATGCGGTATCTTTTGATTGCGTTGACCTTTAAGTTTGATTTTTTCACAACTTTAAGAGTTCACAGATTTAAGTAATCGATATTAATTTCAACTTAATACCTCCATGCGTTTCTGAGAAAAAGTCTTAACAGACGGTGAGACAGACAGACAGACAGACAGACAGAGATTTACAGTTTTCGGATTTTTTCCTTAACTTGTGCTATAAGACCTTCCTACATTCCAAATTTCATGACCCTAGGCTAACCGGAAGTACCCTATAGGTTTTGATTCCCTTGCGAGTTCCACGCGAGTTCATACAAATCCAGCAAAATTATGACATAATATCACGAATAGACTGTAAATCGATTCCAAAATCATACCCAAAATCATTACTCTTAATTGAGCATGCCTGCTACTATACATTTAAGCACAATATAAGACTATCGAATACAGACTAGGTATTGCAATATTTCACGGGCGAGTAGAAGCGTAGAAGCCACTAAGCCAAGTCTAAAATAAAGCAGTCTAGTTTTACGTTTAGCGGTCGCCCGTCGCACTCACGCGCAACGCATACTCGCGATTACGTATTGTTAATAATTTAATACACCTATTTAGTAAATATTGAAGGCAGTGTTAGCCTTGAATCTGTGACTGGAAGCTTCTGATTAAAAAATTGTGTTGCCACTACAATGAGGATTTCTAAGTGCTGGTTGTCTTGATTTGAGGTGTTTGTTTGTTTAAGTGTTACATTTGAAAATTACAATACCTACCTGGATGCGGTAGGGGGGCAATCCAATAGGAAGAAACTTAATTACTTATTTGAATTTTGTCATGATTTTCCATTTTTAAGGTTAAAAGGTTAAAGGGTAACCTTCCTTGGAAAACCTTGTGAGTTTCCTTCAAATTAAGTTCCGATTTTATTCCGTTTTCCAATATTGGTACAATCCGCTGAAATGCGCAGAAAACCTAAATTTACTTACTACTAACAAAGTTTTAACAGTCAGGTTTGTTTATCAATGTAAAATTCATCGTAATCTTCTTAGTGGTAAAACAACTTCTGTAGCTGACTTAAATCGAACACCTAAAATGAAAACTTGCTGTTAAAAATACAACTCTACCATGCAGACAATTAGGATCGCTTTCAAACGAGATCTTTGTAAGCGTTTCAGTTTCTTTCAGCACTTAGCACAGTAATTAGTCAGTCAGTTAAAATTCTTTGCGATCGCAGTCGGTACAAGCCGACATTTACCTACATACTTTTGAAATTGGATACAGTAATATTACTATACTTATTTGATATACCTACGTGTAGAGACTATTAGGTTACTGATAAAGCAAAAAATAATAAAATTATCATTAACCGACATAAAATAGGTGTTGTGAGCTGTAAAGTGGAAAATGCTATTTTAAAGACTGAGTGCTATGTGCTATCAAGACTTTTAAATCCGGCCACATACAGCCGAAATTTTTCCGATTCGGAATTCTGAAACGGGATTCAATCCCATACGAATCCGCAAAAATTCCGAATCGAAAAAATTCCGTATGTATGTGGTAGATCCATAGATTTGTATGAGTTTACTGCGTTCGGGATGATTCCGTTACGGAATTCCGAATTGGAAAACCGACTGTATGTGGCGGCCCAGGCTGTATCTCATAAACCGTGGTAGCTAGACAGTTGAAATTTTCACAGATGATGTATTTCTGTTGCAGCTATAACAACAAATACTAAAAAACAAAAGAAATTTAATATTCAGGGGGGCTCCCATACAACTAACGTGTTTTTTTGGGGTTTTTTATAGATAATACTACGGAACCCTTCGTGCGCGACTCCGACTCGCAATTGGCCGGTTATTTATGACTCCAAAGATCATGATTTGATATTGAATTGTGCATTTAATAATTCTGTACCCGTGGTACAGAATTACTCCAAAGAGCGACGCAAGCAACGCATGATGTCCCAAGAATGATTAATTATCATTGAATGGAACAACCGCTCCTTTTTAAGCTCGCAATGGCCTTCAGACCATACTTGGATTACTAAAGACAGACAGATTTTTGTTAATAAAATAAAATAAATAAATAAATAAATAAATATTCTCATAACAATACCTACCTTATATCTTTATTGAAACCGCTTTTTGGAATCAAAGTCAAATATTTATTTTATTCTTGCAAGATTCTAGACAATATTTGCCTCTAGAAGGCTAGTCCCAAAGATAATATAATTGACCGAGCGAGCGAAACGAGCGAAGCGTCTCCGTTTCAGGACATGGCAAAAATGCTTTCGTATGTCTGTCAATCCGGTTGTTCTCCTCTACAGGTCGCATTTCTCAACCGATTTTCGTGAAATTTTGTGAGCTGGTTGGATAATTTAATATAATTTTTATGTCGATTCAGTTTTTGTTTTTTTTTAATGGAGGAGATATGAGGTTTTAAAATGTAAAAACATCGCTACAACCCAAACGGCTCGACGGATATTAACAAATGAGGTGTCGTTGGATTGACATGACAGAGTGACACAGACTATATAATTTTAGTAAAAAATCAAAAGGTTGTGGTTTAGATAGCAAAATGTAGTTTACAAAGTTATTGGTGCGGCTACTTTTATACTTCATGTAAGTAACCAGTGCCTGTAGACAATGTTAAACGCTAAGGATAGCGAAACGAAACGATAAATTTTTATGTATGCGATTTGACATTTGGCATCGCTAAGGTGACGTTACATACATAAAAAGTTAACGTTTCGTTTCGCTAGCGTTAGCTTTTAACTTTGTCTAGGGGGGCAGGTCCATTCACATATTTGTTTGTATTATTGAAAGAAAATGCAGTCGGGTTATTTGTTTTTCTAATAATTACACCTGTTCATCCGATAAACTTCAAGCTTCAAGTACGATGTGAGCGGTGGGGGGTGGGAAATAATGAAAAAAATACTCTAATTCCCGGTGTCGCTCGCGAGGTCTACAGCTCACAGAGCCACTAGTACTAGCTAGTCCAAAGAACTAAATAATCATATGAAGGGGCAATATGTGGGGACAGCGGGTAGGTAGTATGAAATTGATATTCCAAGTCACTATAGTTGCCATGTACAATTGTACATAGACTATGCAATTCTAATTTTGTAGAAATCAGAGTCCAATGTCGCGGGCAGAGCGTTCAATAGCACTAACACAAACCATCTGAAAAGACGCGAACATTTCTTTGTTACCCGATTTTCCACTCTCGGAAGTATACCCTGGCCTGCAGCGGAAGTGACTTCAATGAAAACTGTGACGTCACAGTATTGATCTCACTGCCAATGAACTAAGACTAGGCCATTTACGTCACACAGCCTTGTGCATGGAAAAAAGTAGAAAAAACTAATTCCCAATTTTCTAAGACAGTCTTCCGGTATCTGGTTAAATAATACCTTATAAATCTCTGCACTATATGTAGATATGCGCTATTATTTGAGGGTATTTATTGGTAAAAGAATGAGTTTTGAATATGGAACACAATAGGTAATACCTAGCAACACTGACTCTACGTAATATCGTATTTAGTGATTGCCTCGTATGAGAAAATAGAGGCGCATGCGTGAAAATCTAAACATGGCGGCGGCGGCGGCGCGGCGTGTAGCTGAAGGGTGGTTGGATCTAGCCAGGGATGAACTCAGGCTCACTGAGCTAAAATAAATATCAAAGAAGTGTTTTCAAAGAGGTGGTTCCTAATCATAAATTAATTTGAAATATTTATTGTAACGATAACGCAATATCCGTAGGTAATTAATGTTTTTTTGATATGAAACATAAAATAAAATCATAAAATTTTAAATGACTCATGAATCGGAAAAATCCGTACTGTACAAAGCTGGATAACATAAATTATGAATCGAATATAAAATCGAAGGGTTATCGCGTACGCAGAATACATCCCTGTTTGGCATTTGCATTCGGCGAAGCTCGGGAAAATTCGTGCATTTCCGCGCAGGGTGCCGTCCAACCCTCCATAAGATGTGTCGGCCGAAATCAGAAATACCTTAAAAATATTCCTTTTCCATTATTCTACTTGGATTTCAGTGAACATGTGAATCTTTGTTCAAATACAGGTCGACCGATGTGTGCTTTAGTAGTTTTTTGTTAAGTGAACGTGTTTAAATGCAAGTGTTGTGCTGTGCTGTTATGTTGTTTCGTGCCAGTTTAGGGATGCCAATGATATTCACAAGTAAGTACCTAGCGAATAATTGCAGGTTTTTATTAAAAGTCAAACTCTTAATGATTTTTAGGCCGTATAAAATACACACTATAATATATGTAGTACCTAATAATTTAAGAATGACCTAACAGAACTCTACCTGTCATAAATACATTTAGTAAAAAAATGGTATTATCCACTGAAGCTTATTTCCTTCGCGCACACAACTCAGTAAAATATGGTAAAACTCATAGATGAATATGTACCAAATAGGCAGGGTAAGTTAGTATACTCTCCTAAGGACAAAGGGCCTAAGAAACTTACAATAGAGAACAAAATAGAGACGTCGAGCGATATTATTATCAATAGATATACATAGATTGATTATGGCTGAATTTCACCAACAAAAAGTTATACAAGAATAACTATCCGGGGGATAACTTGTATGACAAATGACAGTTCAAAATGAGGTGATCTGATCTAGGTGTCACTGGTGTCTATGAAAAAGTAGAAGTTATCGAGTAAAAGTTACTCTTTCGTTCGTAAAATCCAGCCTAAAAGAGATAACCTCGGCTATAATAATAATATACAAAACGTGAGGAGACCTTCATTACTCCATAGCTGCGGCGATGGGCTAGCCCCTGTCACGCAAAATGGAGTATTGAATCACTGGCTGAAAGTGGGCACAGTGGTGCCTCTGCCACCCCGTATGGGAAAAGGCGGGACGCTATATTATTGTTACTATTATGGGCAATTTTAAACACGACCTGGACCTTTTACTCTAAATAATGGAGATAGCAAATTTCACTCAAAGGAAATATTCCTTTATTTTTAAAAAAGAAACAAAACGCTAGCCGCCATGATGTTTTGCTCGTGAGGTCACTCCGATAGTAAACACACGAGACCAAGTACTTATATACGTCAATGGGATAATATCGTAGTGACGTCAAGTCGGAATCAAAATGGCGAGTGGTGTTTTAGTCAAATGACGAACTGAGTAGAAATCACGACTTTTCAAATTGAATTATAAAATTTACATTGCATTTTTATGGATTAATATCGACGTATCTCGTTTAGCATTTTGGGTATCTACCTCGGACATGCATTCTTAGATTTATTCTTACATGGGCAATAACACCGTATTAAATTTACTCAAGGATCCGTCGGATACCTTAGGTTAGAACTTCACAATAAATTATGTTTTTCATAATTTATTTAATTTAATGAATTGGAGAACGATAATATTTTTATTTACTTTTTGTCCTTGCAATTAATTTTGTGCAATAAAGGAATTATGAATTATTATAATAAGAAAATTGCAATTGTCTTTACGCGTGTTTGGCAGACTCTTTAAAACAATTTATTGTGAACTTCTAACCTACGACGGTATCCGATGGATCCTTAGTAAAAGTGCATTATCCTGTCTTTGATGGATTTCCTTTCATTTAATTAACCATGTTTGTTAGAGATATTTGATCCTTATGACTGACTCTGTCAATTGACGCCATAAAAGTAAAGGTGTTGTTTTTTGCATTTTAGCCGGTTCGATTCCTGGTTGTGGCTATCGATACTTTGAATGCATTTTTCAAAAATAAAGGAATGTTTCCTTTAAGTGAAATTTGCTATCTCCATTATTTAGAGTACTTTACCTCCAGGTCGCGTTTAAAATTTCCATCCTGTATACAAAAAAAATGTAACTCTGGTCTGTATTTAATTGTGACCAATGAAGTAAATTAGAATTCAATCGTAATAGCAAAACCATTAAAAGAGGTTTTAAATTATTTTATTTTTTCCAGGTGTTGAACCATGAAAAGCGCTAAAGACGACCATGACTGAAAAAGGAGAAGTGAACAGGATGCTTGGTGAGTAACATTCAAAGTAACTCCAGTAGGAACAAGTGTAGTAAATGTCCTTCTAAAGTAATTCACCGATGGATGCAAAGCTAAACAAATGATGTAACTTTAACAGGTAAGGTAAGTTATAGGAACTTTGTAATACTGTAGTGTAGACCTGTATCGTCTGCAACAAGTTCCATTATAACTTTTGAATGTTTCAAAAGGCGTTATAGAGATTGTTAAATACCCCGACGACTTATAAGGACTCCAATTATTAAGAGTACCTTCATACAGTTGTAGTATTACCGTGGTACTAAATGTTGATGTAATAGAATTCGTCGGTACATAGAGCCATAGAATATAGGATCCTTGCGTGCGGATATCACGACATTTCTAACACAATTGACTATAATTTATGTGACGCTGATGCGCGGCCAGCCAACCGTGCTTCGAATATCCTGCACTAATTAAAAGTACTTAATTCATCTAGATACTAGATACTCTAGATACTCGCCATGATCCTCTGTATAACATTCATTTTGAAAGAAAATGTTTGTTAAAAAAGACACCTATTTATCTTTGTTTCCATCTGAATGCTCATTGAATCACCATCATCATCTCTTCTGTCTGACAACCTTTATTTAGGTCACGGACTTTTCGTACATTAACAAATCTTTGCGTACATAAGTATAACAAATAAATTCTTCTATTCTCTAGCGGCAATGCTAGAGTTACTTGCGCTAATTTGTATTAACCTGTTGTCGTGGTGTTTGCATCCTAATTACATACTCCAATCACATCGACTAGAAAGCACGTATAAAATAAATACTTTATGCCGGTGTTATAATTTGTAGTCACTTTCCAAGGGGCCTTTAATGCAATTGCTTGTGTTTATGTCTTAAAATAAAAAGTTTTATTTAAATAGGTCATCAGTGGCAGTCAATTATATTTTAAATAACCAAAACAAAGCCAAAAATGTGTCTCCCTGGGTGGTAAATGGCAAATATATTTTAAGATGTTTACAAGGTGGCATCAAGGCCCCATTATATAACTGTTTTCAGTTTCAAAACAAACTGCTCTGACGCAGTCACATGCCCACATCCCAGCACTCGCTCACTGTTACGATAACCTATTGATAAACATAGTTTTACTCCAACTTGACGGATAAGTGGAGAGCTGTTAGCTAAAGGTGTTGTGTCTAGAAACTGTGAAGGTTATGAAGAACACACAGGTTTTTGTGAAGATAAATCTGAAGGCGTTATTGTTGAATGCAAGAAAAGTGAAATCAAAGAAACTGATAGAACTAAAGTTGAAAAAGAAGAAGAGGATAAAACCGGGAACGTAAAAACATTTTTCGTTAATTAATTTTAAGTGCGTTTAGTTGAACATGATTGCGTTAGTGTTGTGTGTGTTTGGCAAAATTGTGGAAATCGCGAAATGGGATGGAAAACAGTTGACATCTAGAGAAGGGGAATTTGTAGCCGGGAGGCGACGCCGACGGAGAAGAGCGCGTAAAAAGACAAAACTGGAAGGTAATTTTACTTATGGATTAATTTTTTATTTTTATTTTATTATTAAATTAATATTGAACAACATTACAGAAATAATGCAAGACGTTGTACAAAATTCCAACCAAAATATTATTACCAGGCACTTAGGTAATAAGGTTTATTTTAAAGCAGAATTTGTAATTTTAGGTAGATAACGTTTTTGTGGTTCAAATATTCAGAAGTGCGATAATTACAAACTTAAATTTCAGAATTTTAAGCGTATGAATGCATTTTCTAAAATAATGTTTGAGTAGGTGTTACAGTGTCTCCGCTGTCAAGGTTAACGACGATGCAACTGCGGCAAAGAAAAGATTACGACTCCCAGAATTAATATTTTGCATCTTCTTTGTTTAGCGACATCTGTTGGTATATCCCCGTTTTAATATACAATTTTGGATCTATACAATGAACGATGAATGATGAATAATTCATGATGATCGATCGATATTGCGTTGAATACTCTGTGGTGCTGAATATTTACACCAGATGGCGACTGTGCTGACTTAATATTCATTTTCAATACTATCTAAATTATCTAAAAGAATAATTTGGCACAAACCATATGCACAAAATAAAGTACCATTTCAAAATGATAATGGATAATAGCGCCCAATTAATGAGTCATTAGAATTAGAAACTAACAGAGAGTACTTAGTAGCCCTGGAAGAATGTAAAATTTGCCAACTTTAGCAAACAAAAATATAAGGTTATCAAATTAGGCACTTAGGAGCTTTGAGCGTATCTGATTTATATTAGATATTCACCGTTAGATAGACCAAATCATACTGAGAAGCATTCTAAAATTATCAATAAATTTCATACATACTTACTGCTTATAAGTATTCTATGTATATTAATGGTGGCGTTTTTATATTTGATAATCTATGGCCCATTATACTAAAATTACTTATTTTTGTATTGTCCTGTATAAAACCACTAACTGTTTGCCAGGTGCGAGGTAAAAACAACAATCAAAACACCTCCCTCCTCGCCCGCATGTAGGATTGGTGACCGGTGTGAAGTGAGCGGTGCGCATGCGTACGTCAGTTGTGCGCGTAGCGCTTGCGCGTCAGACTGGCTATACGGCGGTGGTGCAGTGTTGATCCGATTAACAACGTCAGTTTCATTACAAACAATATCATCTTTGGAAATATTTACATCTTTATCGCTTGATTTGTTGGGCACAGCTGCATTATTCTATTCAGTATCTCAAGATGGCTTTCAGATTTGAAACCGCAATTCACATTATCCAATTTCTATTATGACGTACAGCGGAAAGTGCTTACAATCCATATGATTGCACATTCACTTGTTCTTCAATTGTTTCCTTATTACAAGTATCAAGATTGTATTAAGATTAGTCGCAGTAATTCAATTAAATCCCCGTGCTATTTGTGTCCCACTCCCGCCATTCCCGTGTCTCCCGCTGCTGCTAACTTCCGATCATTCGGCGTCCCTTTCGCGCCTGTTCATCCATATCCATATCGTTCAACACTGTGAAAAGGAATAGGGGAGCATACCCGCGTTCGCAGCTGTCAAATCAAGCGATACGTAGTGTAGTACCCCACAAAAACCAATATTAATCCTACTCTAATCCTATTTTGTATCTCTTTTCTTGCAGTGCCTTTACTTGTGTTTTGTCACGTGCAAAAACAATGTGAAAAGTGGTTGTTAGTATATTTTCAAAGTAACGTGTATCCTTTTGACTGATGGCATAAAGATCGAAAAATCAAAATGTGAGGTGATAATCCAGTGTGATCGCAAAGTGAGGATTGGAATGATAGTGCATCACAATATACTAAAGGATACATTGCGAAAAGAAAATGCGGATCAAGACATTCACAGATTTTCGCCCGAATGGTAAATATAAATAAATGTACCAAATCGTTCTACTTACTCTAAGCAGAGAAGCTAGGTTATGAAATCTGGAAAGTTATTATAAACCCTTATTATCAAGGAGGTGAAATCCAAGAGTTGTTTCAGTGATGTAGGTATCTAACATATTATTAAACATCTTTTTCTATAAAATACTCATAAATGTATTTATCGGGAACGCTCATTCTGTGACACCAGTCTCAGATAAGTCATAATCCGGTCAGTGTGTACATAAGGGGGCGGAAGCCTAATGTATAATGTCCTAATGTATATTCTACCCCATTCCCAGAACTAAGTAATTATGTACCTACTAGTTTCAAAAGCATTTTAAAATGGATCATCATTCAAATCATTGCTTGCTTCAGTAGGTGCGATATGAAACAGTCCATGTATCTGGTTCTCTATCACCATCAAGCAGGCCTTGTTAAATTGCGATGACTCGTTGCCGTCTCTCGGCTATCATTGGTGCAATTGTTAGCGAGGTCGAGTGCTTGTTGATTTCATCATTAACGTTATGTGCTACTTCAACTACTGAAGGGAAATCAACTGGCGGATCCTAATCCTCCCACCGATACACAACTGTTAGGTACTATGTCTTAACGATTACCTATTTTATGTGTAGATATTTGGAAAAAGTACTTACCTACCTTACCTAAATTAGATATTACAACCTAAGTAGGTACTATGATAGTGATTTAGATTTCGTGTTTTCAAAATCTGCTGTTAAAATATTGTGGTTGGATTTCTTTCTCTTTAGATGAGAAGACAAATTGAAATTGAAGCTCAAAAGGCATGAATCATGTGATCTAATACCTATAAATACTTATAACCGTACAAATGATTCATCATGTAAAAAACATTATGGATTTTGCACACTCGTTAAATGTGCTAATGTCAATGCCCTTTAAAATATCAGACTAATTATATGGCTTCGAATTTTCAACCTCTATCCACGACCAATCCAACTCCGTAAAGGTTGGGATTAACCAAAAACTTCCGTTAATATTTATACTTTCTTTAGTGATAAGGTCTACTTTCGATCGCCATGGCTATCGTGTCCGAAACGCCGACCCTTGGCTGGTTGCACCCCACGTCTGTAGGGAGGCTTTCCTCGACTTCCATCCATGTAAACCAAAGTATTTTCTATTACATAAAGTAGTATGTAAGCAGCTGCAAATCGATTCTTCTATCTATTTCATTGATATAGCGACTCATATATTGTCTACCGACTCTTTATTTGTAGTTAGGTCATAAGTAGACACAATAAACAACAGAACCATTTTATGTCAGTAAAGATGCGCCAAGTACTTAATTATCCCTTACCAAGTTGTGACTCAGAGAAGCAATAACTTTGAATTTAGTGACTTTATTACGGTGCCTGGAAACAGCGTCTTCTGTGTTGAACAAAACACTAAGTGGCTGCTATAAGATATTTTGTACGATAGAATAATAACCAAAGATAACCATAAAATGTCAAGAACGATCCATGGACTACTCCGTGGATCAAGACTTTTTTCCAATACGCTATCCCTATAACTACACATTCTCCATTTGGATAGTGGATGTGGATAAGTGTTTAAATTTGACACATTTGGATGGTGATTGACAGTTTTGAGTTACCCAAAGGCTCATCTTTTACAAAAGTCAGCCAAAGATAATTATTTTCTTTACTGCGTGATATTTTTGTATTTTATTGGAGTCAGACACTGTAACAGTTTGTGAACAGCTCGAACACTTGAGTGAACATTCGAAAGTGAATCGTTTTACAACTGTCAATGTTTTGTTGCAAATTCTGTACGGCTATCAATATTTAAAATGATTTAAAATGCAATTGTTAAAAGAGGTATTTCAGGTGAATTACCTACTTACACTTAGCTCAGCGAGATTATAAGGGTTACTTTATTTGATTGCTCTCCATCTGACAATGTACCTATTGCCCCAAGTAGGTACTTCAAAACATGAAATAATTGGTGCCACTGTTATGGTATACAAAAGAAAGGTTGTACAATGTACCAGTACAAGTAACCACCGGCTTAATGATATTTTCTGATAAATTAGGTAATATTTCACAAGAGATGTGACCCCTGTTCCGTTTGTAGCATAGACAGTCCAAATGCCAATATATCTGATAATAAAACTACTGTCTGGGTGTTATTAAGGATTCTAGAGGCCCTTTTTAAAAACAGCAAACTCCCCTCATTCTACGCCACTTTAGCACCTCTCATGACACCACTTACTTAATCTTGGCACGTGCTTACTTAGGAATACATATGAATTTACGAGGGTTCGTTTCCTCCCCTTCTAAAATCCAAACCCATACATTCCTTCAAAAAAGTTGTATTTTTGAGCAAAAGAACTAACAATTATACGAATATTTTGCTACAGATTTATCATAGCGGTAAGGTCGCTTGTGCGATAAAAAAAAACAATCTGACGTGCTGTCTTGTTTTTGACTGTCTCAAGATCTACATGAGTCACCGCGCGCGGGTTTTTCCGGTAAAACTTTGTTAGGGACCTTTACCGGGGTGCGATATTTTAGCCTGAAGTTGCGCGCACCCCGCCTTCCTATAGGTAATTAACATCGAAGTTATGTGGGCGGTTCAAGCCATATAAATATTTCAGTGCTAGACAGATGGATAAGAATGATTTTATGTGGAAATATGACAATTAAAGCCTTCCGCTTGCAAACACAACTAAACTCCTGGGAGTTCCTTGAGTTTTGCTAAATCTCGTGACTACTTTCAAAACCCAATATCTCAGCGTAGAGTCAATAATCGTAAAGACAAGACTAATGTAATTTCCATTATTTTCTCAAAGCAGCAAGTTGAAGCGTTATCGTAAATTTCACTTAGTTTTTTTGCAAATTGTCCTGGAAAGTCTTCGTTACTTTCCCAGAGTTTGTCTATACCCACATTATAATATTTTCGTCATTCGTGTTTCCAGGAATCCAATAAGGGTGGCTTGAGTGGAGGCAATGGGGGCGGTGAATCCGAATAGTGCGCCGACCTTTACTTTCCCTCTCTGTCTAGATCGATGCAGATTGCAGGCCCAAAAGTATATAGGTTGAATGTTAATATTCAGATCAAACTGTAAATATTATTCAGTCTACTAGACATAGAAACATAACGATTGTTATTATTTATTATTTACGCAGAGAAAGAATACTTGGGCCTCCTGCATAATAATTATAAAATTAATGCCAGTACTGAAGATTCATATCCCACACATGGCGTCAATTGCGTGCTGTTCTCAATTGAATTAATACCATTCCTTCCACCCCTCGACCATAAAAATAGCTGCGTAATGAATTCTCCCAACCACACGCAATACCTAAAACGGAGCAGTAGATATCGGCTTATATAGTTTTCCAAGTGCTATGTATGATTACAGGATAAGGGTTTCCTTAATGCAAACAATAAATCTGCTATAGTTTGAGTATGAGTGCATAATCTGGCTGCCAGCCAAGTTTGCCCAGTTATTACCGCGCTATGGTCTGGATGTTGGATGTTTTTCAGAACGATCCAGACGAATATGGTAATAACGTAGGAACCTCTTTGTTTCAGGCCTATTTGTAGTTGAGATTCATGGGGTACTCCACTGTGAGTGCTTCCTCATGTAATTGGCCAATATTGAAATCACATCGTTATTCTTGGTTAAATATATCACCCATGTATTGAGAAACCTATACCATTACCACTGTGCAAAAAGTTGTATGGATAATAAAAGTCTATCTCAAAATAACATCAACGCCTTTCTTTAAGTGCGTCAAGCTAAAAGGTGTTTTTTCTAGCACAAGGCTACTGAAAGGTGTTCATGAACACCTGAAACTATGCAATACCCACCTAAAACTTTCATTTATAGGTAAATACACGTCGAAATGGAACGTTAATTCTGAGTAAGAAACACAATCAGCTACAGACAGTATTTTTCCATACAAGTGCATTATTTCCGTTTTAGTCACACTCTTTTAGAATTTGAGATATTCAACATTATTCCTCAGTCTTTATTTTGGCTCATATGGTGCCAAAAATATGTGTTCTATTATTAAGGCGTGTAAGAATTCGGCGATGCCGCCGGGTGTAGAGTGTGGTTACCGATGCTCACCACATGCCAGGCGCTTAGTGTGAGTGTTATATTTTGTATGATGAGGTGTGAAAATCCACACTCTATGGCAGTTTACGCTCAGGGAAAGTTTGAAAAAATAAGACGTGTCTCCGTTAGCTGGAATAACGAATGACGACCTCTGTGGCGTACCGGTTGTGCATCTGCCTACCATGCGAGAGGTCCCGGGTTTGAATCCCGGCTGGGGACAAAAAAAAGGCCCCAGGTCTTGGATGTTTACATGTTTGTGATGACGCTGTTTCTAGTTCCAACGACACAGGGTATCCTAGTGTGGGGCCAGAACCAATGCATGTGCCTGTATGTCAATGTATATGGTTTATGTTTATTTAACTCTTAAAAAATGGGTATTTGACTATATCAATCCCCCAGGTGGCCCCCAATTTGGGCCGCATCATCTTTTGTAAGATCATCATTCGCTATCACTAGTGGCAAAATTGTATCTAATTTTACGATTTCAAATCAAATAGCCGCTTCCCCACCGGGCGATCCAACGCGCTCCCCGCCCCGCCTCCCGTTCGATCCAATATGTCAGTTTTCAGGCACTTGGCGGTCCACGGTCCATATAGATTCTATATAGATTCGAACCTGAACTGGAAAAAACATATCAGGAAACTAAGCTCAAAATTATCCAGTTATACTCTTATGCCCTATATGAAATAAAAAAATGCACCAAACTGGAAACCGCAAAAAAGGCTTACTATGCCTACGTACATTCCAGGCTTCAATACGGCATCGTTTTATGGGGCAATAGTGTCGAAATAGGAAAAATCTTTGTTTTACAAAAAAAATGTATTAGAATATTGGCTCATGTAGACCAAATGACCAGCTGTCGACCATATTTTAAATCCTATAAAATTATGACTTTAACATCCTTATATATTCTGGAAATATCATTATTTGTAAGAAATAACCAACACATGTTCCCAATTCGAGAACGTCCTGTATTCCTCAGACCCCGTCCAAGATTAGCTCCAACAGATTCTAATCTGGCATTAGTAGCATCAGGCCCCTGTAACATGTGCGTCAAAATTTATAATCACCTGCCACCTACTATAAAAGATATAGAAAACTTTAAAATATTTAAGAATTCTTTAAGAACATTCTTAATAGAAAATACCTTCTATAGCCTACAGGAGTTTTATAACTACGCTAAATAATTTAATTACAGACACCTCATAATGTATAACTATATGGACAATTAATAATTCTATTTATACAATTCTATTTTTGACAATTAAGATTATTTATAAATGTGATTATTTTGATATAATTAGAAACGTATTTACCTATCTCATGCACTTACCACCTAAGTAAAACAATAATGTTGCAATGCCCTTGCAGGGCGCATGTTCTGGAACTTATCCTACATTATAATATCTTTGTACATACCATGCAAGCAATTAATAAATGAATAAATGCATACTCCGCGATGGATCGCGGATCGCCCGATCTAAGATGTATCGCCCGGTGAGGAAGCGGCTAAAAAACATTCTTCCTGTCGGATTTAGCGTAAACATCGAATAGTTTTCTCACAGAGATTATTTGACGACACGTCTGGAGGTCTGGGACAACTTTCCTTGTGCAATATTTATGTGTTCCGGATGGATATTTGCATATTTTATACAAATACCTATAGTTTAGTCTGTCTGTCGGTCACGAGCACACAATACCGTCGTCCGTCCTTTAAGGGATTGCACTTTTCCTTCTTGTTGTGCAACAGACAATTAAATTTTATAATCAGGTGCCAAGTACCATGTCATGGTCATCAGCAATGACTTGTCTAACTGGACGTTTAAGACGATTGCCCAGCAAAATGTCCATCTTTAAAAAGTTATTCCAGCAGTTTGAGATACTTGCACAAAAAATATAAGTAGGTATTTTATAAAACCGTCCCTTGGCTAAAATTTAGTGTTTGAAAACATCATAATGCCATTGGAAACTATATGAAAAAATAAATAATCTAATTGTTGTTTTTACCTAAAACGAGTTATTCCAGGAGTTCTACAAGGAACGCAGGTATGGTTGTTATGTGTAAAAATCGGTAATCAAAATATCAAAGATGGGCATTTTGCTGGACAATCGTCAATTTGCTATGATTGCTTGGACATACGAATATAGTTATTTTAATACATTTATTTACTGCAAAAATTTATGAAATGACTTCGTGAAGTCTAGGGCGTATCAAAAAACAAGAAGTTGTCAATGGGTGAAACTAATGTCATTAATTCATAACAATAAAAATATCCAACCATCCATATATGAAGCAAACAATTCTATGTTAATGGTAAAGTCATCGAAATAAGGTAAGCTGAATCACAGGCTACGACATGACATCACATTGTGAATGTGACTGGAACGAAATATGAAGCTAAATAATAGCACAACAAATTGAGATGAAAAATATCAAATGCTCAAAATTGTAACTGTTGCAATCGAAATTGAAATTGCATTTTGATTGCAATGGTTTTTTAACACTTTGTGGAAACAGACTTAGTAGGTAATATAATAACAATGTTTTTTTTATTTCAAACAAAAAATAGCTAGCAAGAATATTTTCTAATTAGTTTAGTATTGAGGAAAATCACGTCATGTAGAGATAATACCACAAAGGTTTATTTTCGCTACAACCACAATGTTTGCGTAGCCGCGATGTTGTTGGGACACAAAATGGTGACGACCTAATTAACTTTAGTACTGTTTGTGGCAATACTGTCGCGTGCCTATCGTACTTAAACTGAGGGTTACGAAAACACATTTTAAGGCATATTTCAAAGAAACTACTCAGTCGTGTAATGTAAACTTATCTAGAGATGTACTTACTAAGGAAGTGCTTACATTTGCACTTGTAAAATACTTGTAGTTTAATCGGTTCGCTCGCGTTAAGGCACACGCGAGCCAAACTAACAATAGCGAACAATAAGATGTGCGAGCGAGAGAGTAAAAACGTTGATCTCTTGTGTAAATGAATAACTTATTATTAACTTAATAAAACAGTAATCTGTATGATGATGATCTTGCTTGTTTAGTCATCCATGCAGAGCCGCTTTCGAAGCTATTCGTAAATTATGAAAAAACCTGACTTGTTCGAATATGGATAGGTTAGGTTAGTCTCATCGTCTTGTATATGTCGTTAAAAGGTGATGATACCTATCAAACTGTGTAGAAACGCTGCATCGTAGTTTCTATCACCTGATTGCGTCTCTGGAGAAAGAAACTGGGTTAATTACTCCAACCAGTTTTATGTAAAGCACATTTTGGTTAGTTTTAGAATCTAATTAGAACACACGTCTCCGCAATGCAGAAAGGCCTTGTCGAATGACTAAAATATTTTACTCGGCCATAAGTTGAAGCTAATGTTTGAAAAGTTTGTCAGGAAACGTAATTTGATTGATCTAATCTACTGCTGCTTTAATCAAACTGTCATGCAGTGCAATCAAGCGTGATAACTCTTACAGAAAGAAATAACCAATTTCACAGAGAGAGTTAAGGTATTAAGGATGTCATTTGCGCTCAATGCTCATGTTTATTTCTCCATTATCGGTTGGTGCTTACGCAAGGCTCGCCCCCTCATGCCATCGCCTACTTCGGTGCAATAAATATTACTGATGTGACTGTGACTCGCATGGACATATTGATTTGTAGATTTAACTTTGAATTACGTTTTTATATTTATTACCTTTAGAGAAATTTGGAGATCCTGTTTCTTGCGGCAGCTGCCGAAATTTAACGTTACGTAAGGAAGTTTTGGAGTTTTGTACCTTTCAATTCTGTCAGTATCTGAGTTTTTTACGTTACTCTCATATGGTAGTAGTCCGTACTTCTTCAGAGTTAACTGTTTTTCGTGCATTTTGCTATTATAAGAACATATCAAAATGATGATTTGTTTATTCACCAAAAATAACATTACTCATTATTGCAAAACTCTTACACTGATAAGATGTAACTTTCTTGCAAGTCGTTTCAATTCTCGCATAATGCATCGTTACAGGTGTTGCAGCAACACATCCTATAAGTATTGACATGCTTTTCACAATTTTGTCAGATATCAGTGATTTAGTCGCGTTCTTGGAAAGTAATTAAGTAGAGAGCTAGACGACAAATAAGGAAAGACAGGTGATAAACTGTCTATGTCTAGATAGCAATATGTACCCGCTCTTAGTGCAATCGACTAGACGTGTGGAGTGGACGAGTAAAAACTTACCCACACTACTTTCTACATATTGATAGGATCAGCACAATTTCAATTAATCAATTAGTGTTAGAAAGCATTGCTTGCAACACAGCTACAGACTAAGTTCCTTCAATTTTGAGGCTGAAGGTTTGTGGGTCATGTTGAGAGTTAGGAAACAAAACAAGTTTTGAACAAGTTCTTCACACAATTGGAAATTCATGACGTAACTTACTGTTATTCCGACGTCTGTGTCCTCGATCAGTGTCATAGTCACGGAGACTTTCCTTGCTTAGAAGCTTTGTTAGCTTTGTGTATCAAACATCAGTGTTCTCTATCAATAATTAAAGAAGTGATAATTTAAATGACTAGACAGAGATTATTTTTTTGCTTCGTGTACAGGGGATGTAAGAAAAAGATCCTTTACTTTTTCTTTTGTGTACAAGAGCTTACATAATTGTATGGTAGAATTGAATCAAATCATAATGAATGGGAGAAGAAATGCTGAATGTAAACAACACATGTCCAATTTATATATGTAATTCTTATGAATACACAAGCTAGTGCTAGTACGTTCCACTCTATGAATCCATTCGACATTTACATGATACTTGGATGCACTTAATGAGGTGTGCTCAGTCAGTCTAAAACTGCCCGTGTGTTTAATAACCTTTGTTTTTATGCTGCTTTCGCTGAACACAATGGGCGGACACTGACGACACCCAGCAAGGAAAGTGTTTACCTATTATCTCTAAACTATGTATCAGTTACACAGTCGATACTCGTAAACAGCTTTGGAAAGTTGTTTTCTTTTACCCATCCCACATCATCCTTGGTCTTAGTAAATATTTACGAAGGACAGATCACCCTCTTGAGAATTTTAGAGCTCTTTATGCACAAGCACGCTGCTTCGCTTCGATAACGTCGACCAGCTCACAAAACTGACGTCTAATTAACGACAATGGAGTCTCAACAAGCAATGTGAAAGAGATTATCAGCAATTCGTGCGGAGATAATTCAGCCATTGTCAAAAATTGACACAGAGCGTGGGACGAACAATGACATACCCTGATATAAGTCAGTTTAGAACAGTTTTATCGCATAAAGTATAAATCATCGCTAATAAATAACAGTAGAGCTGGTTTATTGATTTTATTTACTCCATCCTGCGATCCTTGCAATTCAGGCTTCTGCAAGTTAAGGGTAGTACGTACGAGTATTGTGTCTACTGTCCCTATGCATGATTAGTGCATTGACATTTACATAAAAATCTACTCGTAAAGCACGCAGCCCGCATCACTCTTAATTTGATCGGTTTTATATTACCCTGATCTTCAATCCCATCATTCATCGTGGAAAGTAGATATATTAAAAGGCTTATCTAAGAGTCAATTATACTTTAACTGCGATCTCTTCCAGTGAGGAAATAGTTATGTTAGAAGACGAGTGTCTACAGTCAAGACTAGATGTATAAGTGCCTAGTGTCTAGTGTGTCTACTTCTAGCTTAGTATGCATTGGTGAGGAGTCATTTTGAATGCAATGCTATTATTTGGGCTCCACATGAACATAAATATATTGAAATGTTAGAGAAAGTGCAGAATAAATTTATAAGATATTTATATATGAGGCAGTATGGGGTCTACCCTGGCTATCCACTGTTATACCCAACTTTGTTTACTCTAGGCATGGTTGGGTATAACGAACTCAGAGTTAGGAGGGACCTGGCTTTAGCAACGTATCTTTTTAAAATATTACGAGGAAAGGTGTACAATGCGGACATGCTGCAGATAATGGGTCTGTGCGTACCAAACGAGTACGTGCAGCGGCGGAGGCGCCCGCGCTTACTGGCGGTGCCACACGCGCGCACTAACTTGCTGGGCAAGGCGCCGCTCACACGCGCACTCTCTACTCTAAACCTGATAGCGGACGAGTTAGATCTGTTCTCCTGCGCTCTGAATGAATTCACAAGGGTAGCACTGGCTATAATAAGCTATAAAATATGAAATATTAAAGGTAACAGAATTATAATAGATATACTACACTATCACGTTAGGTTAAGCCTGTAAAGATAATGTAATTGTGGATAAATAAATAAATAAATAAATAAATAGTACTTCTGAAGTCTTCAGCGTACGCTTTTTCACGGTTCATGCACTGTTGCAGCGCATTCATTCCTCCCTTCATTCAAATTGAGGTCTTTTGCTACAGTTGTAGGGTATAATTTTGCAAGGTCTTGTCTGTTTAAATTCCGGATCACAAAGAAGAGCGTCCTTCAACAGACAGTAGATTCCAGAAAGAAGGACGTGTGCGCAGGTTTCTATTTCACTCTATATAGTGATCCTTGCGGCAGTGTGCATGTAATTGCTCGGCACTTTGAAATTATATTGTTCGTTAGAAAAAATATATGAAGAAGAATTAGCTCTTGAAGTGATAAAAGTTGTGGATATAACAGGCGATACTTTATTTAGGGTAAGTTCTATTCTTTGATTTACTTTGCTAGACATAACAAGTCTGGTAGGTACAACGTTTGGACGTAACAAGAAGGTATGCCGGTTAATTTATCGAATACCTATCGAGAATACCAATAAAACGAACGGATGTTATATTATATAACAAAAAAAAACGCCTGTAATCGATGTATTACCCAATTCGTCAACCAGTTACTTCCGAAGTAAAGTTGATAAGTC
Source organism: Argyresthia albistria (assembly GCA_963457715.1). NCBI lineage: Eukaryota > Metazoa > Arthropoda > Insecta > Lepidoptera > Argyresthiidae > Argyresthia > Argyresthia albistria. Next base: position 6,268,881 of record OY735258.1, read on the forward strand.
ATGCGCGGGGGCGCCGAGTTGATTCAAAGTGACTTTATCAATGCAAGAAACTTGCTCATTAGCATCTTTGACATTTATATTACATTGTACTATTACATTCTATATATTGAACTTACTTTCTAGTCATGATTACAAACATTATGCATTTCGAGGTGTTGGTTACGTGTGCATTTGCATTTAATTATTGTTTTATACAGATAGTATTTTTTTTATTCATTGAATGGAAGTTTCATTATCTGGTCAGTCCAGTTGTTTCTCCTAAAATATGTGTAGGTGGCTTAAATTGCACTGTTCCTCAGCATCATCGCATCGTACCTTCCTAGTAGCACTATTCAAATATCAGCCCAAATGGGTTCGATGCTTCTCACCTAACTGGGCTAATTGGGTTATCGTCTATTTCTTGTGTCAGTAATTCCTGTAATTTTTTTACCCACACGGTATTTTCACTATACTAGTTCTCTGTCAACGCCTTTGTTACTCTAACTATGCAATACCGCAAATATTTTGTCAAAAGCATGTCAAGCAACAGATATAAGATCAGTGATATCGCACTGCAATTTCATCACAACCAAGTCGGTACGCAGTTATGGTTCTAACTTCATAATTACGACAGTTCAATGGACCGTGGATTACTTGTGAAACCAGAGTTAATGACAAAAACACTTAAATGTACCTCCCACTGTTAATTAATTTCTCAAGTAGGTACCGTTCTACTAGTCGTTCATCTTTCGAGAGCATGAAAACTTCTGCTACACGTAGTTCTATTATTTTTTATGTGAAGACAAAAGTGGCCTTTTTTATCAGCTTCTGTTCAGAACCTAGTTTTACTGCTAACTTACCCACAGGTAAACGTATAGGTATAGGTTCCGATACTGGGATTTATCGATACCAAGTCTAAAATTAGTGAGTTACTAACAAATAATAACTTCTGCTATTGCACAACACTGCATTTGAAACAATGGACTGACCAATAGTAAAAGTCGATAGTCCAGTACGCCTACATGGTCAGGCTAAAAACGGAGGTCCTGCATTCCTTGATGCATTTTGTATTGGAGCACGACGCTTTCACTTGGACAAGCCATTACATGGAATTCACGAAATATTTTCTCACCTGACATTCCAGTTTTTTCCTATCTATCATGCACTTTAGTAATTGATTCTGAACGCGAACTGAGGTAGGGTTGTCTTTAGGTCAACACTGGTCTTGATTGACCATTAATAGACTTTAAAGGCTGTTACATATTGCTCATCAATTATTCTTGTATTAATTAACTTAATTACGTACGTAAAGTGTGATGAAAAAAGTGCTCAACATAGAAAAATATTAATTTTTGTAAGAATCGTTTGCAGTATCGAGAGGGTCAGTAATTAAGATATCGCACTTCTTAAAGTGCCCTCTCCACACCTCTAGCAAACCGCACTGAGCCAGCGTGGTGGAGTATGGCTCAATCTTACCCGTGTTCGGGTAAAGGCCTGTGCCCCTCAGTGGGGACTTTAATGGGCTACATTTACTTTTAACCTTACTTCTTAAAGTTGGTCGTTGGTAAGTCATCAGGTCATCAGTTACAAATTGACTGCAGTCAGTGGATACCGCGGTCAGGATAATTAAAAACGAACTGCCTTAGCAACTCCTACGTTTTTAGTCTCCGGTGTATGTTCATCAATAAATCATGCCAGAAAACCTCTAATCTGTGCCATGAATTTTATCCTTTTGGGTTAGTTTTAAATGGCGCATTAGATAAGTCTGAATAAGTAGTACTGCTAACAGCAAAGAACGTCTCATCGAAAGGGCAATACATAAGCAGGAAATACAGTAAAGCAAAAGAGATAATACGTAGTCATCCTAAATACAACGTTGCGAATTACCTATTAAGTCATGAATAGGAAAGTAATTGTAAACCACAGTCTATTTCTCCTTCACTTTTTGTAAGAGCCTCTTTCTCCGCAGCTTGACTAACGGTATGATCAGACTTTAATTGAAATCTGACCGCATTAGAGTAAGTGCTTTCAGGATATTTGTTTACGGGTTCTTACTCTAAGGTAATGATATAATTACAATGGAATGTGGTGTCCAGAAAGGCTTAGGGTAGATAAGCAAATTAAATTGTATGCATTAGCATATCAGCGCTTTTACATTATTTATTTATGTGCTCTCGTGGTTGAGTTCTGGGTTCAATATCAGCGATGTCTGCTACTATCCGGAGCCCATAATGGCATGCCATTGCGACCGACACGACACAAGGCACGCTCGATATCGTCTCGTTTGGAGATAGCACTCGGGCGCCTCTGGATATCTCCGGAACGCTGTCGTCAGCTAGCATTGTTAACTATAGGTAGTCTATATAATAGCTCTGTCTGCGAAGTTTCAGTGAAGGTAGTGTGCGTAAGAACTTATGCTTATCTACCTACTCTAGCCTTTAACACAATCATAAGTTGAAACTTTAATGTTGATTATGTTGACATTTCCATTTAAGATTCTTACTTACCTCGACACGAAATTAATTAGTCGTTAAACTTAATTTAATTATCATACATAACCGTCCATATCGACGTTGAGATTTCCGAGATTTTATGTCAGATGGTTATGCTCATGCATGATAGATAGACGAAACATGACCTTTTTAAAACTATTCGTCTGACATTCCAGACACGCCCACATCGTTTACGAAAAGAGCACAGCTAAACAAACATCGTGTTCCAACATATCGAATTCGATCATCTCTGCCCTTTGCCGGCTCATCCATATGGAACGCTTCCCGTCTCCGGCATCCATTGTCCAAGCATCGAACAGCTATACTGGCTATAATAGGCCTGCCATCAGTGGTTCTATTTTTATCGCAACCGTCTATCGCAGGAAATTCTGCTCTATTCTTCACTGGATTCCATCATCGCGTAACCCAAGTAAGCGAAGGGTTAGGCAATCAGTGACGTAACTGTTAAAGATGTTCAGATAATTTGTGTGGGTACCTCAAATAGCTTTCCTCTCTGTTGCATACGATCATACGAGCAAGTAGAGTATGGGGTAATGTACTTTCTACTATGTATTTTTACATGATTTATCAGTTTCAAAAGAGGCGATAGATAAATTAATAAGATTAAATGCAGATTGCGAATGCAATATAATAGTTTGTACAAGGATTCTTTCATAATTTACATGAAATCAGTATGTCGTGTATTAAATGATACGCGTCGTAAATATTATGGTTATTACTTATTATGGTTATTAATTATTACACGAGTGGCTGCTTTGCACAAAATTGACCTCCATTTTCTTATTTTATTTTAATCTGAATTCTTTGGCGGATATGCCAGTTTGCTTTAATTCCCTTGATATTTAGGAAGGAAACATGTATAGTGCAGTGCAATCAAAGTGCAATTAACACACACGGAACGAAGTAAATTATGAAACAATGTCCTGCCCGAAATGGCATAGTTAAGTATAGCTTAAGTATTGTGGTACCTTTTTTATTGTGTAAAAGTTGCGGACTAACCTAACAAAATTAGATCCTTTGTCCGACCAACAGTAGGTAATCTCGCAGATTGAGAGTATTGAGACTCACAATTCCCTGCTTACATTATTCAACGCATGTTTTGGTCATTGACTTATCCGGTACCGTTTTCAGACCACCGCAAATTGTTTCCTGCGGCCATTGTTTTGTCTCCAACTCTTACAGTGGACTTAAAATTGAATGGCCACAAATGAGTTCTTGTTCTGGTAACAGTTACTATTACGGTATAGTCTAAATTCAATTGAAACATTTTGAGATCATTTCAGTAATGTTCCAGTTCATTCAACTAATGTTTCTGGGTTTCAATTAGACAGATGTCTACACTTAAGTCTTGAGTAACCAACTGACCGCAGCCGTTGAGTGGTCTTCCTTATCGAGAGAGCGAGTAAGACCGGATTAACTGTTGACTGCTAGGAACTTGAATCAGCAGCGTCAGTATTTCTGAATGTGTCATCAATCAATTGTCGTTTCTTTTGGTGAGTCTCGGCTGGGTTAGGTTCTGGTATTTTGGAAGGGGGAGGTGGTGGCGCCAGCTCGCGAGTCAAGGCCATTCAGGCAGGCGCGACGAAGTGGAGCCTGCTGACTACTAAGCTTGCGTTTCATTATGTTTGCATTGAAAAGCAGTTGTGCAGCAAACCGGTTTTATAACATGCCGTTGGTGAATTTTCTAGGATACAAATATACAGTATTTCAATATAATGTTGATGTATTCTATCACTAATCGCATCTTTCTCGCTGAGTGACAGGCAACAAGACTTTTAGATAGATAAAGAAGTACAAAAGCGGCTAACAAATTTTGTTAGTCGCTGTCCCGTTACGGGATCGTTTTATTTGTACTGTTACCGTTTGGTTAACATGTTCCGGTAATGCGGTCGTCGTGGCTTGGTGATTAAGTTTTCAGGCTAGTGATTTTTAATCATTACCTAGTACTTTGAACGGTACCAACTGTTCGAATTTCTCTTCTCACACTTTCACACTACTGAAGGTGCAACTCTACTCTCGAAGGACCGGTCGCATACTGTATTTGAATTTTACGCAAAAATGTAAACGTATACGTTGTGGTAAATATTATTGCTCTATACCTAGTAAACACAAGAAGTTGCCAAGTTTCAAACATTGCAACCGTGACTCAGCCTTCATAACGATTACACTTATTGGTAGACAATTATAAATGTGTGGTCTAAAATAGATATTCGTTTGTTACGAGGTCTATGATCAATTTCATATACCTACCTATACATACTTGTATCACCTTCGTCACGTATCGCATTTGTGGCCTTGTTCTTATCTTTGCCTTTTATGTATTTGCTGAAGTCAGAGAGGTGAAAGATTTGAGATTGCATATCTCGGAGAGATTTAGTTGCCTCTGTGTCACATTTCTCAAGACTAGAGATTTGTGCTACAAAATTCATAAAAGAGACTGTTCTCGATGGTTAAATGCGGGCTCACATTGTCTTCGGCTCCACGTTGACACTACACCTTGATATAATCTTTTGAGAAATTCGTACAATAGCTCAGTGTCAAATGTCATACTGTAATAACGAGGAGCTCTATTGTTTCTTTTCATTTTATGACCCTTTGTTAAACCGGTCGTCTAAACCTTTCTTCATTAATTTTCTTATCTTTATTTTATTAATCATAATAAATAGCCCTTACAATATCTTTAATTAGGTACATATTGAAACTGATCTGACTGTTCAAGGATGGAATCCTTGAACATCAGTTAATTCCCTTTTTGTTGATGGTTGTGGTTGACTGATGTTAACGTACTCTCCAAAGGCTTATTTTTCAAGCCTACAAGTAATCAGTGGGCATGTAATACGTAAGCAACTAAACAATAGCAGCAGTGACTAGTCATTATGCACACAGTATCAGGACTAATGATATTCCAGAGTTAAGCACAATGGTTCCAATCTGATACACGCTTTTGTATTCCAATGGAGGTGCGGCATAACATTAGGGCTCGCACGAGTGTCTAAAATGGTTGTATCTGCCACTCTCTTGTTTCTCGTATTTATTTTGCTATTTCTATGATAATGATGAGCCAAAAGTTACATCCCCTATTTTCAGAAGGTCTAAGATAATTTCACGTGTTGTTGTTGATTAGAATTTTGAAGATGGTCTCTTTTAATTTTTCCTTATCTGCTAAATAACATAACTTAAAACAACATAACTTATTAAATTACTATAATTTTGATTTATTTTTGAGATTTGGCAGATGCATTGTTCCAATTTTTAGATCAAATGACATTACCCGAAAGTTGATTTAAATTAAACTGTTCATCTGCTCAAGAAGCAGATTTCAAGATAACATTCATTCATTCTGTTGGGCTGGTGAAGGCACGTAGGATCGTAACTTTCGCTTTTTACCTTTAGTCTTTAGTATTTATTTAATTTTTGTTCAGAGGATGTTGTTCGCGACTCATGAATTAATGTATTCGACACAATGAAAGCCGCTGAAGATAATGCTCCATTTATGCGTTTACACTTTACATTATTCTCGTAGAGAACTCGCTCTTTGTGTGTTCTTGTTCACTAATTTGGCTAATTGTCGCTACTGGTAGTTTATTTTACGACTTGAGTAGAGTTCTGAGTTGAGTAAGCTCTAAGAAAGTAGTTATTAAATGTAAAACGTGATGATTTTTAAAAAATATTATTTTGGGCCTCACCAATAAACAGATTATCTGGCACGACAGTGAGTGCCACGATAGAAAGCTGTGTAACGGTAAAAATAAGATTGATTTACGTTACGTCCAATGCTCTTTCCATAATCTAGTGGGTGTCTCTAACATGCTGATAATACTTTTAGTAATAGAGGTGTTGTAAGACTATGTTTATACTCGCAATAAGCCAGGGTGGGCGTTGTTGACTAATTGCAATTGTTACAACAATACGCAATATCCCGGGTAATGTTTACGTGTAACTATAACTATGCAAGAGTATGATGTAAAGACTACCCTTTAGAAACATATGGGATGGACTGACGTGCTGTACTTCTACAAAATACAAAGTAAGTAAGTAAGTAAGTAAGTAAGTAAGTATGTATGTAAGTAAGTAATTATGGGACGGAGGGGGAACATTATCTCAGTCCAGTCATATGAAAATCAATTGCTCTCTTTTTTGGCATCAGACACAGTATCATTCCACAAAGACAATAAGTCGTCGCAATTCAAAAGGAAGTTTCCATTTGTCGAGTTTCTAAATTGCCTGGCACACCGTCGTCGTCGCTCTGTTGCACATATATGATTTAAAACATGACATGAATTGCCCAGAGTTGATATGTACAGCACTAAAGTATATTTAAAGGCGGAGTTAATTGATATTAGTCACTAAAAGTTGTCTCCATGTGTCATTCCATTCGATTCTTCGCCCACTTTACAGAAAATCGGCTAAATATCGATGCACACGTCACCAGCTGGCTTAGTTTCTAGAATTTAGAACCCACCACGTTCCTCAAAATCCTAAATATCCACCTATATATACTATGCTTGGTGATGTGTAAATTCCATTTGTCTGTGACTTGCGTTGCGTGGGAAACACGTCTACTTTTCATATGAAATCGTTAGCCTCGTTTATAAAATATTTAAGCCATTTGAACATGGATTTACATAATAATATAAATCGTGTCCATCATGCTAGCGTCCTCAGGTATAAAAACTTATGTGTCAGACAGAGCTCAGATTTGGTGCTCAGCTCGAGGTTATATGTAAGTTTTTGTTCATGCGTAGGCAACCATAATTTATGATCTGTAACGTATCAGGTTTGTGCTCTTTGTGTAGAAGTTTGGACCTAAAGTCACTGTGCTCCTATCTTTATAAATAATGTTGGTTCGATCTCTCAAGTGACTACCCGTTCTACCATTTCTATCTATTCAGTATTTTGGTGTCAATGGATTTTAGGAACCAACAAATGACGTGTAATTAATATTATCAATAAATGATGTCTATGTCTATGTCTATGTCTAATGCAAAATTTCTTAGTAAAGGCACAGATACTATAATATAAAGGGCTCAAATTCACAAAGTGGTATTAATTTAGAGAGTTGGTCATACAGTCAGTGGACAATCTATTCCTGGACCAAGTTTTTATTTTGTTTATTGTAGTCTCAGCTTGGATGAAATTGGCTGGCGGCCTGGCGCCTGCGGTAGTCTTGTCTCACTGTTACTGATTTTGTTTTCTAATGATTCACTAAGGTTATAATCGTCGCCGTCTTGTGTTGTCGTCGCCAGAGATCCCCTGAAGTCTTTCCGACGATATTATCTTTTGTCGTACGTAATTATGAATTAACGACGCCCCGACTCGTATTTCACAGCTTATGTTCATAATAAATGGGAACGGGTATGTATGACGTTGGAAGCTTATAAATAGTAGAAAATACAGCTTTAGGACAATCTTATCAGGTTAAGTAGCTACTCAGAGAAGCATTGACCGAGATGACTCTAAAAACCATTTAGATTCCTGTCAAGCTGTCGGGCGTCATCCTTCTCTATAGTAATTTAATTTTCAACGTGGATTATGGCGGTCGTTGTATTGGAATTTGGGGTTGAAAATATTTCTAAAGCTTTTGGGGCCGTAAAATCGAATTTAAGATGGTCGCAGTCTTATCCGACCATCATAGTTATAATTCAATGGTTCTTGTACATTATTTAGACATGGCACCAATTTTTATCTTACCTAGAAATGTGACCTGACACTTTGCAGTTTTAGCACCGTCACTGCTGATGTCGTTTTGCACACACAAGTTTCTTTGAACTCTGCATTGCATAGCTAGGTCCAGGTCTCTGCCGGTGGTCCTATTTCGAATGGCGCCAATTCCCTACATGGTTCGACCAGCTTACCTGCTCAGCGGGGGAGGTGAAAGGTGCTCCAACATCCATTTTTGACTAGATACCATTCTCAGGTTGTATATTTTGTTGTCTGGTCATCTCTGTACTCCTTTTAAAATGGATTTTTTCGAGTGCACTTACCCACATCACATACTTAGCTAGCTTGTCTTGGTACTTAAGCGTAAGGGATTATGTCAGAAGCGAGTAGCTTAGCGTTAGTCAGAGTTACGTGACGTGATGTTAATCTATTTATTGGGGTCTTAGTTTTTATGATGAGAAGGATTATAGGAAAGTGGTATAACTCGGCACGTCGTTTCCTCAAGAGACTGTAGTAATATAACTGTTGATTAAATAAAACCAGTGCAATAAAGTCGATCGGTAGTTAAATTAGTTCCGGTGTCTATCCTTGAAACCGGTTTTGCGGTTAACTTTCATGTGGTAAAAACGAGGCTGCAATGGATTGTATAATTGGGTAGGTAAGTATATCGGCATGTTACGCTACTGAAGAATACAAGTAGTCCCATTGAAAACTCAATGGTGATCCCATTTAAATCGTATCGGTTTATTGCAGTGGTTTTAATTTTAATTATGTCATCAGTGGTCACACTTCAATATTTTTTAAAGCGCTCCTACTATCTAATTCTTCCCAGTTAATCATTTTAGCCTATACTATAGGTACCTATTTTACATATTGATGGTTAACAATATACCAATCCATCTTTTCTATCAGACTTGTACCACGTTTTCTTATCAAATGTTAGCCATCAATTCAACGCTTAGTGTAGGTATTTGAGCCCGCATTGTTGGCAATCGTTAATTGTGTGAAGTATCGTGGTAGAAGGCCGGCGACCTCCATCCGCCTCTCATGGCCAATTCCGCTGATCTCACGGGCTCATTGTGTCTGCTGCAAGTTGCAAAAACACACCGACATAAACCGATAACTTTTCGACAGTCTGCAATATAATTAAAACGTTAACTGTGCAACTCATTATTTTATTTCTTCGAAACCAGGAAGTAATAAAGTGCACCGTTTAACCACAGTATAACCTAAGAGTACGATAACAATTCTATTTCGATTCTGCTACCTTATTAGTAGCTAATAAAAGAGACAGTGGCTTCCGGCGAACTAATAAGTTAACGGATCACTCCAGTGTCCGATTGTGTCTCAATTCCATTTGAATAACGACTCTTTCCTCCCAGTTAATGAAATAAATTGCCGTCGGACTACAGCGTGACACAAATAGCAGACGCTGCAAAACCAACACATGAACATGGTAACTAAACGGACGGACATTTTTCCTTCGGAATGTCTACCATTATGAAAAACCGGCACAGTTTCGGAAAATACAGCCGATGATAACAGGTTCGTTTTTCCAACGGCAACTTGGCATTTTGCCACTGACTTGCATGCACGGTTCTAATCAAAACAACGGGGAGACGAAATTTTTTAAACTACGAGCTAGGGTAAACATTGTCAGGAAATATATTTTGGTACGATTTATGGATATCTTTATTTGGGACACTTCCATCTGGATCGGATTTCCAACGAATTCCGTACCGGCTGGCACTAGGCGGTGCCAGCAAAACAACCTAGACTCTACAATCTACCTTAATATTTGCTGCTGGCAATCTCTAACTTTCAGCATGATAGGCATTGCAGCTTATACGTGCTTGAAATTCAGCCTGATCTAAAATTCTAATGAGCCCGGCTGGATGTAGCGAGCTGCGAGCCATCTCTAGAGGACATAAATTGCGGTATTGAAGCTAATGCAGCGTGTCCGCCCACGCCCTCCTTCGTTGCCGGAGGAGCCAGGCTTACAATATGCACACGACTTAGGTATCAACAGAATCAACACTTGTCTTGTTACAGCGAGTGCCAAGTGCGAGCTACTCCGGGCTTACACCACACCCACTCGGGGTGACATTCCAAAAGGTGGAGCCCTGAATTGCCCCAGGCTGCGGTCATGCAAATTGTTTATTCCGAAACGCTATTGTTGTGACAAAGCATTCACCTAAGGTTATTTACTTTATCACCTCCAGACATTATCTGTTAGCTTTACAAAAGCCGGGTTGAAAAGAACAAACACGGTATCTCGGGCAGACGCTAATTCACACAACGTACAGGTGACTCATTTTGACATGCGTCATGGTTCCAATTCAATGAGAGACACAGAGTTTGCTGTTCAACCAGATGAATTCCTTCTGCCTACTTTAACTTGTATACTTGTTATTCCAGTATTTCCAATACTTATAATACCTAGGTAGGTATTACGCAAAGTTTTCCTCATTGGGACTCTCTGGATACGGTTCGCGTCAACATTCCATACAAGGCAGGTCGCTCTTTGCCCACCTACGCCTGAATGTGCAGAATAAACAACACTTTAGAACGCAATTTAGCACTTCAATGCCTTGTCGTCAACAGTCTAATGTGGCGCCAGGGGCTTGTTTTATAGTACTTGCAAAGTGCAAACTCTTGCTTCTTTATTTGCGAGACTGCCTATTCATTCTATACTATTATATCTCAAGACAAGAGCTTCATATACTTTAATAAAAAGACTCAAGCATATGGCGGAAATACAAGTAAGAAACTTGATGATCAACTCTAATCAATCGCTAAGTTTTTTTAATGATTAATCGTTACATAGCGTCATGCCTTTTCCCATACGGGATGGCAGAGGCACAAGTATGCCCACTTTTAACCAGTTATTCATGATTAACCCTCAGGAATATTTAAATACTTTCCATTAAACCTACATAAACGTTAGTCGAACGACATCAGTTAGCATGTCATGAAAGCATTACTAATTGAACAGTGGCAGCAGTAGGCTGGATAGATAGATATAGGTGAGAGAAACAGGATCTGGGTATGAAAACTTGAATCTCTACTTCGCAACTTCGTTTGCGTGTGCCTATGAGAAAATATTTCCCTTCTTCTGGTGTGGTCAGATAAAATAATCTTACTTGTATATCTACTAGCTAATTAACTCATAAATATGTAGCCCATTAATTTCACCACCGAGGGGCAGGGCCTCAGTGCGGGTTGATGGAGTGGTGTCAGCAGAGTCAGGCTAGTGGCCAAATCTCATAAACTACATTAAAATGCCCGGTCTCTCAAGAAACGGATAAACAGTCAGATATTTTTGACACATTTTGTACGTGTGAAATGTCAAAAGCCCCAGATAAATAGACAGATAAACGCTATCTGAAGAATGAGAGAACGGCACTATGCCCGATTTCACCAACAGTTAGGGGGGTCACTAAGCGCTTTTTCTTAACTGTCTAGCGACTGTTTCGGAGGCCGACCTCCTAAATTTAGGGGTCCCCTAGTAGCCTAGATGGCCCTTAAACCTAGGTCAAAGCGAAACTACCGCCGGTAGATAGATGGCCCCTGAAAGGAAATAAAGTGCCCCTTTAAGATAGGGATTGTTGGTGAAATCGGCCATAGTATGTTTTTCATTTAAATCCGTCCATCCATTCCAATGTGATAGAGTCACAAACACATACACAAACTTTCATATCTATAATACCAGTGGGATGGGATGATGATTACCTACACGTCTAACCAGCTCCTCATCACGTTGCAGGGCCACCGCCGCGGCTGGGCCTGAAGGCGGCGAGTCCGGCGGCGGAAGACGAGTGCAACAGCAACACCAGCCTCGCGGGCAGCCAGCACTCGGGGCACGATGACCTCGAGCACTGCGACAACTCGGGATACATGTGGTTCCTTGATTACAAGTAAGCACCAGCAACGTGGCCCCTTCGTCAGTTACAGATCCACCACGTTATCTAGAGAACGGCCGAGGCGGAACTGCTGCCACTATGAAAACGTCACTTCGCAGTCAGTTTGTTTGCATAGTGTATACTGTTCAACTGGAGACTTGGACTAGATCCGCCATCGCTCATTCTCTAGCTAAAGTGGTGTAAGTGGTCGAATCGGGCAGATAACAAAGTACCCAATGATGAGAAGATAACATAGCATCACGCCGTTCCCCACACGGGTTGGCAGAGACACAACTGTGCCCACTTTTAGCCAGAGATTTAAGACTCCATTTTGACAAGTAAGCAACTATGTTTATTTTAACTTAAACTTTTGAACAGTCTGTATCGTTGCGGTCCAGGCTGACTTCTCAAGCGAGAGGTACCAAGTTCGAATTCCGGCTGGGGATGAAAAAAAAACACTAATTAGGCTCAGATAGAAGTAGGCAGGATACTTCGCTAGGTGAGGGGATGACAAGTGGAATAGATATCAGACTGAATGGTGGCCGAAATATGAAAAATGGAGCGTAGGATGACCATGAGCCAGATGGGTCGATGACATCAGGCGGAAACCAGATGTCGATGATGATGACTATGTTTTAGAAGTATGTATGTGATTGAATTTATAGATGATGGGGCTTACGCTTTCAAGTACCGTACCAGGATTCTCATCCCTAATATACTCTGAGTATTGATGGCAACATATCTTAGCTTAAAATAAGTAGTATGATATCCGCTGTATGACATCTATCTAGATGACATGTTTTAAGGTATTCCGCCTGTGCTCGCAGAAAAGCCCAATAAGATTCCGGGAGAAATATGCACCGACGACGTTTATTTATGCACCGACTCAACCATCATGCAATATCTTAGATGGTTTGCTTGCTGCATACGAGTAAGAGTAACACATAAAAACATATGCTCATGTTTATGAAGTTCTGCACTCTCTACTTTGAGTTTATATATTTCTCGAGAGCGAGCGGCTTTAGAATACGTGTTTGCTTCACACGCCTAACCGAGTTTGAATATAAATTAGTTTAAATCTTCTTGGAACAAAAAATATCTAACTGTGAAAAGTTCGTGCTCTGTAGCCGCAAATCAGATGGAGGATGATACTAGGCACTTTATATTCTCTCACTGCACGCTATGCAATTTTTCTGTACAAATTTCAACTAACAAAATGAAAATAAAATAAATTGCGACACAATTTTTACCGCAGGCATTGCATCAGTACAAGAGAAGGCTTTCGAATTTCGAAGTGGGCTCAAGAAGCATTTTATAAACAGCTGTAACTACTTAGTTCCGTGTCCCTTATTGGGAATATAGGCCCGAATATGTTCTAGAAAATTCCGTTAACTACCTATTGGGTATTCATCAGAATCATCTCTTCCAGCTTACCATATGAATGATGTATAAAAAGTACATTGGTAAGCAAGTACAGTTCCATGATTGTATGTTTACCAAACCCCTCTCTGTTTCCAGCCCGATCTTCCGTGACGGCTCGTGCCACCACACATCAGTCCTCTCCTCCGTGTCGGCCTCCTACAAGGGCGTGGGCGAGCTGACCTCCCGCTTCGAGTTCACATCCCGCTACAACGACCTGGCCCGCGACCTGGACGCTAACCTGGCTGAGGCGGACATGGAGAGCTTCCGGACTGAGGATATACACGCGCTGCTGCACGCCAACCTGCCCAATACGATCAGGCACCGCGACGACGGGAGCCATGATGTGAGTGCTACTTAATGCTGCATGAGATTTAAGTAGATTAGAAGACCAGCCTATAAGTAAATAGAGAACGACTTGGGGAGGGCTACATATTTGTGCCGTTTGGCGTGGAGAACCGAGGCTTTGGGGGACCGACGCTCGGCGAGTCTTTAAGGAGATCGCAAAGAGACTCGTCGAAGCATCAGTTGATTCTTTGCTGGCACCTACCTCGCTCAGCGAATTAGCCTAGCGGTACAGCGAGATAATAGTGCCAGCATGTTGGGCACCTTGCCACTCGACGGCGGCGGTGACCTCAAGGATATTTTTTACTTAATTTAATTGTTTTTAGGGTTTCGTATCTCAGAAGAAGAAACCCTTATATAATCACTCGTGCGTCTGTCCGTCCATCATTTCGTCACAGGCAATTTACTCAGAACATATTGGACCGATGAAGTTGAAAATTTGTACACATATCAATATCTGTGACCCAAAGACAAAGTTGAAATGTAAATATTTAAATATGGTATATGGGAGCCACTTTTAAGGGGCCAAAATGAGAAAAAAATGCCGTGTAACATATCAAATGAAAGCGCATGTTGCGAGGATCTTAAATGTATTTTTAAGACAAATTTTGAAAAGTTGTGCTCAATAATATGACCGATTTGCATGTCATCAAAACATCTAGGGTACTTCCTGAATTCCTAAAAATCTAAAATTTGGTATGCAAGCACATGTTTGCACCCATATCCCATAAAAACTCCAAAATTTACAACTTTAACCCCCTAAATCTTGCGTCCAAAGTTTGTACGAAAAACTTAAGAAGGGAATATATTAAGGCGATTGGTGTAGTCAAATGCCCAACTTTGAATAGTTATTACCGCTAAAGATGTAGGAAGGTAGATCATTGAATTTCATGAGATTTTTTTATTCCTTTGGAATGATCGCAACTATGGGAGCCTCTTTAGGGGGGACACTCTTTTTGACCTGCCAAAGTTGATCAGACATCGAGACGCATTGACCTCTAAATACATGGACTGGGCATACCTACAAAATGTGGGTGCCATAGGGCGGGGCTTAAAATAAGGCATAAAATGGCTGCCTTCAGTAAAGAGAAACCCCTAGGCCAGAAATATCGATATCGATAAATCACTAGGTACCGCATACCGTGAAAAATATGTGTGCAAGGTACTTACTTCTCAAGTGCGGTTCGGGGATTTTTAATAGGATAGGATTTTAAATAGCTTGACGTTTGATGTTGAATTAAAAATTAACAATAGTAGTTTATGAAACTGTTGCATAATGAAGGGTATCAAAATACGAATGGGTGGGTTAATATTATTTATTCATTTCTAAATAATATAAGTTTATTTAAAAACGTTCTCTGAGATACCTTTTCATTCAGTTTCACCCCATGATATCTAAACCTTATGTCTAGATATACTTTGATCACACATTTAATCAGTAGGAATCTATGATTCGCATTATGATCTGGATCATTGCTTATGCAAAAGATGTTATGGGTATTGTAAAATTCTATAAGAAATCTAAATACATATAGATAATAGTTTTCCGGTTTAGTTTTGTCCCTCAGTAAAGGTTTTACTAATTTTTCAGTACGTTTTGTGATGTCTTGCACATCTTTTGCCGCATATTTGAGGCCACCTCTTGTCTTAAGCCAAATAAGACTATCAACATTTTTTTCTCCTGACAACAATGCCACACATTTCTCGCATTTAAGCGACCGACACAGTTTTCTGGTCACAAATCCTGAAATATATTCTACAACGCTCTCAGAATATTCATCTAAGTCAGTTCCTGTATATTCCACATAGGACTCGAATAGTTCACTATGGTCTTCGTCAATCTCGACCAAACTTTGTTTATCCGTCAATTCACTTGCGCGTCGTGTAGGGTGCCTAGCGGCCATTATTTTATGTCGTATGCATGTTTTCCATTAGACCATTATTTACAGAGATATCGATATGACAAACCTAATTATGACCTATATTTCAAAATCGGTGAGGTGCACGAGGAAAAAGTATATGAATAAAAGTGATGGCAAAGAGCAGCATTACACGATTCCTAAGTAAAAAAGTTAGTCAAAAAATAACATTCTTGCAAAAAAAAATCTCTTTTTTTAGTTGAAATTTTCTAAGTCTTTTTTTCCCTCTTATCCACACATTGACCTAATAGTCAAAAAATAATTTCCACTAGTCACTGTACGGAACCAGCAGCGGGGCGGGCACATGGCAGTTAAAAAAATATCGACACAGCACATCACTATCCCAACATGCGATTTGTTTACAAATATCACAGACAAATATTTTGGATATAAAATTACGAAATAACGGCGTATACAGCGATAAGTATACTGTTGTATTCTTGCTGACACTTTATAATAATAGAAAAACTGGGTAGTAAGGCTTAATCTAGCTGATCTTACAACTATTTCGTAAATAACCAGTACTAACCTATGAAAAGACAATTGCGGTTGATTTTTGTTTTTCCGCAAACCACAGTGCAGAATACTACAGCGGCTCATGCTTCGCTGTGTGTCCTCAGCATCCACACCAAGATTTATGTCCCAAATATTCTCTTTATTCGCACAAATCACAAAAAACTCAGCACAAGGTAACCACTTGACAGTCAACGTACCACCGACTCACGACCACAGAACACAATTTTCACGGCTAAACATGGCGGCTCTGGCACCCTACCTATACTTCGCATTGCATTGTTGTCAAAATTTTACAAATGCAGAAATAATGACATCTCGTTCACTGTACGGAATATTCAACTTGTTAGAAAGAGACACGAATAATTTTAATAGTTCAACTCCTATTTACACTACATGTATAAATTCTATAGAAGAATACAGCGCCTCCATGTATTTATTATCTCAATGTCGAGACGAGACGGGATGTGATGACATGATGTGAGTGCGACTTGATAAAGCAAGCGATGAATTAGATAGATGAACAAGATAGGTTTATAGAGAAGAAATATATTAATGTAAGTAGGCCTGATCAGTACCACGACCGGTAACAATCATGTGAATAGAACTGAGATCCGAGAGTTTATAGTAATCCATCAATCGAGTGTGAAAGGAATCTATTGATTCACATTTGTATTTCATTCGAGAGTCAACCAACTAAATTCAGCCACTGCACCATCATGTGAGTGCAACAGAATACGCAATCAGGTTAGGTCAAGGTTTTCAATTATCTTTGATGCAGATTGTTAGTGTAAAATTTTGTCAACGCAACTGTTACATTTAAAACGTTCAATCCCTTTTAAACTTGCTGTCTTCACAACCGGTGGTCAGATCCAATCTACCTCTGGCTATCCCGTTAGTACGAGTGTCGTCCGTCTGCAACAGTTGGTATATAATTTCTAAAATAGAACATCTATCGTAGAAGGTTTGCTTCTAAATAAAATAGACGTAGACATCTAGAGTGCGGTATAAGAGTGAACGAATAGAGTAATCAAAACTTCTCAAACCAAACTAAGGAGTAAAGGCTAAAGTAAACATAATTAGTGTCAAGCGTAAAAAATACCAAGGGCCAAAGAACTACATAATGACACAGACTTCATTGTTAACCGAAATTACAAATGCACAAAGCCTGACATTATACTGGCCTTGCTCTTTTCTGTAACTAAATCGATAAAGATTTAGTTAATTACCGGTATTTTGTTGTAAGAGTTTTAGGGCCAACGTATAGCTTATTATTGAGAATGTAATGGAAAAAGTAATCTTGCGTAAAATTACTTTTATAATATAGACATAACTATAAAGTCTTACTCACTGGGAATCCCATGTGACATTGTCCGCTTGGAATCTCTGACAATACTCAAATGAAATCGATATTTTGCTTTTACAGTATGATGACATTTTTCAACGTCTGAATTGCGATCCTCCCTATATTTATCTCTTGGATCACTATTACGAAAATATTAAATTGTTTATATGTGATTTCTCCCTTACAAGTCGACTTAACAAAACTCGCTGTATATTAAATACGAAATACGACGCTAAAATATTTCTTAAGTTATGACAATAATATCTGATCATATGATATGATTAAAGAAATCTCAGTTTTACTGGGACACAAGGTGAGGACTTTATCATCACTGCTTAAAAGGGCAACTTTTTAAAATTCATGATTTTATCACAAGTTTAATGGACAGAAAAGTCAGCTTTTTTCCTCGATTTATCTTTAAGTCTTACTTTGCTTAACAGCAGCTGGGGATACATGTGTTGTGAAACTTGACCACTTGCACCTGTATTAATAACATACTCGTTTATTACTCGCTTCGCTGAGATTATCTGAGTACGACTAGTTACACAGTTTCTCATAACATGGAAAACTATGAAATAACCGGCCAAGTGCGAGTCGCACTCGCGCACGAAGGGTTCCGTACCATTATCTATAAAAAAAAAACGAAAATAATAAAATATTACTCGCTTCGCTGAGATTATCTGAGTACGACTAGTTACACAGTTTCTCATAACATGGTATCGTAAACTATGAAATAACCGGCCAAGTGCGAGTCGCACTCGCGCACGAAGGGTTCCGTACCATTATCTATAAAAAAAACGAAAATAATAAAAAATTAATGGGAGCCCCCCCCTAAGTATTAATTTCATATTCAATATATTGTAAACATTTTAAGCGTCTACCTGCTACCATTATCAATATCGAGCAAAAATGAGCAAAAAAAAGATACGCGTGTAGCACCGTACACGTGTTAGAAGTAAAACTTCTGTAGCTAGATCATTAAGTGGTACCTATACTATACACCTATACCTACCTATACTAAAAGAGATTTAAATTTCCAATTTTGAGATCCAAACTCTGCTTCAAGTTACTTTTAAGTTTCAGACGTCCGATTATTTGAAATTATTTAAACTTGTACTTACTTTTAATACGTCATGTCATTTATTTCCCACCATTCCTTATCTACAATTTGTCGCGCTCGTGGTGATATACTTAACTCATTCAATAGTGTCACTACTATTGTTCTGAGGTCACTACTATTTGCATCTCGCTCAGATTATATACCATCTGACGTCACGTCTTTTAGCCGTCTCGCTCAAATGTATGCATTGCTTTGCTTGTTTTAGAAATCCATATCGACCCGTGTGACATTGATGAAACTCTTTTCTTACAAACTGTATGGATCGCATCGCACAGCTGTCAAACATAAGTTCCGGTTCCAACAAAGAGGTTGAACGAAGTAGTTTTTGGTCACGTCACTGGTTTTGTTTATCCCAGCCAGCGGCGGCGGCGGCGGCGGCGCCATCTTGGCCATACCGGAAATCAAGAACTCGTGGAAGAATGCTTAAAATAATTTTTATTTCTTAACGATTCATCAGGTTTTTCTCTCACTAATTAACATTCTTTATTGTACGAATGTATTATTATCTTATCTGATTAGTTAAAAACCGTATTGAAAATAGTTGCGGTTTTAAAATTCTTCAGCCGACCCTGACGTCACCGATTCCAATTTCCGTTACATTTCTTAGCCACTCGTGATAGCACCCGGCTAGCAGCAATTGAAAAGCAAATATATGAATAACCCACAGTTGAGAGGTTAAATAAATTTTACCCCCGTGCCCCAAGAAGTTTTACTTCAAAAATCACGTTTGTTGTATGGGAGCCCTCCTTAATATTAAATTTCTTTTGATTTTTAGTATTTGTTGTTATAGCGGCAACAGAAATACATCATCTGTGAAAATTTCAACTGTCTAGCTACCACGGTTCATGAGATACAGCCTGGTGACAGACAGACGGACGGACGGACAGACAGCAAAGTCTCAGCAATAGGGTCCCGTTTGGCACCCTTCGGGTACGGAACCCTGAAAACTGTGCTATCTAATCACATTCATCAGTGACAGTCTTATAAAAATATTTTCGAACGCAATACAAGATGTAAGTATATTATGATAATGATGATTTATACTTAAATATAAGTTCTCATGTCGACATTTTTCACTCCATCCAAGTCTTTTGGTATTATAGCTACAGGTATTGGCTTAGATACATTATACCTACTTATTCTTAAATATTATGTGGTTTTGGTATAGTTTTGTGGTCACACATAAAATAATTATAAGCCACGGTTGTGATCCCAACAAAGCGTTACGCTTAAGTTTAAAATTTTCAATTACACCTATGTGTTTGGTATTGGGAGATATGTTAACCATTAAATTTATTTCTTTAATTATATGTACATCAATAATTATATTTCCCACCTTTATGTATTTATGTTTCAGTTTGTATTATTTATTATTTATCGTGTGGTGTGGTGCATTGCAGAGCAACCCGCGTGGTGAGATGTTCGCTAGCGTGTCGACCTCACTCATGGAAAAGTTCCGATTGGACAGTTTCAGTACCGACTGTAGTTTCCAGGTTCGCTCCAACTTTGCTCATAGATGTTTCACTGTTCTCATTCACATTACTACTATTCCATTTCTCGTTTATTCACTGCGCTCTCTCATTTGTATCTAACTTCAATTTGTATGTTTTGGTGTTCATTTCTTTACTTACTTCCATTTTGTGATTGCAATTTATCATCATCTCTATCATCTGGGTGTCTAGTTGTACATATCTGTATAAGCTAGATGAGTTAGTATCTGGGTACTTGTACAATAAAATACTTGTTGTTATCAGTAATTGTAAGTAGGTATCTACTCTTAAGTTATTTTATATAGGTCTGTTTGAGGCTTTGATATTCATACTCCCTAATATCCTTCGTTACTTAGTTCTTCACAGTTCTAGCTTTAATTATCTGTGATTCTAGTACTGATTTAATTAGTAAATTGGTATTATACTAGATATTGATACTACTGGCCATTACCAGAAAATTCCTATAGTTAAGTATTCTTTATTAGTTTTTTTTTATCTTTTTAGCTATTTGTAGATGCTACAGCCATCTAGTGGCCCATCCATAGAAATTATCTACTCTTTAAACACTTATGCGACTATGCGTCGCGTCTATAACTTCTCTGCATTTAAATAACAATCCAGTAGATGTAGGTTTAGTTTTAAGTAGGGTAATGCTTGTCTTTGTACCTTGTAATCTGGCTAGTGATAGCATTGTGAAGACGGTCTATGAAGTTAGTCACGGCCTGCTCAGGTTTGGTCGGATTTACTTCGACCACAACATTCTAAATAATTGTTAATGTTCTTGTATATTTATTTGTTTCTGTGTATTATTTTGTGATTTTCGTAACTATGGACCTGTGTCTGAAATAAAGATTTATTATTATTATGTATCTGATTTAAGAATTGACGGGACATTGCTGTCCCGGTCCTTTTTGTAGGCTTGAGTGGAGACATGGGTCCAACACGTAGAGGCCTTTTTCAGATAATTTACTAGAAATAAATATGAAATGTGGTGTACCCGTTGGGTCCGTCTCCGAATACACTTACACCAAAAGTCCACTCAAAGAACATTCCCGCCAGGTACACAGGTCTATTGCAAAAACTAGGGGGAAACTAAGGAATGGGCTATGGGTTTGCTTGCGTTTTCAATGGTAAGTAAGTCCAGGATATTAGTATTTTACTATGGATTTAGTTAAGGTTTATTTCGAATGATACATCTGATTGCGATTATCTTTAGGCACTACGAATAAATAAAGTATCGTAAGTATTTACATTATCTTCCTACGGCGATGTTCCAAATATATTTTTATTCTTTTATTTAGGGAGCTTGTAGGTTTCAGTTTTCCTATTATCTGTGAAAATTGTTTGTTTTGTTACTGTTTTTCAAATTACAGACTCAAACTCAGACTTCTGATCACACATTAATTTGTTATTGTTATTATTTTAAGGAATAATTTCAGTGGCCATCTCACATTGTCTTAAAACTGCCTATTGCTCACTTCAGACACCACCACTATAGACAAGTCCAATATTGTGTTCAAGACCGTTAGGTTAGGACCGACCCATTTGACAGTTCTTCATAATTTATCTGTTCAACAAATAGATCTTATGGCGGTTATGACTCCTAAGTGCTGCTACTAACTAGGTACTACTACGATGAGCTTTCAGTTTCAAACCTCAGTGATACATATTTCGTTTAGAATGCCGCGCGTTGGTATCCCCATCTTTTTGACCTATTTTCCACCTTTACTCGCCCAATTAAAATCATTTAAAGCCACTTGCTAGCTACTTCAATAGTCCAACTTAACAGTTAAACCAGTCCCTGGGGAGACATGTCCATACAAACAGAAATGGTACTCAATGTAATTCTAGGCTTAAAACTAACTTACTAGCGAACTAGACTGGCAGATTGAAATCCGACAGCTCGATTTGTTGGCAATGGCATAGGTTCTAGTATTAAACTTAGTTAGTTTGATTGTGCCGCCTGAAGAATCTGCCTAACTGACTCAAAAGAAAAGAATGCACAATTGCACATAGCTGTCTATCCATTCTCTTTGGACTAGGTAGGGAAACTGTACACTCATGCGGCCTGATAAAGAAATACATGACCTGTGCTTCACTTCGCATTGGATGAATAGCTAACTAAATTATGATTCGTACGGCGTCTTATCGAAACGGGCCAAATACCTCTAAATGATAATCATGATATGGATTTTAACTGGTATGGTATTTTTTTGCTGTGGTATTTATATACATTATTTAATTTCTTTATTGCACACAGAAAAAATACACAGGACAAAAATACATAGTAAAGGTGTACAAGGGCGAGCTTATCTCTAGTAAGAGATCTCTTCCAGCAAACTAGGTATGGATGAGGCAGGTGGATTTCTGAGTAGGGTAGGTAGACTAATGTGTATCATATACTTAGTTATTATATTATATAATATAATTGAAACAAAAAGTAAACTTTAGAAAAAACCGACTTCCACAAACCCTATTTGATTAGATTTGAGTTTAGTAAAAACTGTAACCCCTTATCCCCCCCCCCCCTTGGGGAATTAATTTTGTCAAATCCCATATCAGTGCTACCCCACGCTACTAAGGAACCCCTGTACAAAGTTTCATGGCTCTAGGTCCACCGGTTTAGGCTATGCGTTAAATATTATGTATATCTTCCGCTTCATATGTTTCCCACTCACCCTATAGCAGATTCCCATATTTTCACTATGTATCCGGTAGTCTACAAGTCTATCAAGGAACCAATGAATTACCAGAAACGATGTGCTGTTTATTATCATTTAGTTACTGTACGATACTTGCATTCACACAGGTCTTCCTGCTCAGCCGGGCAGTACGTTGGTCCCTCGGGATATAGTGTAAAGATAACATTGGCTTTCACTGTGTGCGTGACTGACTGAAAGAAGCATATTGTATTTGGTTGAAGGCGCTCCCTCCGACGTTCGATACGCGCGATCTGTCAATCACATGACGATATTTAAAAAAGACGCCATCTTGAATCTTTAGTTCTCCTGTTTGCCACAGGAAGTTATAAAGAGGCAAGGCAACACATCCGAACTGTGCATTGCGTCAATCAGTTCAACTACACTGTTATTCCCACATGTAAGACCGTTCGCTCCCTCGTCTACCGTCAATGTGTGCGTGAGCTATATTTAATTGTCCTTCTGTGTGGTCGTGCCCACACTAACTGCCATGTGTGAGTCCAATAAAGTCTATCCTGTGTGTGACTGTGACTGTACTGTACACCAGCTATTCCCAAACTGTTCAATACAATCAGAACTTTCACAAGGGCTCTCGAAACTAATTAGGGCTACTTGCAATGTTTGCACCAACTTTGAACGAACAATCGAAATTGAGTGCGTTAATTACTTATGCCCTTAATTTGTTTATCACACGAAAACGCTGCGCTTCTAATCTGATTCTCTGAACTGGCTTTCTCGATAACGGAAAAGAAATAATGTATTACTAGTAGAGTTCTGGAAGTTCAATAGATCGGACGTTTCTTCTTAGCAATCGACGGAATTTCATAAAGTTGGAGAAGCACCGGCTGATCTAATATTAAAATTAATATCCCCGCTGCTGCCCCAGTCTGGCCCAGGGCTCACAGAGTGCTGCCGTTTCTTTGCGATAATGTCGGGAAAAATCCTCCTTTCCAGAAAGTTTTATTGGGATCTAAAGGGTCTGCTTGATAATTGTGTGTGCGGAAGATAACGGACGGGCTTGGACTATTGAACCTCGAGTGATTGTAGCAGTTGGGCTCGATGCCACAAAAGACAGTTTCGTAAGCAAAGTTCAGTGATTCGGTAGTTTAGTGATCACGTTAACTGTGGAAAAGGGGACTTGAATAGGACATTCAAAATGGGTGTGACCGACTTCGAGTGGGACTCCTGTAATGGATATTACTATTCCGTGAGTCACCCTATGCCAACATTCACCATGCGTAAATTAATTATATACTTATAAGGCCCTACTCACGATGCAATCTGACTAGCAATTTGTTGCCTTGCAACAGATTACATTGTAAATAGGCAGCAGGTAACTTCGTGGGTCTGCCTTTTACATTGCAATCTGTTGTTGCAAGGCAACAAATTTTCCATAAGTTATAGGGATCAACAAAACTACCCACATTTTCCATTAGTTGTTAGGGATCTTATTTATTTTGTTTTTTTATTCATTAGTGATGGTTAACTTATCTCAGTAATTTAACATTGTTTTCCGTGCAATAAAGAATTATGAATTATGAATGAGCCTTATAATGAGTTGTTTGTTTGATTTGCTGTGTGACCCCATTACTAAAACAGGAAACAGATTCAAATGATAACGCCGCCCATCAGACGCCCGCCATCTGTTAAACTGCATGACGTCATTGGACAAGAGAATAAAGTTGGAAGTTTCAAACAGTCATCTTTTGTTTGTAGGTATTCAGAATCATGATAAAGTTGTTGAGTTGCTGTTGACCTCCAACAGCCAATTATAATTTCTTATGCATTTATTGGTGGATGGCTGTTGGTTACGAGTCATAAAACCAATTCGGCCTCTTACCATAACCGATATACATACAGATATGAAAGTAGAAAACAGATGAAATAGATAACATTATGTATGACATTCCCAGAATTAGTTAATGCACTGACATTTTATACACTGTAGACTATCTCGAAAATTCTGAAATGCTAACTCCAAGACACTCCCTTTGAACAGCCGTAACTTGCTCTAGAACAGATTCCGGGAGTTACAGTCGTAAACAAATCTCGGTAGCTTCGTGCAACTGTCGACTGCAGTCAAACATGTGGACTAGGCACAAGTGCATCCGCATCCCAAATTAAACTGTAGATGGTAGTTACGTAAATGTTTACACGTCCTACTTGCAGCTAGGGGCACGGGCGGACTTTGTACAGAATCTTTCTCTTTACACTCGAGTTGAAAACTGCGCTCGGTGAAATGTAAATGGTTGCTGGGTTCTAAATGGATGGGTAATTGGCCGAATGCATGAATTATTGTTCAATAGTCGCTTTCATTTCTTTATCGATATACGGTACGGTAGTAACATGGTGATCATTGATACAGAGGGTACATTGAATGGTTTGTCATAGGACAGGTGACTCTGTCTAATCCTTGATTTTACTTTGGATACTTATTTTTCTATTGCGTAAAGTGATCGGATATTCGGATATTTACCTAAAGTTTGTTGTGAAGTGAAGTGGTGATTGATTGATTGAAGTGAATGATTTATCTAAAAAAAAAACCGGGTAAAAGGTATCCCGATACTGTGACTTATCGGATGCATATTTATTTAGTGTTAATATTTGATTCCTGACGCAAATGTGTGTGTATTAGGATCGCATTCTCTCAGCGGCCAGAGTATAGTAAGCAGTGATCGGAGTAGGTAGAGTGACCTCAAACGTATTACTAACATGGATATATAGACAGATAGATAAAAGATTTATTCACTAGATTAGATAGTACCAAAATATAAATTACAACAATAAGAATAACAATAATCAATAAAATACAATCAGCAACATATTTACACTAATTAACATCAAAACAAAATTAAATCAAGAACACAGCTGTTATACTACCATTTATACAGTTACTGCCATTTTAATCACTATCTACCACTATGATTTGGTCACTTAAATCGGGATTTATTCAATAGCAAAGCACATTCCATATTAGCCAGCACCTGAACTTTAGGTAAATATATGCATCCGAATATACGATCACTTGACAATCCGAGCAATTGACATCGCAAATGTCAAAGATATGTCTTTGACCTTAGCTTTTAAAAGTAAAGCGATTCGTTGAATATAGTATAGAATCAAGTCTTTGACGAATGAATCATTAGTACTCGAGACTACTCGCTTTACTCAATTTTAAACTTAACACGTGCAGGAAGGTGTGTTGAAATACCAAGTAGGTAAAGTATGTATAACATCAGCAGTAACATCAACATCATTCTGGAGTTTATACTTACTATCGGCAGTAGGTACATTCTAATTAAGACAACTACGCTATACTGTATAAATACATTCCTCAATTATATGCACATTCTATGCCGTCCACTTTTCTACTCCTTCTTGTGTGGGTCACTATGACTTGTGTACATTCCAATTAATGACCTATGTTATGAAATCGATCAAATATCGGTCTTATATCTAAAGAATCCCAATCTCCCCCTCCCAGGGCGAAGAGTCCGTCGGTTCGATAAACACGATGTCGATATGCAAGTCGGAGCTTCTCTTCTCGCCGGTGAAAGAAGCCGCCCACCACGGCGTCCACTTCAGTGTGGACAGCCTAGACTGTGAGCTGCCCACTGAGCAGGACCTCATACTCACCTGCCAGGCCAATAAGGACAACTACACCATCGCCTTCGAAGGCAGCCTGACCATTTACTCGGAGGACAGCGAGTGCGCTGATGCTGCCGGGAATCAAAAACATGGTGAGTTTGTTTCATTAGCTAGCCAAACAATACGAAACATTTAACTTTGACGTTATTATAATTAGTAGGTAATTCAAGTTTACACAGTAAATTGCAGCTAAGGAATGCAACTGCCTTTTATACTACTTGAATTTTTTTTGTGGCAATCACAATAGTTTAACATGCCATGATGCCAACCACCATAATTTAGCGTTAATAAAATGCGTAGCGTGTTGTGTCGTAATTGAAGCAGACATTTGAGGTTGCTTATGTACTTAACTAGGTGATAATAATAATGAAATAAAATAAATAAATAAAAATAAATGTTTTCCAGATAAATCGGGCAAGGAGGATGAAAATGAAGAATTAGATAATGATGAAAGAACGCGCAGGAATTTAGAATTATTAGAGAGATGTAAGAAACTAACCAATAAGCTAACTACTTCTATGGCCAGAAGCGATTTAGGATTAACTACTTGGAGTAAGCTAAAGAAACAAACACATCATTCACCACTTCGAAGGTAAGTTATTGATATAAGTCTGAAACGATAAATAATATTATGTATGTAAGTAGGTGATTTCATTCATTGATGAATGATGACAAATGCCAATTTCCGTTTAATTTGCAGGCATCCATCTGGTAACAATAATGAAGATTCAAATGAAACATCTGATGTAACAAATGAAATGAGCAATTCTGTTATCAAAAGCCAAAGTTTGCCGAATCTCTACAGGAGGAAACTCATGAGCAGCTCCATAAACTCTGCTGCCCTCAGTAACTCAACGGTAAGTTACAAACACCCTATGTCTTAAATGCACATTGAACATTATAAGTATTCTAGTTATTACTCTTACTAAGTAGTAAATCAATATACAGTGAGACTCAAATGATAAGTTTTTATTTTCTCGATTTCAGGTGGATTCTTTCACCGTCAACCAGAGGCTAAATGGGACATCAACTTGCATGAAAGTATATGACGTTGCTCAGAACCGATCTCATACAAGTCAACACTCGGAACCCATGAGCACGTCTTCAACCGAAAACCCATCTTCATCTGATAAAAGTCAACCAAAGCAGGCTTTCAACCTAGTCAAGTTGTTTATGAAACAAAAGAGCATGAGCAACGATGGTCTTGGAGGCATTGATCAGCTGGACAGATCAGAATGCTGGCCGTCTTCAGGCGGTGATAGTGGTGAATCCATTGGAGAACAGAAAATTATGAGAACAAGTTCGAATTTTGAACGACCACAAGAAGAAATACCTACCAGCGATGGAGAAGAAGTTAATGTTATGTACGAGGAAGTCCAGACACAAACTCCTTATAGCAACCGCGTATATGGAGATGTTGTCATCGAAGAAGAGACAACAGCTAGTGATAACGATACTCATTTGTACGCAACTGTAAATAAGAACCGTACAAAGCGTGCAAACATAAATGTTACCAACAGCCCATCAAGATTGCGTAAAAAGTCCTATTCTTCTCAGTCATCTGCAACCAGCGTGAGCATATCTAGCTGCTCCGAATCAGACGGAACACAAATTACTCGAATGAACAGAATAAGACAGAGGGAGCCATGCGATAATAAGGCTACTTCTACACATATTCATGCTGAAACATTTGATAAAAGCATGCAGACAAGTATCCAAATATCCAGCACCGTCACACACGAACGAGAATTATTCAAAGTTGTAGAACCTTCATTCTTGAAGAAACTCAAAGAGGGAGACTGTGAAAAGCCAGTATTTGTATTGTATCCTAGCTATACACTTCCTGATATCAGTTTCTTGAACGGAAGACCTAACATCTATCTGAATCCACTGAAAATAAATGTATCACCTAAGGCAAGTGAAATCAAGAAACGCATGCAAGTCAAAGGCAAGCGACCATTCTCTTGCAATGATGTCGAACTGTTGAAGAAGAAAGGCCTAAAACACATAAGAGACTGGGATTCCTTAAACTTTCTACTTCCCGTGGAATGCAAGCAGCTTCTATCTGAAGTACCAGAGCTAATGCATCATTTGAAGGAAAAGGAAGTCGGTTCCAGATGTGGAGAGAAGTACTGTTCGGCCTCACCATCTGCGAAGTCAAAGAACAGGCCAATGAGCTGTGACTGCAATAACTTGGCCGGACACAATACAGCTGTGTCTTCAAGTTCCAGCACAGCTACTCAGCCAAGTTCAGGCTATCGGGGCTCGTCGACCATGTTGACTGACTCGTCTGCTCAGCACAGTCCAGCGCCCGCCGGGAACTTCAACCCAATGTTTGTGTACCGATACGATAGTACCACCAGCTCTGAGGCAAGTGGCCTCAATATTGAAGGACACAGAACAAACCCAGCAGTTCCAAAACGATCTCTAACATTGGCCGAACAGGCCAGATTAGCCAAACAAGGAGAAATGGCTCCTCCAAGGCCACCACTACCAAAGGGTATTCTGAGAAAATCAATGGATAAGACCAGAAAATCAAAGCGTTACAGCATGTTTGAAATGGACGACATCATTCAAGATCCAGCAGTATGTATGACTGCTGCAATTGAACATAAGACACATAAGAGGAGATCATTGCAAGAGCCATACTATCTTCAAAATCAAAACGATTACAGAAAAAATAATGATTTGGCGGCAAAGCGGTTGTCTCAACAGTTTCTTGATGCTGCAGACAAAGATGCTGATTACAATGAATACTACCAAGACGAGGGTGTGGGTACAGAAAGTAGTCTAGAATCTGGAAAGTCTAATGAAATCAAATACCACAGACCACACACCCCTCCTCTTCCCAAGCCGAGGTCACGTAAACTAGAATACACAGAATTCCCACCACCAGGAGCACTCATTAGCAGTGCTGATTTACAACAATTGGAAGAGTTCTTGAAGATGAGCGGTTTCAGTTGTCAAAATATGGATGAATGGGATCAAAATCAAGTACAAAAGGTAAGAAATCAGGTAACCAAGTTCCTCCAAATGAAACGATCCCAAGAAGAGAACGAGAGGTCTACTGAGTCTAGCGGAAGCAGTTGTAACAGTAAGAAGTCTGTGAGCTTCGCACAAAAATCAGAGAATATAGATCCAGGCCAATCAACTCAAGTGAAGCAAGTGGATGAGCTAAAGGTGGCCAGCCTGAGCACTCCACCAAATTCTCCGAACATATCTGCTGTAATAGCGCAACGACATTATCAGGTATCTTTTTTTTCTCTATCCTTGGACCTGACCCTGGCTTCATCACATTGTGTTTATTCACATTTTGTAAGTAAATTTAATTTTATATCATTATTTATTTGTCATATTTGTTTTTTTTCCTTTTCCTCTTTTTCCATTATTCTATCATTACCTACTTTTTTGTTTCGAATCGTCGTCATTTCTTTTGCGATAGAATCCTCTTCATAAGTACACCATACATTTTACATACGAATCCACAATTGTCCTCCCGCACTGCCAACACTGCTAATATCTTTACTTGTTTCCAGGGTAAGAACTTAGCCGAGATTCCAATTTGCGAGGAAGCCGAAGTGAGTCCAGACGAGTACGGCAGTCCAACGCACGACTCCAGGGGAAAATATGATCTAATCGATATCTCCCAAAAACGAGGTAACTTACCACATAATAATAACCTACAGCTTGCTTCTCTAGCATGGCACCAAACATGATATAATCAACATTTTTTTCGTATTACAGCTCTAGTGTCAAATGTAACGGATGCAGTAGAAATTATCATCCAACACTTTGCATCAGCTACTGACCAGGCAGAGTTGGCTTTTCTGGGTGACTCCAGACAATCCCCGGCTGGCGCTAAGATAGCACTGAACGCGTTGTGCCCGGCCTTGTACGCTATCTTTCGAGATGGCTTGAAGGAGAATATTGAGACTTCGTTTGGAGCTGTCAACAATTCCGTTTGGCAAATGGTGGAATCTACTGCTCGGCAAGGTAAAGTTTTTATTCAAACTAGATGGGATACCTCTGTATTAGTTGAACACATTTGATATTGGACACTAACTGATTGCAAAATTCACAGGACCAATAACAAAATCGCTCAACGAACTGGTACTGAGAATCAACAGCGAAGATGCAGTCACGGAAGGGCTGGTGAAGTTTAACGCATTCATGTTGGGCTTATTGAAGTAAGTATTTCTGTCATCAACTCATCACATCAATCTTTCCATAAAGAACACAGTTTACTTTCTAAAAGAATTTCAGCAGCCGCCCCTATACGAGTACCTGTGTAAGGCATACTTAGACATGTGACATAAACACTGAAGACGTGGCTGAACGCCCTAGAGACCTTTGCCTCTCTCTAAATCTTTTTACTAAATATTTTTTTAAATAGGTAGGTACCACCAATGTGCAGGTTCTTCTAAAAAGTTATTTCTTACAACCAAAGAAAGCGACCAAGCTGTAGTCCTGAAACATCTAAACATATTTGATTCCACAGCGCGCAGTCAGTGGACGCATGGGTGACATACGTCCGCACTCGCGAGTCAGTGCTAGCAAAGCACTACGGGCCGGACTCCCTGATCCTAGCCGGCTGTGTAGGCGAGCCGCGATGCCGGGCCCTACTAGATACGTTGTTGGCCAGCCTGGAGCCCTTGAAACTGCTGCCCTTCTCACTGGACCTGATGTTCGAGATGAGAGAACTGCACCGGAGCTTCAAGAAGATTGAGAGCGACATGCGAGCTGCCAGTCGGGTAGGTGTTTTGTTTTCTTCTAACTGTTTCATCATAAGGCTTGTAGCATCTGTTTGTATCTGAGTATTCAAGTGGCCTATAGGCATCTGCGCTTGTGATAGTCCAATCTGGAGTGGCTGGCGACTATACTCGTAGATTAAAGGTAATAAGATATCTACTAACGAAGATTTTATGTCTTTCCGGGTAAGCAACAAGCCGATAGGTATCATTTGCTATATTTGCCTATCACTTCTGTTAAAAGTGAATTGAACAGCAGACGCTTTATTTGCATTTTATCGTTTATCGCATGTGCTTCCCAAACCAATCTACATGCTACGAGGGCAATATTTGCGTTATCGTGCACAGCTTCCATAAAATGCAAATGAGGTTTCCGTTGCCGAATCGATAACACTAAAATATCTTCATAGACGTTACCATAACAGACGGCATGCCGCATGATCCTAAACGATATTTTGGTGTATTTAACAGCCTACCACGATTAACCCACCACTAACACTGAACCAGAGGAATCTGTTGAAGCTGGTCCGTTCGATGCAGTCCAGCGCTCATAGTGACGACTGTCAGAACAGTGTGATCATGAGGCACAAGGATCAGCCCAGAAACAAGGAGCCATCGACACCTGACTTGCTAAACGACTCTGCGAACGTAAAGACAACAGTCGAGAAGAATCGACCGCGGTCGTGTATGAACCCATCAGCTATTGGGCATGATATATGTCCGAATAACAGTAGGATTGAGCTGGAGAACCGCAGATGGTCGGGGGTCCAGCTGGGTTCGAAGCTGATGCAGGCGTTCGACCGACTAGTGTTCGATGACAGCGACGACTACACGGATAGCCTAGAGCACAATAAAACCGCTGCTAAAAATACTGGCACAGATGTGAAGGTAATCTAGCGGGGCTTGTTCGGTGGATGAGCTTGATATTGTGTTGCCCCGTGTTGTTTTGATGTTTATCCGCCATTTCGTTTTAAGGTTGCAGTTTATTTTTACATCGATTTATAGTTTTATTTGCGTGTGCTTTCGACTTTCAGTTTGAGTTTTGTTTTCTTGTGTGGTTTTATTTATTGTGTGATTATTTTCTTCACCTACTTTTTCACAAATGCATTTTTTTTTTCATTAGTTTAGAAATATTAGCACATAGGTTATGATATAAGTATTATGAGTTAATGCCTTCATTATTGTAATTAGTTTCACACATTTAGATGCCTATAATTGACTTGTTCTGTTTGCAAGAAATAATTAAGTAATTAGGTAGGTAAGTATACATCCATAAATCCTCACTTCCATCTTGCTATTTATTGCTTTTATCTACCTAATCATTAATTACACCCAGTTAACAGTTTATTGGATATTTCGGTACCTACTTTGTATTGTAACTTTATAGGTGACATTTAATTAGTTGACCATATTTTGGGGAATGATAGTGCCCATCATTGTGAACAACTTTCCCCAAGAAACATAATTGGTCACAAATGAAAAAAATAATTTGTCCCTCAGTACACCGACCCGATCAGCTGTTTTCATCTTACTATGGGAGACCTAATTTTTATTTTCATTTGCGACCATATGTTTCTTGGGGAAAATTGTTCATAATGATGGTTATTATTCCCCAAAATATGGTCAGCTAATTAAATGTCACCCTGTATATGTTTTTATGGAGTTGTCATAAATATATAAGTTTATGCTTAACTCATAGTCTATCTCGTCAACTTGAGTTTGACATGTCATTTATTTGTACTTTCAAATCTAAAACAAATCAGGATTCCAATTTGAATATTGGGGTTTTAAAGTAGCCTAATTCCTAGTCCTACTACTTTCCTTTACCTCTGATAGAACTGCGGGAACTATCATTTTTCTAATCTATGGGAACTATCTATTTCCACCTTGCTGTCCCCCACACACGGTATTTTAAATGTCTATTGACAAAAAAAAACAAATAGAACCGAAGCTACAGACCTGCCAACTAACTGTGAAATGACGGGTTTCGCTAGTGGCTTTCTAGTATTGCCATATTTGGAAATTGCGTCCGAGCATGGAATGGCGTTTCAAAGATGGCGGTCGTAGTTCTGAATGCTGAAACTTGGTAGGTGTGTAACTATCTCTTGTATTGCCTGCAGCTGGAGTCAAGCAGCGAGGAGCCCTGGCGGCCCGGCTCCGCGGGCAGCAGCAGCGCGGCCAGCGGCGGCGGCAAGTTCAGGCGGCTGCAGCTCAAGTGGGAGCTGCTGTCTAACGCTGACTCCGCGCCGCAGTCGCCCACAGGTACCGACATATTAGATTACTTACCTCTGTTGCACAGCGGTTGTGACTCTGCCTACCATGTTCATGGTCCCTGGTTCGATTCCCAGCTGGGGATGAAGAACGCATAAAAAACCGTCTTGGATGTTTACATGTTTGTGATGTCGCTGTTTCTGGTTTTAGACCTGTTTTTTTAGTCGTCCCCAGCCGGGTTCGTCCCGGGACCTCTGGCTTGAGAAGCTCACGCTTATCAGGTTGATGGTCCTCTTCCTGAGGAATCGCCTCTGTGCACTCCTGTGGACAGGTCATTGGATGGCTCTTGCAGGCTGTGGTCTTCTCCCTGATGGCAGTTTGGGATGGCACTCGGGACAAGTGACGTGTTTGTCACATTGCCTATCGGATTACCCGTCTACTTGATTCGCATTTTAAATACACCCACTGTTTTCTTTGATGACGATATGGAAGCCACAACTTGCTTGCTTATCATAATTAATCATGCCTTTCCAATTTCTATCCCACAACCTGTCACAAACTACAGCATTTCACTGGGTCATCTTCCAGACGTCATTGCTGAATGATGTATATTAGTTTAGTTCAGCTACCCTGCATGGGAAAAGGCATGACGCTTTGTTGTGTTGTACGCACCAATAATACCCATTATTACTTGGTCTCCTATAGGTGAAACGTCTCCAGCTGCCGCCCGTGGATCCAAAATCCCAAGGCCGGTATCGTCCCCCGTGAAACCACAAGCCCCATCGCTGCAGTCACCAGCCAAGAACACGCATCGGTGAGCACTTGCTTTTCACAGAAGAATACATTACTTATAATATTTTTCAAGCATCATAATGCAGCATGATCCTTTAAGTTATCTGAAAGTAGTATCGACCGATTGGAAATGTTAACTTTTTCTACCTTTATGCTCGACTGTTTGAAGTTCAACATTGTTATTTTTTTCAGTGGGATCCCAGTACCAGTCCGCAAAAACTCTCCCACAACCAACCGAGCACCTTCCACCATCACCTCCAGGAATACAGGCGCTACCAAGAGACCGCCAAAGTCTGCTAATAGGTCAGTTTACTACCATTGATCACGATAGAACATAGATTTACAAAATTCTGGTGAAGGTTAGGTACCTAACCTTATTCTGACATATAACTCCTTTTTATCGTCCTGACTCAGCATTATTGTTCTAAAGATCCATAGGTCACGTCTGAATTTTGCATAGGTTGATTTTGATACTTTACAACAGATGTTAATTTCTTGAAAGATCTTGTAATTGCAGCAGTAGTGTATTATTGGGACATAACTTTTCTGCACTATTACTTATTGCAGTTATTCTTTAACAAACGTCTTTGGTGGTGGATATCTATCTATACTATAAAATGTATTTTAAATCATCTCAATAAATCATCACCTTATTAATCGTATTCGACTTTGTCCACGAGCTTAGCTAAACTATATCTATGCACAATACCGACAGGACAATACCCGAATCGAAAGTGAAGATGCTCACGCCAAGTGTACCAGCAAGAGTAACGACAAAGGAGGTTGCTCCTAAATGCACAACAAATAATAATATGAAAACATCTCCGTATGTACATGGGACCTAGCTGAGACTAACTCGCATGGAACGCTAATGGCTTTTCTCAGTTTGTGTAGTAAATAACTGTACTTGAGTCAAGTGCGATCAATTTATAAGTACTATGAAAACTGTAAAAAAAAACAACTTAACTTGATATTATATTATGTATTAAATGTATCTTTGCAGGCAGTAGGTTCTGATCCTTATCCTGCAATTCTGAATTAAACAAAACTTTACTTTGCCTGAGATGGTTTGCATGAAAAATAACAAATAAGTACTATAGATATTTCAGAGACTTATACAAGTCTCTAAGTCACGACTTCTATAAAAGTAAGGCTTAAAGCAGTTGTGCCGCGAAGCACAAAAATAGTACTAGTACTTATCTGCATTGTTATTTATTATACTCGTAGAATTTAGTTATTTTAACTTGCCTACCCATTCTAACAAAGAGAATGCGATGTGTTTTTGTTAATCTAACAGCATTGAGATATGTTATGTACCTGCTAAGCCCGATTTCATTCCCATTTAGTTCTGCTAAAGTTGCTAAGGTTTGTTGGGCTCGAGGCTGCTGTTGTTGAAGGCTTAACTAATGTGAACGATAAACGAGAGATCCAAACCAAAACCAAAATTCGCACCTAAAACTTTGCTTGAACTTTTGGGTATGAAGTCAGGTTACCGTAATTCATGCACAAAACTCTCCTCCATGTATGAAGGACTTCCCGCGTGGACCAAGCCAACACAACCGGCGCTACGCCGCGGCCGTCATCCCTTCCGTACGGGAGGTCACAGCCCGCGGCGGCGCCTAGGCGGGCTGTCTCATCGTCAGCCGCCAGGGCACAGCAGCCTACCAAGCAGCAGAAACCTAAGTGAGTATGGGTAATGTAATGGGAGATTGGAGGCACTGAACATCAGTGGCTGATGGGAAAGAATAGAGATGTTGATTTAAAAAAGCAAAGACTACGCGTTTAACTAAAAGAAATTTCTTAACCATAGGAGGTCTATTTTGCTGCTATTTATTTCGAGAATCAAAATGTATCCAACAGTCTTAATTAATAACCGGCCAAGTGCGAGTCGGACTCGCACACGAAGGGTTCCGTCCATTATCTATAAAAAACCGCAAAAAAAAAACATGTTGTATGGGAGCCCCCCCTAAATATTAATTTAATTTTAATTTAATTATTTATTTTTTAAGTAAATAATAAACTCAATATATTGTGAACATTTTAAGCGTCTACCTGCTACCATTAACAATATCGAGCAAAAATGAGCAAAAGAAGCACGTTTGTTGTATGGGAGCCCCCCTTAATATTAAATTTCTTTTGTTTTTTAGTATTTGCTGTTATAGCGGCAACAGAAATACATAATCTGTGAAAATTTCAACTGTCTAGCTACCACGGTTCATGAGATACAGCCTGGTGACAGACAGACGGACAGACAACGAAGTCTCAGTAATAGGGTCCCGTTTGGCACCCTTCGGGTACGGAACCCTAAAAACGACCTCTATGGCTCAGCGGTTGCGCATCTGCCTACCATGCGAGAGGTCCCGGGTTCGAATCCCGGCTGGGGACAAAAAAACCCCAGGTCTTGGATGTTTACATGTTTGTGATGTCGCTGTTTCTGGTTCCCACGACACAGGGTATCCTAGTGTGGGGCCAGAAGCAATGTATGTACCTGTATGTAAATGTTCCGTTTACTTATCACAATGGTGCCCTTCCACCAGATTTGTCCGAACGCTATGGCATCGACTACCATCGGACTCTGGTCACTTGGCTTTCAACGAGGGCGAGCGACTGAGACTGATCCTGCAAGTCGATGATCATCACCTGCTCTGCTGCAGAGGAGACCAGAAGGGTCTTGTTCCACGCGATGCTGTGATCCCTGAGGACTTCTGATATTGGCAGCCATAGCATGACTGGCAGCCACAATGGCGCCCTCTACGCTTCAAGTAAAGAGTGTGATAAAAATTCTTAGGATTGTCCATAAGCCTGATATACAATCTCATTGGACTTAACATGCAATGAGGAATATTAGTGCTTATCGTGAAGGTGTAAGATAGGAAAGGATTGTGCAATAGGTGTGTAAACTGATATTTATTATCTTGATTCTTTTTGGGACAACGCGTGGTGTTTTTGCGTGTAGGGCTCAAATGGTATGAACTTTTTCTTGTAAATATTCATCAGTCCTTCCGTATTTTAGTATCCTAAAGTGAACGTTATTTTGTTGTTACCCTATATCAATAAAAATAATCAACACTCAATTACAGAATCTTCGACTTAACGTAAATTCTCACATTTTAGTTAAATCTAGTCTTACTTATTAAGGCACGGCTCTGTCTAGTACTGTATATAAATTTTGGATTGTAATCAACATAATTTTGTGAGGCTATTTTACTAGTAGATGAAATATCAATATTTTCTGATATACAGGCGTAAAGAATCATAAAAATTGAACTTATAAACCGTATTACAGAATATGTATGTTATTGCTAAAAGTAAAATCTGTTCTGCAATGTGATATAGAAACTACTTAGGCTTTGCTGTAAGGATAAAAATCTCATGAAGAACTGTGTTACTACTTAAAGTTAAAGATAATACGTACTGCTGCTGGGAGAAAGACACCGTTTTTTTGAAATTGATATTTAGAACAATTTATATTTATCCACGTAAATGGTTTTCTAAAATTAAGTATTGCTAAATCTTGACCTTGCATTGTATATAACAAGTTACGTGTCTAGTGTATCATAGCTTAATGCTTTCGGGACAAAGAAATGTATTTGTGGATAAATGCTAAAGAGTATTGGTAAGGGATTATTCCGTTAATTTTCAGATTTTATTATTTACACGGATTTGTGGGTAACGACCTGTAGTTACTAACTGCATGCTGCCTTTCCTTGATTACCTTCCCTTGTACCACGGGTCTATGGCCATCGATTTTACAAGCGATTCGTAGGTACGTGGCTGACTATAACATCCTCAATGCACTAACAACCTCACCTAATTCCATCCACTTAGAGTTGGCCTCTCAGGTTATAAATTTTTAATCGGAATTATATCATTAGATATAATGGTGTTGGTGAATAACAATTGACTCGATAACTAAATGCATGCGCCTACCCACCTCATCTTTCCCTATCCCAGCACCAGTTATTTTGCTAAAGATATGACATCACACATTGCACTTCAAACAAAAATGTTTTACCATTGTTCTTATTCTTGGACCGTAAAGTATCATTTCAATGAATTCAAAAGAATTTCTGCTTTATGCGAAAAGTATCAAAGACGTAATGTAATCATATCACTGCTTATTCCGTTAAATAATACTTATTTTGGTATGAAATGGTATTGCTCAAGTTGGAAGAAATTATATTTGTATCAATGATATGAAAATGATATCGAAAATACTCTTGTGTGCGTTTACTCTTGTGGATATTCCGTTTCGTTCGTGTCTATTGCTAAATGTAACTGTAAATATTGTTATCGTATAGTATTTGGTAGAGAAATACTTAGTAATCAAAATCTGTAACAAACCTGTGCACGATACAGTTCCTCTGGTAGTGCGTGGCATCAAACACGAGTCACAGATGTCATGAAATTGGCGTATTCATGTAATTAAATTATGTATTGGATAAACTTGGTGTCTTTCTCCGGTGGTTGTGGTATCGAATCTTGCCAATTTTTTTGAGAATTAAGAAAATAAGAGGCTTTTCAATAATATCAATCTCATCGTGGTTGGTCCGACGGATTAATTCAATAATTTGACTGTATTCAACAATGTACAATTAAAGTAAATTAAAACAAAATAGGAAAATAATTAATTGTTTAGATAATCTAAATATTCATACATACATTTGACATTGTGGAAATTATGAGACATTCGTTTGTAAGATAGACATTTTCATTCATTTATTACCATTTGATTCGCTTTGTGACTGAATGATGTGATGTGGCCTTTTGTATGTAATTAATAATATATAAAATTAATAGTGTTACTGTGTCGTGTGTCTGCGCTTGTTGCATCAGTCAGAGTATATTTTGTATCATCCACGTACTAGTGATAGAGTAGCATCTTCACATGCTTCCATAAATTATTGTAACTGTAGGTGAGTTTAACTGCTGAATAACCATGAAAGTATTAGTCGAACAAACATGCCTTACATTGATCATATACTTACATTGAAATAACACAAGATTTGCTTTGCAAGGGAGGGAATCATGTATCGCTTGGCCATTCTACGAGTAGTAAGGTATAATCTCTAGCGGTTAGTCAACTGTGGACTCGAACGATGAGTCTGGTAGTGTAAGTTTTTATCAACAGTTTGTATCGTAGGTAGTTGGCTACCATGGGAAAACGAAGTTCTTTTTATTGATGATATTATTTAATTCCTGCGCGTTCGTTAGTAAACATAAGGCTATGGATGAGTTAGTTGTCTTTATGGGTTTGTACAAAAAGAAGAGTTATTTTATAAATCGTATTGTGTTTAAGATTTTATTTATGATTTATCGGGATCAATGAACCTTAGTTTATTATTACGTTAGGGACTTTATTTTCTTTAAAAAAAAACTTAAATGAAATAAAAAGAGGCTTTCGTTGAACTACGAAATGTCAATAACGAACGACTGAGAAACTAATTCCGAATATTATTTTATAAGTTTAACTCGATATTTTTTACATTATATTTCGATAGGACATTATGTCAACCATTCACTGGATTATGTAGACCATCTTATAAATATTATTTTTCTTTGTTTTAAGTGCCATAATTTAATGTATTAACAACTGATAATAAAAATATTGTAATGCATAACCATGTACACCAAATAAACGAAACAAACGAATTTGTTGTTTCTTTGGACTGCTAAAACTACCTAATGTAACAGATTCGGATGCAGGGAACAGTGTACAATAATATAGCATACGTACGTATTAAAACGCTATTTATCTTCGGTGAACTTATTTATTCATTTATATTTGTTAACTTTTAGGCACAAATATATATTTCACATTTCGCTACAATTTATCTTTGAATGCAATTCACTACTAGTGCAAAACTCTAAAATATTCTACTGTGCATTTTGGTGGATTGTTTATCATAGATTTTCCACAACCTTAAATTAAAACACAGACAAAAAACACTTGCATTTTCTCTCCCAGTAAGTAGTCAAAGTATTTCGCGATTCATACAAATGTCTCTAGTCTAC
Source organism: Argyresthia albistria (assembly GCA_963457715.1). Taxonomy (NCBI): domain Eukaryota; kingdom Metazoa; phylum Arthropoda; class Insecta; order Lepidoptera; family Argyresthiidae; genus Argyresthia; species Argyresthia albistria. The sequence goes on from OY735258.1 coordinate 6,309,200, forward strand.
TTGATTTATCACCGTGATTTTCCTATAACCTGACGTTTGCAAAGTTGTTCTTGACAAAAGATACTAAAGCCATTAAAAAAAAGTATTCAAATGTACTTAAATTATTTCCCAATAGTTCAGTTGCGGGACCTAGTGGTGGTGAGACACCTAACATTTTTATAACATATTTATGGATTTTATCTGGTGGACCCTTTCGTTAACCTTTCAATTTTCTATAAAGTACCAACGCAACAGACTGTCGCAGGAGGTTAAATAAATCTTAATAATCGAAAATATGTACTTTTCATTAAAATATTATGAGTATCGTACTATATTGTGATTATTGTTAGGAAGTATGTGTTATTGTTAGGAAGTATGTACTTATTCAATCTATCTCCCGTCGTCCGTTCAAAATTTCCTTTCATAAAGTATCAGGGCAACAGACTGTTTCAGGAGGACATTGTCAATCTGTCTCATTAGTTCCGTTCCGCCACGGAACTTCTTCCACGGGACTACTGAGAATAAATGCTTGCCTACTACAATCTGACTACAACACGGAATGCGGACGGAAATAATCTGTTCAATCTTAACTTTATTATAACCCTCTATTCATTTCTGCGAACTAGACATTTAGATCTGTGATAGCAGGCAAAAAATAATGACACCCGAAACTCACACACATACAATACTATAAAAAAATTCAAACTATCAATTATCGAAGATGACCGTTGGTAATTTTTATCCAATGATAAAATTAATGACGTGACGTAGTTCTAAAATATCGGTGAAAATCGGTGACTTAGACAGGTACCAATATTACGTTAGATATTTTGCTACATAATATCAAGTAAGTGAATTAAATTGTGAGGCCTCTCGAACTCTCGTGTCACGTGTCGTCACTTCAATAGACTGTGAACGCCGGGCGTTGGCTAAGCGGGCCGCCTCGGCAAGCCGAGCGGGGTAGGTCACGTGCGCTGGCCGGCCGAGCCATCGAAGCTCGTCGGTTCCTCTCATTGTTCCTCTGGATCCTCTCCTCATCCAGCGCAGCAAGATCCCGGCGGCGGGGGGACATGCCGCGGGGGGTGCGCGGGGCGCGGGCGGACTTGCAGCGCGAGTATGGACGCTCTTCCTCGGCCCACTCTTGGATGGATGAGTAGTAGTCCTGAGAATGAGATCGGGGATTCAGGAACGTAGTGCAAGTAATTAGCTGATTTCAGTTTGAAATTAAAATGTAGAGTTAGAAAAACTGGAGATACTTGTTTGCACTACAAAAGTTGTTTTGTACATAAATACTGTCCATCAATCAGGCAAGACAGAGATACCTATATATGGTGACATCAAAAAAGCAGACCATATTTTGGGTAAGTAAGCAAGTACAAGTAAATTGTTTGGGAATCCAAGTTAGTAAATCTTGTTGGATCTGCGGGACAGACAAACTTTGAAATATAATTTTAGATAATCTAAACAACAAAACAATCAATAAGTGATGTACTCACCACAAATCCTGCGAATGAATTTCTTCTAGGTGCAATGTGCGACGGTGATTGCAATATTGTATACGATACAAAGCATTAGCTAAAACAAATCTAAGTATAACACTGTCAATTTACGATATTGGTGTCCCGAACATTTCTATTAATCGAACTTACCTAGCTACAGTTACGATCTAGAAGTGTCGTCAAATACCTATCTATGTACATGTAAAATACCTTGTTAGGAACTTACCTATCATAAGATCGATAAAATGTAAATAAAAAATGCGGATAACCTATTTAAGATTGATAATTAGGAATAAAACGATATTATTCGTTTATTTTATTATAACTTATGATGTATTTTATATGATTTACCAATTACAATTGTTTCTTCTTTCACATAACCGCAATATAAGTAAGTAAGTTTTTTGTAGGTTTGTTTAAATAATATTCTGTTCCTTCTGAATATAATTCATACATTTTGCTATAAACATGTGGCATTTTGGTGTACATCCAATAGAAAATTAATAAATTCATATATAAAACGAGTAATAGATGTAATAAACGAGTAATAAACAACGTGAGAAAATTGTGTAAAATAACAAAAATCATAAACAGAATCTACTACGTCACTTGCATATAACAACGGAGGTAGAAATCTACTAACTGAGAACTACCGACACGAACAGCACGTTTGGTAAAAAATAATCACAATTCTAAGAACTGCGCTATACAATACAAGAACGCCCTTTTGATGGAACAAAGAACAAAATTGTTACACAAAAGCTTCCACGTTAATTAAATACGCACTATCTAATCTACCTCTTACAACCTAGGAGTTACATAAGAATATAAAACATTTACTTATTTAGACTAATACCTGGTCAGTCAACCTCGAGCCTTCTTATATTCTTGGCACAGTAATATTATTTTATTACGTAAGTATCAGAATACATAGGTAGGTTAAACAAGTACACAAGTGAAATAACTAATATTTTTAATACCTTCCTAAATTTATTTATGTTTACAATGTATGAATAACGATGTTCATCATCAAGATTTACGATAACGTAAAAGTGCATCAAAAAATTACATTTTAATCAAAAAATAATGTGATATATGTACTTAATTAGATACCAGAGAGATAGATAGATAGATATTATTATCTTTATTAGATGTTTACTGCACCAAGAATCACCCAAAGCCATAATACTCATCCTTGCAACCTAACTTTCATACGTTCGCCAACAATTAATACAAAGATACTGACTTCAAAATACATAGACACACACATACCTACGTAATTTGAAGTAAGTACAAATTATATTGGTGTGTTAAGTGATATCCTGACAAAAAGCTGCAGTACAAATGTAAATTATGAAAATCAGTGCATTAGGCTGAATTTTGCTTATCCATACCAATGATTGCAACTAAGTAGGTACTTACCTACAACGCTACGACTCAATTTGTATGATACAGTTCAGAGTGGTTCTTCATCAATTATTTACCGAATATACCCATCAAAATCTTCCAGAGTATTAAAAAAGTATTTATCTATTGGCACTCATAGCATATATTTGTAACGGCAAACTTTAATAACAAAGATACAAAAAGCTAATAGTGACGATGAGAACTAAGAAATTGAATCCTACCCGTAATACAACAACAAAGCGATAATTACACTTCATATTGTCCAGAAAAGATATTCTACAATATTGACATTGACACAACTCCTTCCACATCGATCCGCATCACACTCTAGTCAATCAAAATATGTAAACGTAATAACAAGGGTAAAATTATACAAAATGATTGGACTTATCATCACATAGGTTAGTACTGATGAAATATATGAGCTTCACTGTCAATAAACTCATTGTTGCTGATTCAAGTTCACGTCGGCCTTCGGAGGGTGCGATCCAGCCGACGGTATAGGACTCTATGGAAATAAAAATATACAGTTAACAAAGACATCATTATCATTCGTGAACACTATGGAGCATTGTGATATCTAAAATAATCGTAACATAAAATGAAAACACAAGAGGCATTCAATGAAATCAATAAACAAACCATATGCAGAAAATAACACAAAACAATTCAGTTAGTACGACAACCCATAACCAAGAATGAAATCGTCAACCGAAATACTGAATACCTCAAAGGCTTTTAATGAGCAAATCAATAGTACGTGTTTATATACTCTGGCTGAAACAAAAAAAATGTACCTTGAACACAAAAGTGATGGTAATGAACAACAAAAAAAACAAAACAGCTTGAAGGCCGCCACCGATCCAGAAGTTAGTAAACGAAGCAAACACATGAGGAAACTAAGATAAAAATGTGGGCGAAACGAAGAGATGGGAGCTCTCACCTCCTGCCTCGACTCTGTCCGGCTGATGGGTGCTGGGGTGCCGGTCATCTGTTTCAAGTAATCCTTGTCATCGAAGATCTTCACGTCGCCTCCCTTTGGCTTATGCTTTACGTTATCCAAGGAGCCCACTTTACTTTGTGCTTTGAATTCCAATTTTTGGTTTTCGATCTGTTCGCAAAAGTTAGTGTGCTGATATAAGGGGTGATATAAGTGTGCGCAAACACACAACATTAAGGTGTTTCAACGTGTCTGTACAGTGTACTGTGTACATGTGCTACAGGTATATTTATTGTACTGCTGTGATCACTTGATTCCTGGTGTGCTGCTATGGACAAACAATCTATTCGTGTGCAACGTCAACATGTATGTATGTATAGTGTAATATTTAATGATTTTCCAACCCTGTGATTAAAAACTAATTTCATCATTGTGGTCTCCACTAAATAAACGAGTGAATATAACAGTCATCTTTACTATTCAAGTTACATCATTGTATTTTGCTCATGAGATATTACTGGATCATCATCATTCACATAACAAACAATTCAGTGTACAATGCAGTGTGTATTACCTAAAAGTTAAAGTCGTTCCATAACAAAGCCAGACTTAATTTATGAACATTAGATAAATTAGCAAAAGTGCCCGCAGCCAAAAAAGACATGTTCATGACAAACAATCAAAACTAAATGGGTTTCTTTAACCTTTACCCTAATATGACCGTCCACAGGCACTAGTATAGTACCGAACTGACCTTATTCCACAAAACGTGGAAGGCATTTTTTTTATGAGAGTTTCTCCACCTTGGCAACGCCCATCTAACCAACTAGAAACAATAAACTGTCAAAATTCAAGAAACAAGATTGTAGTTGGAGTCTTCAATCGATGAACCTATGAATATGTGAAAAGCAGAATTGGTGCACAAAGTGATGTGTACTCACACCACAAATATTGAGACAATAAGCACAACCAGTAGATATTTTAAACGGTGTTTGATTACTTACTGCTCTTGATCCATTCTTAGCTACTTGAGTTGTTAACTAGAGGAGAATGGGTAATTTAATAATGTAAGCTTTGTATATTTTTGCACTGTAAAGAGCTCCAAATCTACAATTGTTTATCTATCGAATACTATCGATACAGCTAAACGATGCGATGGTTACTTAGCTTTGGTATACTATCTAACATTGTTTTACGTGATTTGAAAGCTTTCTCTTTATGAATACTGTGATATTAAAATATTGTACTGATCTACTCTGATTGCAGTGATGGCTTGTATTCATGAAAGACAGTAAGTTAAATTTTGACTGAAAGCTCAAAACAAACAGTCCAGTTTGAACTCTTAGTTCATCTCAGAATTTCAGGAAAATACCAAACCATACTTACAATCCTTGATGACTTCACGCTTACCCAGACAATTTAAGTTATTTAGAAATATGTAGCAGAATTTACCTTGATAGCGCCACCTCCAGGCTTATGGGTGATGTTGACAGTCGATGCAACCTTTGGCTTAGCTTTATCTTTGAAGTCCAGTTTGACTGTCTCAATTTTCTTGTCACCACCACCAGGCTTATATCCAGAGTTCTGAAGGGAACCTATCTTTGATTTCGCGTTCCATTCCAGCTTTGCTGACGGGATCTGTTGAATTAATTAAGCCATTAATTAAATGTAATTATCAGATATTTCTGTTTGTCATCATTAGGTATGTATGTATATACGTAATATAACGAGCCTCTTACCTTCTTAGTTCCACCACTAGGGATATATGCATCGTTTTTGGCTGCGATTTTTGGTGTGACATTTTGGAAATCCAGTTTCTTGTTTTCAATTTTCACTTTTCCACCGCCCGGTTTGTAGGTGGCGTTATCCAGCGAACCAATTTTTGATTTCACCGCTTTGATGTTTGGAGACGGAGCATTTCCCACTTGTACTTTATTCATTGGTACTTCTGGAAACAAGGTGAACAAACTTATATGAAAATCGATAGTCATAAACCACAAATTGCTGGATTCCATGTCAGTGACGAAAGTGAATATAACTCGTATCGTAACTATCGATTAATTTATTTTCAGTTTTTGCATCGTATTGATTAAATGTACCTGGGTATTATACGTGTTTGTTGTGTGTTACAAACTGAATGGATCTATACACATATTGTAGGTACATACTATTCATGCAATCCAGAATTACGCATTGAATGCAGCTAAGTAGTGTATCAAAATAAAGTTGAAACAAAAAGTAAACTTTAGAAAAAACCGACTTCCACAAACCCTATTTGATTAGATTGAGTTTAATACAAACTGTAACCCTTATCCCCCCCCCCCCCCTTGGGGACTTAATTTTGTCAAATCCCATCTCAGTGCTACCCCACGCTACTAAGGAACCCCTGTACAAAGTTTCATGGCTCTAGGTCCACCGGTTTAGGCTATGCGTTGCCTGCCCGTCAGCCACGCATTGTATTTGTACCTAGTATTGAGCAGATCTGGTGGCCATATGTGGTCTTCATCAGCAGTTCCGCATCACAATATTATGCTTACCATGTGCATTTGCACGAGTTATTATGAAAAACACAAAAATCACTTTAGGTCTGCCTATAATATTTGAAGAGTTCCCTTGATTTCTCCAGGATCCCATCATCAGATCCTGACCTGGTGTCAATGGGACCAATGGGAAGGTAAACCCTTTCAAACAAAAAAATAATTTTCCAAATCGGTCCACCCGTTTAAGCGCTATCGGGGCACATACATAAAAAAAAAACAAACATCCGGACGAATTGTAAACCTCCTCCTTTGGAAAGTCGGTTAACTAGAGATATTTCTTATGCCATATTATAGGTCTATACTTATACTCACGAGTAAAGGATATGCAAGATCTTTGTTAAACATTTATTCCTCGACTGATTTAAGTACCTTTCTCCATAGGGGATTAAATTGTTTATTCGTGGTCTAAAAAGTAAATTGAATAATGTCACTTACTTTTCTTTTCAGCGGGCAGAGGGTTTTCTGGTGTTTTTGCCGTTGCACTCTTGCTGGATGACCGGGAGAGACTTGGTTTCAAACTTCCATTAGACTTCTCTTTAGTATGTAGTTTGCTAGGCATTTTCTTGTTTGGTGAACCAAGAGATCCGTTAAGATCCTAAAATAGACCGAATAATTAACATTTCGAGAATAAATATAAAACGTGTGATCTGGGTGCCAAGTCTGGTAAAAGCTCACATAATCACATTGTTATGTTAATGCTAGAGTTACAGCATAAAATGGGCATTGCGGTACTTGAGTTAGACAATTACGCTCTACAACATCTGTGCTGCATCTGTATTATCATAGTACTTTCATAGCATAACACGTCAGTACATAACAACGTCAAAATAAGGAGAGGAATACCGATTTGACAACAGCGCAACTACCGCATAGATATAAATGTGCATCAGAATACCCATGTGGTTTTATGACATTCCATATTCGATCAATGAATTACTATATGTGGACAGTAGACTACCAATTATGTCAAAAACGGGTCTTTGAATGATCAATGATTCATAATGTGTTTAGCAGACTTGACGCCCTGATCTATTAGGTATTCTACAAGAAATTCAACTCACCTGCCCTTGAGTTGATTCATCAACACCACTATCGTTGTCGCCATCTGAAAGCAAATAAACTGTGAGATTTAGATAGTCAAATTATTCCAAAAATCATCTTCTTATTCTTCAAATACGTAAATCTATCGATAAATATTACATAAATAAATAATCTTACTCGGATCCGGGTAAAGGCCTGTACCCCTTGGCGGGGACATTAATTGGCTACATTTACATATTTACATTACTTAAATAAATCACGCGCAACTTGGAGTAACTAAATTGGCTCGTCTCAATGCTGTCAGTATAAAAAATTATATCCTATACACAATACCTTTGTTGCGATATTTTGGAGCAGATGCCGTTTTTCGCGGAGTAGATTTCCTAGAATCTGAGAGATTAGGGGTGTTTAGTTCGGTGGGTTTCTTTTGGATTAGTGCAGGAGGCTTCGAATCTGATATCTGTGTTTGATTATTAGGTTCTGGATGCACCTCTGCTCTTCCCAAGGATTTTGGGGATTTAGGACGGTGTGGTTCCGGTGTTCCGTTTTGGCTTGAACCTGTTTTGTTTATTGAAGCTGGATTTTGAGGCGGTCTTTGCTTTAGTTCTGGTGAACCGCGAGATAGAGAAGGGGAACGGTCAGTAAGAATCTGGTTCTGTTGCTGGTACGGTTTCCCAGAAGATAGAGTATTTTGAAGAATGACATCGTCATCATCATCCATCTTCTTCTTTATTGGTGATGGGCCCAAAGACCCCATAAAATAATCCGTCATTTTATATCCAGCAAGTCGTGAATCCGAGTGGTCTGGAACGTCTCGATTCTTATCAGACAATTCAGGCCGAAAGCTCTCCTTCAATCCACGGCCGATATCTTGATTCTCAACTTTACTTTCTTGGATGAGGCCCAGGCCTGGGCTTCTGCTCACTTCGTCGATCCTGCCACCGACAACGCTGATAGATTTTCTTCGATCGTCTTCCGTTTTGAGGGGACTCGGGGCCCCGGGTGGGGCCGCGATGCTGTAGCTTCTGCTTTTAGGCGCACCGGGTATATCATACGTCCGACTTGAGGACATTCTGGTCCGTATTGGCGCTCGGATTATCCAGGTTGACAGCTGAACCGGACTGTTGAAGGTTCGACTGCTCCGGGCCTTTCAATGTGCCCTGGGAAGGTTGTCGGGAGAGCGACACAAGAGGCACACCGTTGCGTGGCGCTCCGTTCGGCTGCTGGAATACGATAGGCTTGGACCCGTCGGGCGTCGTGCCTCCTCCGAACTGGGGCGGCTGCCTCGGACCGAACTGAAGGTTGCTCGGTGGAGGAGCTCGCGGAGCTCCGGCTAGCGGCGGCTGCTGCGGTCGCAGACCCTGCTGCGGGGCAAACGGCTGCGGGCCGGGCGGGCGCGGTGGCGGAGCCTGCACGCGAGGCCCCGGGGGCAGCTGCGGCGGGGCTCCGAGGGGCGGGGTGGGGCCGCGCGGTGCGGGGGTGGCGGGACGCGGTACGAGTTGCGGGGGGTGGGTGACGGCGCCACCGGGCTGGAGCTGCTGGAGCTGCTGGAGTTGCTGGAACTGCTGGAGCTGTGGGCGCTGCGGCTGCGGGCGCGGGCCGGCGGGGGGGAAGGCGGAGCGCGAATCGACGCGCGTCAGCGGCGGCCGCGGCGGGAACGTTCCCTGCTGCTGCGGTTGGTAACCCTGCTGGGGACCCGGTGGCGGTGCGGCTGACGGTGGGCCCACGCTCGGAGGACGAACCTCTGACGGAACCTTCACATGCAAATACACCAGACGATTAGCTCACCTGAATAAACAAATGCTACTCAATTCATTTAATTTTCTCCTGTAAGACCTACATTAGGAAAGATTTTCATTAAGATAAGCCGTTACTTTTTAAGGCACTATCTAGGTACTAATCAAACCGCACTCTACTCTACACGGTTACGGTGCAGGTAACTTGTACAGTTTGCGAAGTTTTAATGCATTTTGGCTGCATATCAAATCACGCTAAATTCTAGTTTTGGCATGTACCTACCTACCTATCATTCAATTGTCTTCAACTTTATAATTAATTTTGCTTCAGTTTTGCGAAGACTGATGAAATAAAAGACACACCAACGCCAATAAGTTTTTCTTTTACGATTTCATGGTTCGGCTAATCGCGATTGATTTATTAGAAATTCGCGATCTGCCCAAACAAAAGCGAACTTTTTTATGCCCTCTATGCTCAATGGGTAGTTTAATATCGGCAATTTGGCAAAATACAATAATATGAGGAGTAAGAATGCTCGAACACGATATTCGTGAAAACCGGGGAGCGAGCGGGGCGGCGACGGCGGCGCTGTCACGGTTCGTCCTACTTCAACTAAATCACAACAAAATAGGCGGGAAAAAACTTCTGAAACTGAAACATTTATCATAAATAAGTCTCAGCTAAATGCAAGTTGTGTATATTGCATCCCTATTGCATTTGCATTTGAAAAACCATTCAATATTTAATTACGAGCTGAGTAAGTCCGATCCACCCACCAAGCCCACACTTTCGTGACACACGAGGACAGGAGTGTGTGATGTAACATTTTCGACATGCCTTCCTTCTTTACAAAGTCTTCAATTTACTATACTGAAGCAATCATTATTTGCAAATAGGTCGGCAAGAAAATTGACCAGCAAGTCACCAGGAGTGGCATTTTTAAAACCGTCGAAAACCAATTCGCATTCGAAAGCGCAACTTTCATGCACGAATTTATAATTGAAAATTCATTTTACAACGAGTGGTCCTATCCACACGTTTTTGGATTTCTACTAGCTAAGTACATAACCTTTTTTCAAAATCAATGAGTATTGCTGGCCGGTTTTTTGATTTTTTTTTTGCTTGAAAAGAAGTTTGTTAAAGGTTTGCGAAAGCGATTATTCTTGACGAAAGCGACATGAGTGCATGAGTGCCATGATCGAATACGGCGGAGCAATGACGGATGCAACTTGTCCTAAACTCGGTTACTGGGTCAACTAGCTATAAGACTTTAACCCAACCAGGGTAAAAAATCGTTTATCTGATTCGATTTCATAGCATCTGCTGTACAGTTGTCTAATTCTAGATGACATCATAGAACTGATGATTAATATCAAAAAAGTGCCACCCTAAAATCGAACCAAAGGTATCTAAAACGTGTATTTCAACTGAGACAAGATCAATGGTAGAGAGAATTTTAAGTAGTTATAGGTACCTACAACATAAGTCTTGTTGTTCGGCTAACAATTTATCAATTTCCCCGCGCTCGCTGCTCTGTATGGATTTTCCCCTTGTTACTGACACGTGAGTGCTGTCCTAGCACTAAGTTTCCCCAAAGCATAAATATGGTATTTGTAGTTATCTTGAATCTAAAGCTGCCTTGGTTACAACACGGTGAGCTACACTTTTCCTCGCTGCGTATAATCTACAAGATTACAACCTTTGTCACGCATAAGCAGTTGACTACTGAGTACTGACACGCCTTGAAAGGTCTTATGACTCGATCCATTTGTAACATTAGTGAAAACTTAAACCCATCGCTTGTGGTATACAAAACAATCTATTTATTTGGTTATAACGATTTGTAAACTCTACAACATACATTATTATTTAGTCAAATCTAAGACGTATGGTATGCACTTTTTTAATACTCTGTCGTTTCGTCAATGTAAAACCTTATTATCAGCTTTTCAGTTCTGTAATTCTGTTATGTAAGAGGGTGCACGTGATAGAAGGAAACAAAGTTTTTGTAGGCTTCTTTGATTCTACATTGTAATACACTATTTACAATAGTATAGACAGATATAGGTAGAAATGTATCGCTCAGCATTCTCCGACACATCGCGTGATCAGTTTGTTACAGTCATCAAAACAAAACTGACGAAATTTGAATAAAACCTCCATAAATTCTATCAAATTGTAAGGATAACATGGTAAGACTTGGTTTATCCTCAAACAATTTTTACAGAACTATCTTGGGTTACACAAGAAATAATGAGAAAACGAAACAATTTGCTAAGTTTGATAAAGAATTAGAGGTTACAACCCTAAACGTTGTAACCTCCTAATAAACTTTTTAGTTTGAGCAAACACAAAGCTAGTTAAACTTAGTTAATGTTGCAGGCCTTATAGTTTACGAGTTGGGCAGAGTTATAATTTTTGGCCGCGTCTTTAATGGCATTTTCGTTTCGCTTATCATGATGAAGCGTTGCTCAATTGATTGCTTAATAGTGTGAAGGGCGCGGGCCCCAAATGCGTGCCTTGTTTGTTATAATTTTCATAGCTTTTCACAGCCCCCTTATTCAAGTCAAATCATTATTAGAAGCGATATGACTATTAGGTGTATCAGTGAATTGCATTATTTTAGAATTTAAAGTTGAATTCTAACGGTCTACTGGTGCAAATAATTGTGCAACTTTTGGCACATTGTGCACAATCTACGTCACGGGGCTTACCCTGGGCGCGTTGCTATTTTCCATACTTCACAAACTTTATGCTCGTCAAATAAAGCCTATGTCATAATTCTTCGTTTGGCGAGGCGTTCGCTTACTCGCGATATCTCCTTGAAACTATAAAGACAATAATATTTTATTAGCTCAGTTTCGCAAAATAGATGCTATCTACGTTTCTATGAATGTGAATTGTGGTGTTGAACATTGACGTATTTAAAATCTCAGGCAGCGACGAAAACATACGGTCTTTTTTCAAAGCAATGTGTGACGGCGATGACGATGATGATGATTCACTATTTTCAATTGTGCTGATGAAATCTTGGTCAAAAAATAACGACCTTAACCGACAAGTGAGTGCACAGATAAATAGAAGAAATAATTAGTGCTGCTGACGTATTTCACTACATAAAACGTGTTTTCAGATGACTTGCCTCCTAATAATCTACTGTATCTGTGGTCATTATTTCCGCGTACCTGCTTTATATTTAGTGATCACTTTATTTAGTGATCACTTGATATCTAACCGACAATTAAATTAAATGACGTGAAATTCATAGGTACATTGAAACGTGCCGCAATTTTATTATTAAACAAGTTTTCGCCAAGTACACTTGTATTTACGTACATGATAATTGATAACTTAAATATCATTAATTGTGATACGCTACATATAGCGCTGACGAAGGTCTTGCTAAAAACGTTGTAAAGTTTGACACGGTCTGAAAGTGTTCGCAATGCTAGTTTTTGTATTGTTGAATCTTTAATTAAATTAAACAATAAAATGTACTTCATTAATGATGAACTACTTTAACATTTGAAGGATAAATGGCTGGATATTTTCAGGATGACAATACGTAATCGTCGTTCGTATTAAACGGACCTTGGAGTGGATAGTAACGTAACCCTTACCCTAACCCTACAAAATACTACTACGAAATAACGAAACGAAACGATAACCTAACCACGAAATTTCTAACACAAGAAAAAGTAATCTACGAACATTTCTAGTCAGCGTGCCAACAACAAAGTAGTAAAACTATTTTTCCTGAATGTTAGATGAATATTTATGTGAAATATCAGGCATATTAATTTATTGGTTCTTAGAATAAAATAATATTTACAAACAACCAGATGTCTACGTAAGTAGATGGGAAGGACGCGGTTTGTTCGCATCTCAACTAACATTCCTGCTCTTCTTTTCTATTCATAAGCTTTAAAAAACTTTCATTTTTAAGTCCATCAGCTATAAAAGAACCACTAAAATGCAATCAAACCAAATGTAGCAAACTGCAGTGTTTCTTGGACAAGTTGTGTTACTCCAGTAAAAAGTTAACACCTAAACAATGTAAACATTATTGTCCAGCAAACACGTGGTAGGTACTAAGGGATTAAGTTAGATCATTAAGGTAAGGTGAAACTCTATCACCGAGTCCTTGTTACACTTTCAGTAATGGACTATCTGTTCACATGACGCTCCCTGAAGACTCACCCTATTCTTGCCCTTTATTTTAAATTAGAAAGCTTTTAGTGAAACCTCTTGCTATTATTTGTCTAATCTACTTCAGTTCTTCAATTCAGTTGCCCTTGGTTCAAATGGCGTGTCAAGCATTAGTAGCTAGTAGTTGTAAGCGGTACGTACACATGTACACGTACAGCCGGAGCCATACACTTGTTCAGAAGTAATCGGTCAAATACGAGTCGGAATCGCACAAGAAGGGTACCGTACCATCGTACAACACAACTTTAGTACTCAAAACAATTAAACATTTTTTTTTTTATCAAAACACGTCTCTTGTATGGGGACCCCCTTTAATTTGTAATATAAGGAATTTGTTATTGTTGCGGCAAAAGATATACCTACACTAAACTTTGTAGCTATTACGGTCTAGGCACGCTGACGGACAGACGGACGGACTGACGGACGGACAGCGTGGGCTTAGTAATAGGGTCCCCTTTGGCACCCTTCGGATATGGTACCCTAAGATAAGAACCATCCACGCTTTTTTTTAGTTCAAGGCAAAATTAGTGGAATGTGGAATTAATAAAACAACTATCATATTGTAATATAGGAAAATGATTCTTTGCATTGCAAATAAATAATCATTTAGGATAATTAGTATAATTACAATACAAGCTACGCATGTGATAAGAAACGGAGTCAACGACATGGAGTAACTTTATGTCAACGCCATAAATTATACGCGGTAGGTATTTCACTGTGATTCAACTGACAATATTACATGAAATGTACTACGTAATCCAGGAAAGGATTCTCCCACTTATACAACCACATAGTCGATAAGATTAACTCGCTCGACCAGATAGCTCAATCTCCGGAACGAACTAATACTAGCTGTTAATCTACAACTACAAGTTACTTTTTATGTCGTTTTTCGAGATGATGATAAGATATGGAAACTGTTGACAACATGGAAACTTTCCATATCCTCGTGACAATCATGCGCAATTGACAGCACTAGACCAAGGTAACTACCATTCATCCTGCAATTACGAACAATAGTCATAGGTAAACTGTATCGCCGGCTTGACCGCACAAAGGGGTTATCAGGCGCGTAGTAATCCAAGGCCTGTTTCAAGTCGTCTACAATAGCTCTGCGGCTGGCGTCATGCATTCTCGCGTCAACGTCAGCGACCGCCTCTGACGTGGACACCGGCCGGCGGAGCATTTCATGCCAAATGTGACTCAGAAACTCTCACAAGATATAAAACCGCGGGAGACGACGGACATCGTACAGTTGATATCGAGCAAGCGTGTTGTGAAAGACGCGGACGGACCCATGTTTGCTAACGGAGTGGAAGTTATTAGTTCGAGATTGGAGAACATTAGTTTGAATTTACCAAGTAAGACATTTTTTTTAATTTATTTAAAGAAAATCTGATGGAATCTTGGAACTCCTAAGAAGGATATGACTGATCCTGTGTAAGCTCGCCTTTGTCACGTGTTGTCCACTTTCCATTGTAAAATGTATTATTTTGTGCAATAAAGTTTAAGAAGATGAAGAATGTCAAGAAATTTTTAAAGACTTTGCCGGACTTTATTATTTGAACCTCTCATCAGTCTAGTTCAATGTTAATAGGTGGAATCTGCCATTAATACAGACCAGAAGTTTTTAACATTGGATTAGTTTTATTTTAAATAAATGAATACTGGCATGCCCTGCATAACAAACGGCACATTCAGTAATTCAAAATGTAACATCTAACAGACGTTCCATAATTTTCAGAAATGCAACCCAAACACGAAAGGCCTGTATCTCCAAAGTTGCCTCTACTGCACCTCACGCCATCCAGCGGGCACCCCAAGTCTCCTGCACCTCAGCAGCCAGGGTTGAATAACCCTGGCCTTCTGCAGCCACACCACGACATCCCACCCACACCACCACCGCAGACCAACTCCAAACCTTTGGAATTCTTCCCCCAAAGGAAAGGGTAGCGGGGTATTCACTGGTAAACACCACGATGAGACAAGCATCGAAATAAGTTTTGTAGTGGCATCTTGCCATTTTGGAAATGGGGTTTGAACTTTGCTAAAGTCATATAAAAATACCTCGAACTGCTCAAATTGCGTCAAATGGCGTCAAGAGGGAAATGTGGCACCGGACGCTGGCAAGTAATTTATGTTTGGCTGGCTATAAATGTGACGTGGACTTGGACGTGTTTGACGAATTGATCTGTTTACTTTGAATTATAGGGAAAATTGTCTGAGAGTGTTAGCTATAATTGTATCATACATAATAGTAGAATACATAGAATAATTTAGATAAACTAATGTCGATATAAACTAAGGTAACGTTAGTAAAATAGTTAACTAGACTTTTTTGTAAATTATGAAATGGAAGTTTATGATTGAGTGAGTAAGAATTAATTTATTTGTAAACTTTATACCTGCCTACGACCTCAGATCATTAGGATAATGTATGATACGCAATCATTAGGATAATGTATGATACGTACTTGTAATAAAGTTATAACAACACCGATAACTATTTTTTCTTGTGTTTAACCTCTAAAGCTATCAAAATGAACCTGAATTTACCTTACCTACCTACCTTTTGTTTTAGTTTGTTGGCAATTTGTTCTCTAGAGTCACAAAAACCGTTTGAATCCTATTACAAAACTAAATATATTATTATAATAGCTTTTTTGTTTTTATTTAACCCCACCGATACAATTATTATTAATAAATAAGCATGTCTCAAAGTCTAAAATTTCTCACCTGACATCCTAGGTATATTTGAACTTTTGAATTTGTAGTTGCGGCATTGCTTACCTATTTACTAATTTAGCAGGTATCTTGTGAATATTTTTCATCCGACAAAAGAAAAATTAACATACTTATATCCAGATTCTGGTCTATACAGGTCAAACCTAGTGAGAATTCTAAAATATTTTCATCTGAAACTATTATATGGAAGAAAAATTCATAACACGAACGTTCTCCAAACTAGTTTTTGACAGTCTATAAAATCCTACTTATACCGGCATAATATTGGATATTAAAAGAATTAAAGACCAAAAAGAGATTACGATAACTAAGCACTTGGGGAAAAGGTACAGACAGACCGGTCGATACAGCCGGGCCGGAATAACAGATGGACGAAATATTGGCATATTAATGTAGGTAAGTAGCCTAGATTGCCCTATGTTAAGAGGAACCTTTCTATCTGGAATATGAGAAGATACAACAACACTTAAAACCCCATTAAACCCGTTACCCATAGAAATCGTTAATGGATTAGTCGAGGAAGTGAAGGCATGTGCTGTAAACTGACTGGTTAAAATACAACCCACAATACTCAATAAGCGTTCGTTCTAAATAAAGAATATGATAAGCGTGTTACACACAATCGATATGAATATACAACAAGAACATCTACAAACAGTTGAATTATCGAACGTGTATGTTCGTTTGTGGTTGTGGGAAGCCCGGTAAGTGCTTTGTTTTCACGCACAAAAGATCGACTTACCAAAGGAGGGCGACCGCGGCTAACGTAGGGCGATTGATATGGGCTTGGAGACTGTGATGAGTATATGACAAACTGACGGGGCGCGTAGTGCGGCCGCCGGAGAAAGTAGATGTGCCGTAAATTGCACTGCCATGCCACCCGCTGTCGCTTACTGAAACGCTGCGAAGCCCTATTTCATGGCTAGAGGAGGCTTTCGTGTTATCCTTCACAACATTTTAGGCCTTTTTGGCTTCTACCTTCACAGTCTTTGCAGTAAAAGTTTGTTTTCATGTAATATGGTTGTTATGAAACATACGTTTGTTACCTATGCATATTTCCAGCGTAATTATTCAAACATTTGGCTGGGGGTTGTTTACAAACAGAGTAAGGTCGTTGTCTAAGGTCATTGTAACGAGGGTTGCTCTGTCTGTATATTCATAGCTCTGGGTCAGGGCGCGTCCTGCGCAGTAGGGTTTGCGCGCGCAGCGATCAAGGAAAGCTACACCTTTTCAGTGTGAAATTCAGTCTCTATAGCACGTACAATAAGAACGCTATAGGAAACTAGTGTAGGTTAAGCAGAAAGTAGGGTGGAAGGTCATCATGTTTTACTAACACGTTTATAATTCGATGTATGCAGCTCCGGTTTCCTTCGTCAACCTGTTGCCTTGCACTCTTCATACAACATTGTGAAAATTAGTTCACTTTCCTCTTCATTCATGCTGAGATCTCAATATCTTCGAATGAAATGTATTCTGAGTATTCCAGCGTCTCCGTTT
Source organism: Argyresthia albistria (assembly GCA_963457715.1). Classification (NCBI taxonomy): domain Eukaryota; kingdom Metazoa; phylum Arthropoda; class Insecta; order Lepidoptera; family Argyresthiidae; genus Argyresthia; species Argyresthia albistria. The sequence continues at coordinate 6,326,797 of OY735258.1, forward strand.
AATCCCAGTTCGAATGATTTCGTATTGAGAAATTGTGGTAGTCCAGTTCAGTGGAATATAATCCAGCTGTGCCAAGCCTTGTGTCATCATCACATCATGAGTCATCGTCGAGTGACGAATTGATTGAAGGGTACACGTATGAAGATAAGTGATGCTAAGTAACTTTACAGCTATATGGGAAAATGTCTATGACGTCAATTTGAAGAAGACGTGCTTAGACGCTTTGTACCTCATAAAACAACATTGAGAAGAGCCAAAGTCTCTTAATAAGGATAAACTTACGTATTAATACCACTAATAAAGGTCGAAAACCCGCGTGTACCTGAAACAGGAATGAGTCATATTACAGATCAGAAATGAATAAGAGTCATAATATGGATAATTCATGTGTGTATCGATGCCATTTATATCGTAAAAATAATAAAAGAAAGGCTAAAGGAATTAGAGAAAACTTTATGTCATGTGATTGAAGACGTTGTAGCTAGCAACTTAAACTCTTTAATCACCTGTGCTTATATACGTAGGTACGTATGCTATGTAGCTAGACCATGCCTACCTATAGGTACCTACCTCACAAGAGGTTAGTCTCACAATAAATGACGATCAACACAGCAAAGACAAAAAAATCAATCAATCTCACAAGATCAAATCCAAATGGACATTCGTACTAAGCCAATAACTTAAGATCCCTGAATATTTTAATGTTGAGAAACAAAAGGATACTGGTCCAAGTGTCACGCACGCATCCACAACAAATGGACGAAGACACGCGATCTCGGATTCACTTCCTGTTCGAGGCGAATTTTTAAACTGTCGTAACTCTCAAGGACAGTCGTGAATATTTTCGTAAACGCGGCGATATGATGGAAATGCGTTTCAAACCTTGAATTTATTGATGTCTACTGAAGTTTTCAGGAAACTAATAATGAATAGGGCACAGCTCTCTTCCTACTGCTAGGTACTTCTAGATCTTTATAAATTACAAAGTATAGTTTGAGTTGCTCTGACTCTGACATCATACTATTTCTTAGGTCACGTATACGATGTATGATGTTGTGGATGTATGTAACTAAAGCCCTATTCAAAAACGATTAGAAATATAATTGGTCCTTCGAACCGGTACAAATAAAAAACGGTTATAAATTAAAAACTCATTGTATGCGCCATCTATGTGTTAGCCTCAAACTAAACTTAAACATGGTTGCTCTACCTCTACTACACCAACAAACGTACGAGAACGAGTCAGCACAGCAGCAGAAAATGTAATGAAGAATTCTCCAGGCAACCGCTAGATGGCGTTGTAATAGATAGTATATATTTTACATACCTATTTAATTTCTCTATATAGGTCGGTAAGTACTTGATTTAGGTATTTTACGAAAATATTCTAATGTAGTACAGAACTGGGGTGCATTTTCATTTTTAAATACCTAGGTAGGTGCCTACAAAGACGTGGGGGTTAGTTAGAGGTCTAAATATCGGTAAGAGCATTTTGACGGAGGTAGTCTACAAGTTAATAACAAGTAGACGACGAAACCCCTGCAAACTGCCTACAGCTACAGACAGCATCATTAAAAAGTACTTTCGTAAAATACCGAATGACTCTTTCTCATGAAGGAAATGAGGTAGGTACATCTACCTTACTTACATACCTATGCTAGACAGAAATTATGTTGGAAAATAATGTTTCAAATAATTTTAATTAAAAAGTAAGGTAAGTAGGTCTTCAGACAGAAATATTTGTAATTTCAGACAACCCATTTTCCAAAGAAGCAACGTAAGAAATTAAAACTAAAAATCTTAGTAGCAAACAAACTAACATACTCAAAAGTCACTTACTATACTATAACTTCTAGTGAGATCAGTGACAAAGCCTCTCTTACGAGACCATGAATCTAGGCATGCACTTAAAAAGTGGGGGTGGGGGCGACACTACTGAAGGGAGGGTGGCATCTCTGAGTCACACCGTCACACGATAAGTACCGCCCGAGGTCCGCAGCCCTACAAGTGCAGCCAAAGTAACCTATACCAGATTTCAAAACGATTTGCTCCCTCAGTCGTATGATATAAGGGTGACTAAATTGTGTAGCTTATCGTGACGACGAATCATCCCTGTCTCAATAACCGCAGGGGAGACGGAGAGGTTTGGGTTTCATTAACCCCGCACAACGAAATCGGTGGTTAACGATTGTTCCTAGTCAATTTCACAATTCCTTGTTTACACTCAACGAGTCGAAAAACTTAATAATTGTCTCCCGTCTCGGAATTATGGATCGCTCTGTTAGATTTTAGAATTTGTAAAATATGGAGCTTGTCTGAGACGGGTTATTTTTCTGCAGCGTGCAAAAGTAGCAGGACTTTTAGGTTAAGTACCTAGGTAGTATAGACCAACACGTTTTTAGAGATCCGATCCCTAAAAGGAAAAAAAATAACCCTTATAGGATCACTTTGTTGTCCGTCCGTCCGTTTGTCCGTCTGTCCGTGTGTGAACGTATCAAGCTGAAATTTATACCAATTGTTCTGGTCCGGGGTCGCATAAAGCAGTGAAAAAATCCACCTTCTAGGTTTACGCAATCGAACGATACGACCGTTTATGCTGTAAAATTGTTGGATTTTCATAGTAATCGCATTTGACGCAAAACCTATAGGATAGGTACTACCCGTAGGCCTACAATCATGTGTCACAAAGCAAGGTCTTATAGCACAAGTAAAGAGAAAAATCTGTAAACTGCAAAGGCAAAGTCTTTCTACAAAAATATTCAATTTGGTTTACATGGATGACATCATACTTTCGTTTTTTATGTGGAAACCTAATTACACGTGTAACGCTCTCCAAGTGTGATCGGAACCTTTTGTGCACGAGTCCTATTCGCACTTGACCGTTTATTTACTATCGTTACTCTGGCGCGTACGCATGTGTTACTACATATCCTCGGGCTTTGGGTAAAATTTATATCAACACTGCTGGTTAGTTTATTTTCAACTTTTCAACTTCAACTAAGGCCCGGTCTTTCAAGAGACATCCGTCAGATAAGTTTTTTGACACTTCATGTACTTACGTGTATTTTTTTTAGTCTGATTGTAAAATGTCAAATGCATCAGATAAACAGACAGATAAACGCTATCTGAGGATGAAAAGATCGGCACTGAATTATTTTAAAGTCAATTGCAACGAAAACCAAACAACCATCGGTTCAGCAATCACCATTATTGTTCTCCGATTGGATCGTGTGTAGGCGTAATGTATTTTTTGTCCACTTTATTTCATAGGGAACTAACTAGGGATTTCCGGTCTTGCAGTGTCTTACACCAAAATGCTGAGCAATGAAATCTATTTCGGGAAGTCCAACCCTCGCTATCTCGACCAATAATCCTAAAATAAGCCATTTGATGCACATGGTGTTTCTCCTTGGCAGCTATGAAGACCTATCAGCGTATACGCTTGCTTGCAATCTATTTACGATCTATTAGCGATTATTTAGGAGTATACCAAATGACGCCATTTTGGGTGTTTTAGAAGCGGTAGCGATCCAATATAAGTGCGTTTCTCAGAGCAGCATCGGGCCCCAGTATGTGAGATAATCAAATGCATGCTGCGTGAAATACCACTAAAATATATTTCTTGCGAGATTTCTAATAGAATAAAGAATGCATTTACTGATATCTCGTAATAAGGCCACAAGAATTACTATTTTTATCTTATCTACCTATCAGTTAGTCACCTCTCACCCTCACATACACACACACACACACACACACACACACACGCGCATAACATACCTTTATTTGTTATTATTCAAAATAACAAACAGTCGAACAAGTTATTGTAGATGTTTTCTTTCATCAGCGGCCTTCGAATGGCGTCATTATCAGGCTACATGGATCTAGTCATAAGAAGTTAGATCATCACCAGGGACCCGATGCTGCTCTGAGAAACGCACTTATTGGATCGCTACCGCTTCTAAAACACCCAAAATGGCGTCATTTGGTATGCTCCTAAAGAATCGCAAATAGATCGTAAATAGATTGCAAGCAAGCGTATTACGTACGCCATTTTGGGTGTTTTAGAAGCGGTAGCGATCCAACATAAGTGCGTTTCTCAGAGCAGCATCGGGCCCCTGAATTAAGTAATACGTGTATACTCGTATATATTCGTATAATTCGTTGCACTTTTAGCATGTTATTTGTGGTGAGCAAGTGTAACTTTCTGATAAATAAATGGTCATGTGCGAGTAGGACTCGCGCACCAACGGTTCTGATCTGATCACACTTGGGGAGCGTAACATGTGTAATTAATATAACATTACTCAATTATCTATGATATAAAAGCCTGTTGCGGGGTTTACTAGTTTGTGTAATATTGGTGCCAGAGTGCCTCTAGGTACCTGCCTACCTAATTAAATCTCGCAACAAGCTCTTATATTATATTATGTTATTATGAGTGTTATGTTATGTATGACGCATTTGATTCAATTGAAGTTTTATTTTCTCCGTTTTAGGGCATTTAAATCAAAGCTTTGTTTAAAAATATTATTTTACTTTTAATTTATTTTGCACAAACTTTATAGCATATATCTGCTGGAATTATACAATTCTGAGAATGTCAAGCCATTTTGTACATAATGCTTCAACTTAAGACTTGTTCCTAGATTCATTGGATTACCTTGGACTCAAGCCTATTGTACAAAGTCATGGAAACACAAAAATCCACAGGAAATATAAATTTAAAAATAATACTTGTTTAGCCCTGAGTTGTACGAAACAATTTTGGAATGTAAGGTTGTCACCTTAGAGCGAGAATCTCATAGGATTGTCATTTGTTTCTGATGCTAAGGATATATGCTAAAATTTCAAACGTTCGTGAAACTCAGGGTTAGTTTGGCATTGGTTTGTCACCCTGTACTTACTTGTGAATTGTTAAGGAAACTCCAGATTTATTGTAGTCAGTTATTTACGAAGCCATCGTATGGCTTGAGAATATAATAATAATAAGTAATAATGATGTAAGAATTAATCGTACTAAGCTGTTGCAAAAAAAATACTAAAAAGCTGATAATTCCTAATTCCATAAAGAGACAGAGAGTTTCTAAACAAATTCACACTTCGTCCTACTAACGTTGGTGTGGCAAACGTTGACGCAATAGGTATGTTGCGCACCAACACAAACTGGTCAAATGCCACTCTTTGAGAAGTTACTCTCATGTGAACTTTTCTAGGAGCATAAATACTAATTTGTATGCGTGGTCAGACTCGCCAGGCATTTAAACTGCGTCTATGTAGGACAAGCAGTTACCACCGTTCACTTCAGTTCAGGTGAGATAGGGCACCCCGTCAAAACGTCAACTCTTGACTTATAGATGAAGGATTTCATTGAGTATATTTTTCTCAATCTCTCTCTCTCTCTCTCCCTCTGTCTCCCTGCTTAACATCAGATAGGGATATCAATTCCTACTACGTACCTATACCTATATGCAATTAAAATAACTGTGACAAAACGACCTTTCTTCGCAATTATGCTTATTAGTACATTATTTGCACTACGGTTTTCAAACTGAACCATTTATTTTCCAACATGAATCCATTTCCTTTAATATTCCAAATTAAAACATATATTTGTCGTAATTGGTAGGGAGTTTACTTCTATTGGCAAACGACACGCAAGGATGTCACCTCAAAATCGTGCTAATCGAAGAATCGAATTGCTAATAGCAAGTCCAATCGATGCAGACCAAGCGATTGTGGCCTTTCGTTGGGGTTATTTGTAGATATCATTTAGTCCAAATTCAGGCAGTAGCAACAATTTCTGGAGCAATTGATTTAATCTAATTTGGGTTGTGTGTGGGTGACACAGACTGTATATGGTATCATTACTATTATTAAGTACACAGTTATTTATTGGTATCAGTAAGTCCATTTATTCCTTGACAAACAGTAACTGCAAAGAAGTACATTTTTCGCTCACGCACCCGCACCACTCTCTGACTACCAAAAATATTGAAATCGATCAAATATGTCGGCAAACACCTCCTCTCTACCAATTTCTACTTAGGTGGGCTGCGCGCGCAGGGACATGTGTGTTTACTGCAGAAGCACTCATCCGGTAATTTATCAATCAGAACAGAATCCTCTAGGCCTACTTCCCTTCATCTAGCTTACAGCAGATTTGGGAGATCAAACATTAGGATTAAGCCGACGCAGATAAGACTTACAGTCTATTCGTGATAAGAATTCAGTGAAATTTTAATTTAAATCTGTTAACACACACTCACAGAACAGTACACAACCTTCGCTTTCGAAAGTTTGCATTCAACTGGCCACTCACTGTGAACTTGGCTTGATAACTGGAAACGATTTGATTGGTTACGGGGCGTGGCTAGGCCGCCGGACAGTGATGACTTTACGGCATTCTTATCACGAATAGACTATAGCTAGTTACCTACCGCAGTATCTGGTTATAGACCATAATTCACAAGACTTTCACTTTTAAGGCAACCGTTAACCGTTAACATCTTACAAAATATTTTGTATCCTAATCTAAGGTAAATATGTACAGCTATGGTGACGAATAGAAGCAATCGAAAGAAGATCGACTACAAGTCACGTACCACGATCATAAAATTAACAACGGCAAAGAATTTCTGCATCGAAAACCAGCACAGGATCCCAAGTGTTCGGATCGCCATTGTTTAGTTCACAGATCATTAATCAGCAAGTCAGCACAATGCCTCACAAATTCGGGATCCGCTCCTGGCACACCCACGACATGACAGGAACCTCACCCATCTCGATTGCTGCTTTTAGAACAGCATTACGAGATTTCACGACGCTACCTATCTTACCCTCAATGAATCTAATGAAATTAATGGTAACGTAAAGATTTCATAGTCATCATGAATCCTTTTGAAGTAAGGCACAAAGAAAGAAATATTATTACCTTATGAGGGTATTCTTCTACAAAAGTCGAAATTGAGATCGAAGTAAACCTTGAGTCGGAAAAAACTGATAACAAGAAACAAGTTGACTTCTTCTCATTTCCTGTAGCACAGAAAGATTCTACATAGAAAATTCATGAGGCGTGATGCCGTAATCCTCCATTAGCTAACCTAGTTAGTAGATAATCAACTCAATTACTAGCATTTATGTATGTATATAGGGAACCATTTGAGATGACCGACTTTTAAATTGAATCGGTTGCATCATTAAAATTATTAAATGCATATTTTTCGTAAGATTAGATAAACACAATCAGAATTAGACGATTGTCCAGCAAAATGCCCATCTTTAAAAAGTTATTCCAGCAGTTTGGGATACTTTCTGAATCCACAAAAAATATGTATTATAAAACAGTCCCTTGGCTAAAAATTTAGTGTTTGAAAACATCATAATGCCATTAAAAACTATATGAAAAAAATAATAACCTAATAGTTGTTTTTTACCTAAAACGAGTTATTCCAGAAGTTCTACAAGAAACGCCTGATATAATTCTTATGTGTAAAAATTGATAATCAAAATATCTAAAAATTTAGTGTTTAACATTTTAGAAATCATCAGCGGTTTTTGTGTAATTTGGAAAAAACACACTTTTTTGCACTTTCGCACTTTTCGCGCGGTCGTAAGTGTCGCGCTGCAGTTTACGCCATTATTTGCTTTATTTTATAAACTTTTTTTTATGATTTGTTAAAATTTCCACCACCACAAACACAGTTGCTAATTTTAGCGTTACCAGGAGCCTTAGCAGATATGGTAGGTAAATCAATTTCTGGTCGGAGAACAATCATCTCTCGCACAGATCAATGTCATTAATTAAACTTTGATATAACATTATTATTACGCAATTTATCCTATACCGCTGTTTGTCTTCTGCAAATGTGGCATTGCATTGAACATAAGATTTCAATAGTTCACAACTCAGCTAAAGACAATAAGTCGAGTCATCGCTCCAGAGACAATGCCCGGAGCCCGAGCCGGAGGCGAAGACTCCATTATGCTCCTAACGAGAGCAAGTGGCTTAATTATGTTTATGGCATTAACATATTACAATAGACTACCGTGTTAGTCATCTTGGCGAGGCGTTAGAAGTAACAAGAAAATCTTTATTAGCACATTTTACACTGATGAAGATTACGACACTCTTGTCATGTCGTCTTAAAAATCCAACATGTTTCCATGATACAATTAAAATTTTACCGATACGATACGTTTATGGAATTTGTGTGTATTGTGGAAGTTAAAACAAACATACCTAATTTTCTACTACAACGGATTCCACGGTAATCGTATTTTTGTATTTGTATTTTATCTATTTATTTGCATCAGCGCACACACACACACAATATAAAACATAGAAGATACTTAGCGCTAAACAAAATAACATATAAAACATACAGACAATCGCTACTACAAAAAAATGTGTTCGCCATGTTCCTCGATGTTTTATTAAAATCTTCGTCGTGATTTATTATTGTTTCCATACAAATCCAGGTACGGTCACCCACAATTGCTTTTACCTGGTTTGCTTGCTGTTTATATCAAATTCAATAAAGCCTGTATTAAAGATCGAATATTTTCCAGTGGAGTATACTATGGGAATGTTAAAATTGTCTACTCGCATAACATCAAAGCTTTCATTGTTGAGAACAACAAGAAGCTATGGGAAAGTGCGTGTGAAGAGAGGCTCATTAGAATTTAATGGCTCATATTAATGAACTTGTGAACCTAACATTGCTCTATCTTGTTTATGATCGCAGACATCTACTGCAAGTATGTATTCTTTAGGGTAATTTTGAATACAGTATTTTATGGTTCATTCAATGTAAGTAACAGCTTTCGCCGTGTTAATCAAATAATACAATACAATCTTGAAGATCGTTTTTATGAGCGATTTTTACTTTCCTGGGAGATCTACTCAACGCTCTTCTACAGTCCTTTTGGCTAAATTGCCCTAAATACAGATTGCAAGTCATTGGTTGATTTATAGTCATGTTTTAACGGCAGGTAAATATTAGCCTAGTTTTTAGGAGATTGATTAATTACTCTTTGACAGAAAAACTATTGGAGCTATAATCGATTTGTGAATACGATGTTCTATTCTTTAGTTAGTACTAATCATGGTTCAATTCAGGACAGGCGGAATTTTAAATTGGTCATTATCGTCTACTCGTCTCGTATTTAGAACGTACTACTAACATAACCTCTTAGGGCATCAGGGTCAAAACTGCGAATATTTTGACCCTGGCTTCGTTTATATCCAGGTACCTATCTAATCGCGACTAACCTAGTATGTAGTCTACTTAAAATTCATTAAATAATTACAATTGTTTAGACCTAGCTTGGAGCTCTTGGTGTCAGGAACGGTTAGAATTCCTAGGAAGCCTACACCCCTCCCTTACCCCCTGTCTCGCCCCCTCTAGGACCTGCACCACTCCGCAACCTCCTCACCCCCGCAATGCACTGCCCTTGGCTGTTAATTCGTTACTGTAAGTTTAATTGTTGCGTTGTAATTAGAAAAAAGCTTAATAGGAAAGAGGTAAATCACTAATTAAACTGCTTGTTTTAAAACAAAGACTTTTGAAAATCGTTTTGATAGTCAAATATTATGTTGTTTGTGTAGCGGTAGGTCCTTATTACTTACGGGTAAAATACGTTGATGATGATGATGATTATATGAACATTAGCAGTGGAATCAAATCACATAATCCTTTGTTTCATTGTAATCTAGTTAACAAGCTTGAGACCTAACAGATTGTCTTATTAGCTCAAAGTGGCAAACCAACATTACCTATCTGGTTTTGTAACTATAATGTAATTCAACTTATTAATTGCAAGAAATACATATTACGTATATTGCATAATATTCAATTGGTGGTTCTGGACATTGTAATTTTTCAGAGAACATAACGGTATGGTAACTTGATACGTATAATATGAATGAAAATTGAGTTGAACCGATATGTATCTTCTCTATATTAAATAACTGACATAAAACTTTCATCCTGTGCCTGTGGTATAAAATTGATATCCTATCCTACCTAACGGGTTATGAATGAGAAAAAAGTTCCTATCAATGGTGAATATAATATCCCACCAAAACATTCTGTAAAAAACTAGCCAAGTCTCGATGGAGCTGCTCGTTTATCTCTAAAAAGTAATGAAATCTAGACAAAGGCGTGCCAAGTCTAAGGTTCCTTACTGCGATTTCTTTATTATTATAGTTAATGTTGTGTGACTTGGCCGTTGAACATTCTTTATACGTTAGTGGGTACAAGTCAATTTTGTTTACACGTAATGTTATATCTGTTGTAACTACCTATGTTATATCTGTTGTATTTTACATACTAATTTGCTTAAAATAGAATTCCTTTATATACTATCAGGAAACTTGCAACTTGTAATTTATTGTAATTAAATACGACGCAGTTCAAAATTGACTTGTACTCACTAACGTATAAAGAATGTTAAACGGCCAAGTCACACAACATTAACTATAATAATAAAGAAATCGCAGTAAGGAACCTTAGACTTGGCACGCCTTTGTCTAGATTTCATTACTTTTTAGAGATAAACGAGCAGCTCCATCGAGACTTGGCTAGTTTTTTACAGAATGTTTTGGTGGGATTTCACTTCTTTTTGTAGAAACGTGGGTATATTCATTTATTTTATTAGATTTTCTTATTTGACACAGTTTTTTTTATTTTTAGGAGCAGTTTTTTTTTATTACAAATCTTTCTTTTCTCTTTTACCGGTTCTGATTCTTGTACAGTAGCAACAGTTTTTCGTATTGCTCATTCGCGTTCATTATTTATTCTTTTAGACGGTTTAGACGGTTTAATTTCTGAAAGATCGGCGCGGAATTTACGCCTAAGCAGGTTGTATTCGGTGATCGCTGAAGCTTGAGCTTTTATACTCTTGAACTCAGCATTTATTAGGTGCACCCCATGAAGATTGGTTACTCGTGAAAGCGCCACGTAGGCTTGGCCACAAGAGAATATGGAGGTGCCAATGTCCATGAGGGCATTTTTTACGAACGAGTTTGCGCGTGTACAAACGTCTTTGGCTAGTAATAGGTGATCATTTTACGAGCGTTTATGGAGTGTCCGAGGTGTGCCACTACGCTGTATTTTTGCAATGACAGTCGATTTTTTTATGTAATCTGTAATCTGATTAATCATTAATCTGATTATTTGATTTGTTTAACTAAAGACGGATACGTTTTATATGACATATCGTGTTTTATCGGTCGGTCGGTCGGCCGGTCGGTCGGTCGGTCGGCCGTCCCGTGCCGTCCCGTCCAGTGCCGTGCCGTGCAGTCCCGTGCCGTGCCGTCCCGTCCCGTCCCGTGTCGTGCCGTCCCGTGCAGTCCCGTGCCGTCCCGTCCCATCCCGTCCCGTCCGTCCCGTCCCGTCCCGTCCCGTACCGTCCCGTCCCGTCCCGGCCCGTCCCGTCCCGTCCCGTCCCGTCCATTGCCCCGATCAGCTGTTTTCAATTTACTATGGGAGACCCAAAATTTTTTTTCTTGGGGAAAGTTCATATTATTCTATGGGCACCATCATTTCCCAAAGTATTGGTCGTCCCGTGCCGTGCCGTCCAGTGCCGTGCCGTGCCGTGCCGTCCCGTGCCGTCCCGTCCCGTCCCGTCCCATCCGGTCCCGTCCCGTCCCGTCCCGTCCCGTCCCATCCCGTCCCGTCCCGTCCCGTCCATTGCCCCGATCAGCTGTTTTCAATTTACTATGGGAGACCCAAAATTTTTTTTCTTGGGGAAAGTTCATATTATTCTATGGGCACCATCATTTCCCAAAGTATTGATCGATATTTTAAAGTCACCTTGTATAGTTTTCCCTTTATGTTGCTATTAAAACCTAACTCTGCACCAAATTTCAGCACCGGAGTCTATGGGAAGTACTGGTGTTTTGACCTTTGACCCCCATAAGGTACCTGAGTATGACAGACTCCATTGACTGACTGACCATTGAATGAAAGATAAATTGATTTTATATACTAATAGAAAAACACTTCACCAGCGCGAGTTAGAAGACTGGCAGACCCATCTAGTGTTGGATACCTAACAACTAGTTCTATGATGATCATGAGTGAGTGAGTGTCGAAAATGCGAAACTTTGCTTTCGAATAACTTCGGAACTAAATGACCTACAGACTTGAAATTTTGGATTTTAAGTATGTGATTGTAGCTTACTAGATGACGAAAATTTCTGCGTTCTGGTCTTATCCAGAGGTTCTCAAATAGGGGCCTGAAAATGCGGCGAAATGGTTCCAGTAAAGGATGGTACGGCAGTGTTTGCTTCGCGCTCGACTTGGCGGGGGCACTGCCGTGCCCCCTAATTGATAGTGGGTGAACAAATTCATGAATTTAAAATTATTGAACATACATAAGTACCTATGGGTATTTAAAAAAAAATGTCCTAGTTCTCTCTTTGATACCTATTTACTGATACCGAAATACGTTGTCCTCATCTAAAATACTAATAAATTTTAAAGCAGAGATAAAGTGCATCATGCCTCTTCTATCCTATTATACAGGCCACTGGGTTAGCTCGGTGTAAATATAACAATCACGCTGCAGTGTCACTGGCAATGCTATTAGTGCACAGCTACTCGATACAGTGTGAAAATATATAGATGATAAAAAAAACATATTCCCGACAAATTTTAAACCTCCTCCTTTTGTGAAGTCGGTTAAAAATACAGACCGTACTACTAAAACAACGACGGTCAAGGGCGAGTAGGACTCGTGGACCAAGGGTTCCGATCACAATTGGAGAGCGTAACTGGTGTAATTAGGTTTCCCATAAAAAACTAAAATATGATGTCATCCATGTAAACCAAATTACATATTATTGCAGAAAGACAGTTTGCAGTTTTCAGATTCTTCCCTTGCTAACCTTGCTTTTACAGACCTGAGCAATTTATATAAATTTCAGCTTGATATAACTCAAGAACGACATAATTTTAGCTGGATGGTGCCTTTCGTTCAAATATTGTTAGGTATGTGTAGACGACAACTGGTAAGATAAAAATTAATTTGAAAACCTATAAGGTTTGCAGGTTTGCACGTGTTCAGTAAAATATGTTTAAAACAAAAACTTTATTGGCATTTAGATGTCTATATTTTAATGAGTAAACCCGCCTACGAAAACTCTATTTGTGATGAGATCGTTGGCTTACGGTCAACGGCTCTGAAACCAATCCACTATGCTAATTCTGAACAGACCTGAATAAGTTTTGAAAACAATGACCAAGTAGTGTAGGTAATAAAATAAACAACAATTATATACAAGAATACTCAGAATTATTTGGAGCGGAAGCGGGAGGAAAACGAATTGACTAATCTCTGTTCCTTGGCATGATTCTCGCGCCTTCGATATACGGATATCGAGACCCATATTGACAGATTCCCATACAAAATCTCTCGATATAGGACGTGTAGATATCGTATATCGAATGCGCGAGAATCATGCCACCTAACTAGTAGAAGATATTTGAAAATAGAACACTATAAAAAATAAACAAATATGGAAAGTATTCGATAATTTTCTGAAAATAATGACAAATAATTAACTTATTCCATTTAGCTATTGATACACGAGATATGAAGATAAATTTATCTGATAAATTAACAAATGGCTTTACTTGTACAATAAGGAACAATAAACCGATGTGATATGATATGATAGAAGTTGATAAGATTAAAAACAATGCAACCTTTGAGAAATAATATGATGTCGCCGCAATAGAGATGTCCTTGGGACAGCAAAATCAAACCTAACCTAACCTACATACCTACAGCAGGTTTCACACTAAAATTGTATAAGTTAGGTAGGTACATAGCCTCAATTAGCCTCACAAGGTTTTATGATGCCCTAGCTTTAGAAATTAAGTGTCACGAGCATGTGAACAATTCATGAATTAAGCCGTATAAAGGCTGAACCTCTTGTTAATAACAAGGATTTACGAGTATATTCTCCGAAGAAATAAAACCTAATGAACAATTTGGTTCAATACAAATAGCGCACGTTCTATTAGTTAATTGAGACGATTGAACGACACTACCTTCCTTGGCTTAGTTAGATAAACCCCCGTACGTGAAACTAACATGACTGATTTTGTGGAACTTCGCTGAAAAGTAAAAAGATAAAGTAGCTAGGAAATGTAACATAAGGTAGGTTCCCCTCGCTTCTTGTATTGTAAAATCTGTGGTGTCTGCAACCTCTTCAAAAATTCTTCAAATTCCGTTGAATAAAATAAAAATCTGGATAAAATGAATTATTTTTATTTTATCCAGATTGCACTAATAAAAATAATTTGTTAAGAAAATATTGTCTGTCTCTAAAGCTCAACTGTGAAGATGCTTGATGATAAATTAACGCGGTAATTCCGTGGTAACTGCCCAGTGGGCATTTGTCTCCATTCGGTATTCGTGTCGAGTTAAGCGCCCACGCCCAGTCGCTTGAGCGGAGACTGTCGTCAACGGGATGAGCACTCGTTTAGACCACATTCAACAGTTTTGGTGTCTGTCCTCTAATGAGGATCTGGAAGTCGTTCTGGGAAGACAGAAGTTTGGAGGCAGAGATATTTTTTGGTACCTGTTTGTACATTGGTATCATTGTCGGTAAAAGTATTGTTTTATCAAACTATCAACGGAAAGAGTAGCTTCTGCATTCGCGTTCCAGGTAAATACCAACAACGACCGATCTGGGTACTTGGGGTAGGTAGGTATTTATTTTTGTCTTGCAAAGACATCATCAGTCATCAAATTATGTTGAACATTTTTGTGTACTAGCAGAGATACTATAATATTATACTAATAGTACTAGGTACCTACTAAAATGCAAAAGCGAAAAATAATTCCCGTACCGGGAATCGAACCCGAGCCTCCTGGGTGAAAGCCAGGTATCCTAGCCACTAGACCATACGGGAGATAATATCTGTATATAAAATTGCGATAATATACTTGTAATTTTATAAACAATACCTACTGATTATACCTATTATCATACTCAAGGTCGTTAAAATTATCGTAAGTAAGTTTTTCTTCTACATACACATGTAGGTAGGTACAAGTTGTTTTGTTGGACATTCATGATCTTAGTTCAGAGTGTGGGTACCTACTTTTACAGATTTGTACCAATTCATTTCATTTCATCTTCCCTTTTCAATTCTTTGTAGAACTGTTAATAGTTTTGAACGACGACTTTTTAGAATTTGCTACCTATTTTACCTAAGTACCTACTTATATTTTTTCAAAGAATTCATAGTAAACCTTACTCTGAAACTACTTATTTCACAATCTATTCGCAAGACGCAGACCTAGGTCCCGTTCTCGTTGAATAGGTAACCCAGTATATTCTAGATTGTTGCTATTTATCTGCATTTTTATAAGATGTTTCTGTGTCGGTGTAACACATATCATAGGTAGGTAGGTACTTAACAGTAACACTGCCATATCTTACGACATTTTGTGGCAAAGTAAGGTAAACATGCAGAGACAGTTCTAACATGTTTACCTTGACTTAAAGATGTTGTTGGTAGATCTTTAGGTCCGTTTGCTCTAGCTAGCTACTTTGGATTCTTAGGATTTCATGTAAATTCCATAGTATCTATACATAAATACCTGTGTTATGTTTTTCCACCTTGCCAGCTAAAGCTGGTGATTTCACTTCAGCCATCGTTACCACTTGCTCCAAATTAATCCACACAGTCACTCAGATGCACCTGAAAATAAATATCATCCTCCATATTACCCTCAACTCAACTTATGCAACTCAATTGTAAGGTCTCTCTAGAGAAATGCAAGGTGCATTCGTTCGTCATTGTTTTTAAAACAAATGCGACGTAGCAAAATAGAGGACAAATAAAGTTTGATTTTTCTTTTTTCCTCACCTGCCAATGTTTTGTGCCGGTGACTCGCACTGATTATCACAAGATAGTCACACAAGATCGATTGTAAACACAAGCCGGTTCAAGATGTGATAAAGTAGGTATACGTAGGAGTGTCGCGGCGAAGAAGTGGAAACTAGCGGTCGAACGAACGAATGCCGCGTTCGCGCCAAGTCGGGGCAATGGTGGTGTTGCCAACATAGACAGCTGTGTTTGCCACAATTTAAACATAATAAGTAGTTGGTGCCTAGCTAACGAATTGAGGATACTTAATAATATTTTTCCTAATAGTACCTATGACAGTCTATTCGTGATAAGAATGCAGTGAAATTTAAATTTAAATCTGTTAACACACACTCACAGTACAGGACACAATCTTCGCGTTCGAAAGTTTGCCTTCAACTGGTCACGGTGAACTTGGCTTGATAATTGGAAACGATTTGATTGGTTACGGGGCGTGGCTAGGCCGCCGGACAGTGATGACTTCACTTTACTGCATTCTTATCACGAATAGACTATATATGTCTAGCCTAGCGTCTGCGCTGCAGGGAGCAAGGATGTTTTGAAAGCTTACAGCAGCACAATTTGAACGGGATTATTTTGACACCTAGTCAAGCACAAAATAGTCAATGAAAGTCTGAATAGTCTGAAGAAAATTCTGTGCTTGTATTTCGTAAACAAAAGAAGGCTTACCCCCAGTTTTTGAAAGAGTAATCAAACGTGACGAGCGATTAAACGAAGATTAATTCAAAATAGAGGCACGTGATTGGCTGAAATGAGTTTGACGAGAGTTTAACAAGTTGTCACAGCAAATTCTCCTTTCAGAAACCGGGCTTATGACTTGCACCACTTTGGACAGCCGCTAAATACAGATTTAAAAAAAAACTTAAATAAAAAATTCCTTTGATAAGTACCTAATTAATCTAAGTATGCATACTTATGTATTTCCTTGATAAGTACCTAATTAATTATGCATACCTACTTATGTATTTTCTGTAATTATTAAACATGAAAAGAGATCAAAAAAATATCTTGAGAGTTTCTTTGCCCTTCTTCTCTCACAGTGGTCATTCGTAAAAAATACGTGTTCTAGAGTCTTCACAAAATAAAAGGCCCGTTTTGACAGTTCACGCTCATGAAGTTTTAACCCCTAATGCGTAGGTAATAAAAGCGTACGTACGTTGCGTACAAGCAAAGCGTACAATTTGCACCTAGGAATACCACTTCTATTACCTACGCGTTAGAGGTTAAAACTTCATGGGCGTGAACTGTCAAAACGGGCCTTTATTTTGTAAAGACTTTAATTATATATGTAAATATCTACAGAAAAAAAATACTTTTGATTTTGATTTTGGCTATGTTTAGTGGGAATCTGGCTGACAGACAATAATCTTGCCGTGCTGATTACGATCGATGCAAAGATTTAAAGCGAAGCTATTACAGAACCATTTAGAATCATTTGAGTAAGATTAACATAATTTTTTATTGATAGTTTATTTGTGCTTTAAATGTTTGAATTAATTTTAAATTTTTACTCGACGTTTTTAGAAAATTAGCCAAATAAAAAACTGTTTTACAAACACTTAGATACTTTTTTCTCGAATCTAGAAACTCTCTCGACCACTAGCAACATCGCCTCACAGCTTCCCGCCGAACATTACCGAAGCGTAGCCGAGAGCGCCCGAAACCTTTATTGATGCGCCGGAAAAACATTTCCCGCGCCATTTTTCCTGGCTCATAATACCGAGGGCCCATTTGGCAAGCGGGTCCCTGAATTTCAGAGGGTATTGCCCTCGCCTCGGGTATCTCTATCTAATCTATGTGAGCAGTAGGTATGTTAAGTCTTCTGCCCTACTTACATTTGTTAGGATGTGTTTACTTGCGCTTTGTGCAGGAGTAAGTAACGTGATAGTGTGTTTCCTTTGTTTTAGTATCCTTCCTATACTTACATTTCAACACTTTGCTTAGTGTAATATTTTCATTTATTTTCTTCTGCATGTCTTCTTTACATTAGGACTTTGTGTGACACCTGACCTGACATTAAACTTAGGGCTTTGTTATCAGGATTGGAATTGTGAAAAGTAAATCTATTAAATTTTACGCTTGTAGGATTCATCCACTTAATCTGTTCGATGATGATGATGGAACTTCAAAGTTCATACGTTAATTAAAAAGTCTGGCTAGGCAGAGATGAACATCGCAAAGCGCAGCAAATTTAAAAATTCTTATGCTTGTAACACCGTTTAAGTTATGTCAGTCTATTCTATGATGTTACCGGCAAATAATGAAATCCGTCACTCTACAGTGTTACTGGTAAGTTGACCTACAAGGAATGAGGCGTATCGTATGGCGGCATATTTGTCACACGCGCTTTCTCTGCGCGATAGAACGTAGGTGTAAAGCACTATCTGTGGTGTAATTAAAGGCACCTTTTAGTGCTATACCTCGTGAAAAAGGGTCTTACTTGTCTGATAGACAAACTTATTATAGGCATCGTTTATTATGAAATAACGTGCCTTTGCATAATCGTTTATCGTAACCACAGAACCATAATATTATATCGTCACCCTCCTATGGCGCCACAGAACAGGACAGTCAGTCACCACACCACTGTGTTCTGACCCTATAAAGTAGTCGAATCTACTTGAACTATGCGTTACGTCCTCGGTTGTCGCTACGACTTTTACGTCGCTCCTCGAATTACTTTGAAAGCCCAAGTCGATCCCAAATCCCAAGTCAAATCAGAAACTCAGAGATAGGTACGCATTTTTGCTGTAAGGAACCATGCATGTAATTTTGATAAAAACTAAAACTGCATCATTGTAATAAAATACGAGACTTAATTTTTGAAGTAAAACTTCTTCAGGGACTTTCTGAGATTGACTGGTAACATTTATTATTTCAAAATCTGCGGGTTCGGAGCATGATTCTCGCGCATTCGATAAACGATATCTACACCTACATCGAGTGATTTTGGCTTGGAAAATAGTATTTAAATGATACTGGCAAAGTATGAAATCCCGGCATTCTATAGAATACCTGGGGATTGTATAGAATACCGGGCCTCTTATTTACACACTTTTTAAGACAGACGGACAGCGGAGGCTTAGTAATAAGGTCCCGTTTGGCACCCTTTGGGTTGCCTAAAAGATTTCATACATTGCCTGCCAAATGGGCATTCTATAGAATGCCTAGGTATTCTATAGAATGCTGAATTTCATACATTGCCGGTGACATTTGTAAAACCGAATGAAGCAGTTTTCTTTTTAATCTATCTCTCTATCTGGAAAGACGGACGTAGGTATTTAAATCATTATATCCCATTGACTTGTAACTTTGTAAAGATAAGATATCGCCCGTAATCGCCCAATCCTAACTTAAATCAATATGTTACACAATAAGAAAATATTTTAACAGTTTATTATAAAATAATTTACTGCTTCTTGTATTTTTGTAATTATAAATGTACTTATAATAAATAAATTTAAAAAGACACGTACAACGTGTATTTTACAGTAATTGAATCTTATTTTAGTATATACAGTCGTTGGTTATATACTGTGATGTCATGCTGTTGTACAATATTGTTGTTACAAAGTATAAAAAGGGATGGGTTGGTCCGTATCGTAGTATGGTAGATACGCGTTGGGCGGGCGGAGTGACGTAGGCGGAAGCGCCTCTGTCTGCCGTGGTGGCTCCAGGAACCAATAGTTATTCTTCTTCTTCCTCGGGGGCGGCTGCTGCTTTACACATTTTTTGGAGGAAAGCTGAAAACACAAAGAGACTATTTATAATTCCACTACTAACACGAAGATTAATACACTATTGCAGTTTCATGTTTAACAGAGAGAAAAGGGGAATCGATAGACCATGTTCAACACAAGATTTAGAAAAAGCTTGAAACACACCTAAGTTTATTTAGAATAGTAAGTGAGAACTTATGTGACTGTACAAAATTTAAGCCTGTATTTTACCCAAACAAGCTGTTGGTTTTAGTACCCCGATATTAAGTTTACTGAGAAGACAAACAAACATACCCAACTATTAAATGATTGTTAGATAAATAAATGATAATATAAATACGTTTTTAATTTGATAAAATCGGTCTCGTGATGAATTTCGTTGACCGCTGTCGGTAATTTTTCCATAGTAAATGACCCAAACACATGAATTTTTGCGGTCACCAATGAAACCTGTGGTGAATTTTACGTCTTTTAAAATGCTACAATTAGGTATTTTATCGTATCGTGAAAAAAATACGTTTGTGTGATGAATTTCTAAAGCTCAATTCATGTATTCTGATACGTTTGTACGAAGCGGTTGTGCCATTATATCCCAAGATTCCCATCACCCACAATAATGCGCTTTAGTCCATAACAAGTAGATGTCTCAGGCTGTGTATAAGCCATAATTCATATCTGTACGACGTGGGTAATTTTTCCATAGTAATGTTCCCAATGTTCTGTAGAATATTTCCGCATAAGATGCTACGCTAGCATTTAGCTAAGTTACCTCAAAAACTTAGTGTTAGATAACCGCGGTTAATTCATCTCGATTGTCTCATGAAAAACGACAGTCGATCAAAATGCTGTGCTAGTATTTTTATTAATTTTAGATTTAGGTAGATAGGTAGATACCTTTTTTACCGATTCTATAACTGCTCACTTGACATAGTATTCTATTATATTTCACTCACCCTCTCAAACACATTCACTCATACTCATACCACACAAAGAGAGGCCACCTTCACCCTCATTTTTCTGTTTTAAATTTAAGTTTTAAATTTAATTTCTATTATGTACTTTTTTATAGTTTGCTCTACTTATACTTTTGTTTTCTGTTCCTACTACAGATCTCTGTAATTTGTTATTTTTATTAGCTATAATGATTTAATAAGGGAAGAGCTCTGCAGCCTGAAATACAGGTTCTTACCTAGCTCAGGCTCAGATGTTCCAATTATTCATGCGAATACCCTAGCTAAGCATCTTGAATTTTGTATATTTTTCTCTCTGTGTTTCATGCCTAAATAAAAAAAATTAAAAAAAATGGCATCACTGGCCAAACAAGCCGTTATTTAATTATGTTATTATAAGTTTTATAAGCAGAAAACGTAACCGCTCCAATTCCTTTTATGGAATGCTGTTGCAGAGATGATATTAATTTATTAGATGTCAATTCAAATAAGCTTGAGATAAGTTGTATAAAGATAGAAAAAGCCAAGTATAAAGAAGCCGCAAAAATAAGCAGGAGAGTAAAAGCAGCGCTAGAAAAATCCTCGTTGACTATAACTTACGATCTTACAACTAAAGAGAGAGACTGCTTAAATCTTCTACGCCATCATCTTCTTCAGGAATGCTGCAAATGAGGGTTGGGTCAAATGGGGAAACACACACATGGCGGGGGAATGAACTACAGAATACATATCGGAAGTAATCCAGGCAATGTAGGTAGCCTTCTTCCAAACTACACAAACTTTGCATCTAAGGGGAAATAAGATTGTATAAATAAATTGCATCTAAGAACTACCAGTGTAGTTCCTATACCAAGCAAGTGCTGGCAAGAGATACTTTCCTACAAGCTAAAACTTGGTAAGTACTTGAAAGAAAATATCCCAACTAGCTGCCAAATACTCTAAAACTATATTAATTACAAATTAGAAAGGTAGGAACCGTTTAATACAAATCCGTACATACAGGGGCATCCGCACATACACAGAGGGGCACCGGGTCTTTACCCAGACATGAGTAAGATTGAGCCTTACACGATCACGCTGGCTCAGTGTTACTTGGTGCAAGTGCTGGTTGGTGGAGGGGTTTTACAACTACATAACTACTAACAAAATAAGGGTCGATTTTGCCCCCCAGAGAAACTCCACTAGACCTCGGAATTCTTCACACAGTGCCCCAGACATGGGTCAACTCATCACATCAAATACGTTTGCTCCTTAAATCTTCTTCTTGGAGTAAAAGTACATATTCAAGGCAAAAATAACTCAGTGGTTGAATACAGCTTAGCTTCGATGCTAATGTTTGAGATACTCACGCGCGTAAGGGATAAAGCCGTCCTCGTCTTCTTCGTCCATGCAGTCCCTGACAACCTCGTCGACTTGTTTGTCATTGAGTTGCTCGCCTGCGGATCAAGAAAGATGAAATACTGAGGAAAACTAAACGATAAGTACTTGGAATCAACGAAAGGAAAAATCTTTAAATGAATTTCCTTTGAATCATCGAGCAAAAAACATAGGAATAACTCCCGCCACCAATAATGTGATTTCGAAGAATTGGCATTAAGAGTCATTTAATAGCTTTAACGTCATGATATGGATAAGAGCCAAATGGTTGTTTTAGATTTTAGAAAATAATCTATGCACCTTGAAACAAACCGGTTGCCAAATCGAAAACTGTTCATTAATTATATATTTATCTTATCAGTTTTCAAGACAAGGAATGTTAGAATCTGGCAATAATATGGGATACAAAAGACCCACGCGCATTTACTATGCTACTCGAATATCTACGTATATTTTGTTGTAGCAATTATTTAGAGAATGTTGCTACTTTGATGATATGATCACCGCCGTAAGTGTGTGTGATTGAGAAGTCCTAAACTGAACAGTGAGTTAACCGACTGGCTCTCGGAGAAGGATTATGTACTGACCTAACGCCAGGAGTGTGTGTGTGAGCTCAGCAGCCAGCATTGTGCCGTTCTCAGCCTTGTCGTACAGCTTCAGACATTCCAGGAAGTCTTCGTAGCCACCCTGGTCCTTGTCTTTCTTCGCTGCAGCGTAGATAGGGAGGAAGTCTTCGACCTGGAATGGCCAAATTCACGACTTAAAAATGTATCAAGGCATGTCTTCATGAGGCATACTGATCACCGATTGTCTCAGAGTCAATTTACATGATTCTGATAGAATAATACCTTCTCAAATACTGGACGGTGGGGTTCTATACAGAACATCGAACCTTTCTGGGATACCTACAGTTGAAATTCCCTAAAATTATGCTTTTTCCGTATAAACCAATTAAACATATGTCTATCGATAGAGAAAACAACAAATGTTAATTGACAAAATGTAGTAAATAGCGTAGTAGCGTTTTTGAGATAATTCGGTCTGAATATGTACCTTTAAGTAGGTACATATACAAACTGAATTCTCTCTTGATCTCAGAAACCCTACTATTTACGACATTTTTTCAAAGAACATTAGTTGCTTGTTGTGGCCAAAACCCTAAAACGACGACTTAAAGACCTCAGAACTCGGCTATTCGAACTTTTACGTTGTCATATTTGTTTTACTTTCTTGCTAAAATATTAATAATACTAATAATAATATGTAAGTAGAGTATCCACCAAGTCGCGATTAAATACTCGTATCCACCCCTACGAGGCCTTGAGATCAGCTATTTTAGTTTGGAGAGGTTGGACTATGCTAAAAGCCCGATGTCTTCCGAGCTCAGCAATTGGAGTGGCTGCAGTATGCTGGGGTGACTCACGCTGAGGATCTTCTCGCCCTTCTTCTTGGTGCCGCCCAACTTCTCGATGGTGGCGAGTGTGGGGTTGGTGTTGAGCGCTCTCAGCACATCGCCGAGGAAGATGGCGTCGACCTTGCCGGAGCCTTCTGTGTCGTAGATCGAGAAGGCGAAGGAAGCCCCTGGAAGATGGTTCATGTTGGTTGAATTTATTCGAAATTATTAGTATATGATAGAGCTATGCTCATTGGATGAGATTGGCATTTTTTTGGCAAGTCTCTACTATGGTTAGGTTGCAAATCGAAGGGCACGCCAAGCTTATGGGTTAAGTTATTGATACTTTCTGCGTTAGAAGAACAGGTTTCGAAGAATGGATAGACATTGTAGCGATTATTCCCAATTTGTGGCTTACTACCTACTTAATTATCCTATCACTTGCATTTGTTGTTTATAACAAGTTTTCATCTGTGATATTCATCACAATTTGAAACGAAAAGTACCTAAAGACCTAGGTCTTCTATCTAGCAAGTCTAAGTAATCGATTTAATTTCATTGGTAGAAGTTAAATAAACAGTCAAGTACGAGTAAGACTCGCGCACCAAGGGTTCATATTATGTCATCCATGTAAACCAAATTAAATATTTTTGTAGAAAGACAGAAATTTGCAGACAAAGACAGAATCTGTGTTTTTGTTATGCAAAATTTGGACATATTCATTAGGAAGTCAACGTCATGTAATTTCAACACCAGGTTTTCCAATAAGCTGACATTCCCGAAATCGCATACAGCACTGATGCAGCGAAACTGCTACTGGATGGCGATCAAAATTTTTAATTCTATTCCAATAGAACTACAGGAACTGCCATTTGAAATATTTAAACATAAGCTCAGAAAATGGCTAATAAGTAAGTGCTTCTATAATATTAAAGAATTTCTAGACTGTGTAGGGCTCGGTTCTAAACAGATATGAGATGACAGGGAGTGACATACTAATTAAATTACACTCAGCATTCAATATTTTATATTATAAATTGTCATGACATTTTATGTAGGATAGTTTCATGAATTTTATAGGTATGTTGTTATTAATTGCTGTTGCAATGTAATTAAATGCTTTAGAAATAATATTTGCATGCCACTGCGTGGCGAGATATGCTGCACATACTTTGATTCTAACATCTTCATAACCATATTTTTCGCAAATAAACGAATTTGTATTTGTATTTGTATTTGTATTTGCAGTTTTTAAATTTTTCCCTTTACTTGCTATAAGACCTTACTTTTTGCCAAATTTCATGATTGTAGGCCTACCGGAAGTACCCTATAAGTTTTGTGTCCATAGCGATTACTATGAAAACCCAACAATTTTACAGCATAAACGGTCGTCTCGTTCAATTGCGTTGACCTAGAAGGTTGATTTTTTTAAGTTTAAGTTAAAGTTTATTAATTGCATTCCATAGCTGTTATAATATTTTTCACAGCTATATGCGATTACAGATCTGATCAATTAATTGACAGGTTGCACACGGACAGACGGACGGACGGACAACAAAGTGATCCTTCAATGGTTCCTTTTTTTCCTTTTAAGGATCGGAACCCTAAAAAGGTTTTGTTTATACATTTTTAATCATAATTTAAATAATTATCTCAGTAACAAGATCGCATCTCAATATCTTCGAAATAATACAACTACATATAAATAAGAACTTGCTGTCTAGATTTCACTAAAATATTTCCAGTCCAGTTGTAGATATGTATTTGTTTGCAGATGTTATGACTGCAGATGTTCAATTTCAAGTTTCAATCCTAAAAAAATATATCAAATTTTTCAAAAGGTATCCGAAAACATTCATGATTCAGGTAATCCGCGTGGGTGTGGGCGCGCGCGCATTCTTCGCTAAGAATAAGTTCTTTTCCTCTGCGCGTTTCAATAAGATCCACAGTGAACACAGCTGACTCAAGATCTAATAATATCCCTAATGTAACTGTGCCCTAATTATGTACATGTGCCAACTGCAGAACAGTCTCCGCGCAAGACAAATATTTTCTACGGAGATCTAGATTTCATGATCATTAAAACTATGATTTTCTTGAACTGCTTTTGTGACACTAGTTCTAGATTATATAAGGTTAGCCGATATACTTCAAAGATCTTCAATCTTTCGATAATCAAGATTGTACCCAAAGCTACATTATCAATTTGTCAAGTCCGGGTATGCCCTTCAGAAGATCTGCACCGAACGAAACCCTGACTTTGATCGTCATAATCTAACATATCTAAAATCACTATCGTCACCAATCGTGCACCATCGTGCACCTTGCACTTGAGTGGAATTCGAAAAGTTGGATGATAGTTTGGAGGCCGAATATCCAAAGTTTGGCTGCAGCAGTGTAATTTGAGCGGTGTTTCTGTGTTTGGGCGGGTGGGCTTCCGAAGTCACGTGACGCGCGAGGATATATTTGGACGGGCGGCGCGCGCGCATCTCGGCCAGACCACTGCCGCCACCGGCATCGCATGGCAATACCAAAAGAAAGCACGCTATACTTAGATGATAAAGATGGTTTCGTCGCTTTCCAAGAGTTTCGTGCTGCCTAAGTGTCACTCAATGAACCCTCACTTGATCGCATTGTAAATGAAAGTGTTAGATTTGTTAGGCTTTCGTAACATTATTGGAATTTTAAGTAAAAGATACGTTTCAAAAAATGTACTCACTGTCAATGTCCTTTGCGCTGAGGTCGCTCTGAAAATTACGAAAAACATTGAGTTACTCTCAAGAAAGAACCGAGGTGTCAAAGTGTAGTTAGTCGTTGTATTGATCGCTGGTCTTGTGTGGGTCGAATAATACGATACCATTGTTATCACTGGTTCGTTAGCACAGCACTTGGTGTTCGGCTACTTGTTAAAACTTTGTAGGTCACAAGGTTCCGGTCTGCGGATTCTCTTGCAGTTTTCACAAATTACGCGTATTTTTTTCACTTTTTGCTAACACTCGAATGATTATCCACTGAATTCCTTTCCACAAGTTTGCCATCGTCGGGTGACTCACCATTTTGTGTGGTGTTAGTTGGCTCCCGGTCTTCACTGGCAGACGTTCAGACAAGAAGTGGGGTTCGGGAACTTTTCGCGGGACGGTTTTAACTCGCTTAGATGGCGCACTCGTCTGGATATTTGAGATTTAGCCCAGGAATCCGCGACCGTTCTATTTTCGGTGGAGTCAACTTGACGTCTCGGACGCTTCAGTCTCGCTTATGTTTCGCATGCATGAAAGAGATGTAATGCTTTTTCACCTGCCCGAGTAGCGCGGTGAGAGAGCATTCATCTGAATGGTAAATCTACATCTACTTATTTCGATCCAATCTGTGCCGTACGTTTCGGTATCGGAAACCAAGGTGTCCACCTGTAGACAACAAGACCGAGCGAGCAGAGATCTTGGAACGCATAATAAGCTGATGAGCACATCTGTCATCTTATTTTATTTTATTTTATTTTACAATTTTAGGGAAGCTTACAGCTATCTTAACTATTTAATAACATCATATTGCAGACTAAAAGCTAATAACAAGCATCCACATGTAGATTGGGTACCATATAACTAGTGATAATGTATAAAATTAAGTTTATTTTGTCGCTACTCACTCATGCCATCACCGTCACAATACTCCTCCTCAACAATCCCGTCCTCGGTATTAAGAAGTGCTAGAAAGTTCTTTATTATGGCTTTCCGCAATGAGAAAAAACTACTGCAGAAGATATCAACATCATTGTCGCCATCGCTGTTGGAGCTGAAAAGTCGGTTGAATAGTGCGCATGCTCTGTTTATAAAGGAGTTTTGTCTGTAATTGCTGTGAGCTAAAGGAGTCTGAAGCAGTGGACGCCTACGGACACTGTGTGTTGGTACCTTAATTTTTAATCTTCGCGCAATCTTCTGCTGACTTATGAATGTGGACGTACATATACAAAGCCGAAGCAAGCATTGTCGAGTAATGAGATTTATAGTTAGCGATAAGAAAATTTATTAATTAAAGAAACATTTGAGCATCATAATAAGTGCAAGCAAATAAATTATAAGCAAGCTTCTACAAGCTTCTACAGTTCGGCAAATTCACCACACGAGCCTGGTTGAGTTTCGAAGGTGTAATCCTTCCATTGAGTACAGTTAACCAGAGACTCATTCACAGTGTTGAACTTCCAGAGTGAATGAGACTCGGATGGACTGGCCAGCGTTTTTTCGCCTTTCATACTCGAGGCTCTGCGCCGCGCTGCAGGTGGCGGGCATTCGCCTGGGCCGAAAACTCGATACTCCTGTGGAAAGAACCACAGTAAGCAGGTTGCTATTGTATATCCAATCCATAATAATTATGAGTAATTTCAAGTAATGTTGTAAACATAAAAGTGTTTCTGTTTGTTACGTATTCTATCAGCTAGATCGTGACATGGATTGAAAAAATTGAATCCTTTTAGGGTTCCGATCCTTAAAGGGATAAAAAGGAACCCATATAGGATATTATCACTTTGATGTCCGTCTGTCCGTCTGTCACTCGTAAACTGTGTGAATCAGTAAATGTGGCTCTTACGGCGCGACACGGTGTTGAAACCCTGTCTTAGATTAGAGCCTCTGGCTATGATTGGCTTTACCTTGCGCTTGCTATTAGGAGTGCGCCGCCTCCACCAGCCTCGGAGGCAGGCCAATAGTCTCGCTCCGTGAATGCGACAGCGATGCACGAAAGTCTTTCTAGAACTTGTCGTCAGTCCAGATGTTGCGGCTAGCTCTTTGGTCTGTAGATGAATAAATACGCAATCCATCATCACTATAAACTATAGCGTAAAGAAGAAATGAATATAACAAAGAAAAATAAGCTTTTTACCTGTTCTGATTCAAAACACGGTACAATTTCTTGTTGAGATGTTTGGGCATAAGCATACGCAGTAGGTAACTCTATATCATGCATTATCGTTGGCTTCGCCTCTTCTTCTTCATCAGTGTCATCGTCTGAACATTGTTCATCACCTGTGCAAGAAACGTTCAATTCTAAGTAAATACTAGATTTAACCCACCTACTACCGAAAAGAACCAGCAACATTTTTGTTACACCCTTCCAACCCAGATTATAAAAAAGATAATCCGCTCGCCGCCCGTAATGATAATCCGCTCTCAGCTCTAAGAGTTGTCTCAGCTTTCATTTAATGACGGTTTCTGCATATGAAATAATCTATCATATTCAAGCGCTTGCCGTAACTCTTTAAAATACGTTTATTATTACGGACTTAAATGTTGTAAGTTCTTACGATTTAGCGTCAAATATGCGTCTACGTTGCCAAAGGATTGCTCAGTATCCGGATCTGGATGTATTCCTCTTAGTTCAGTCACGTCTTCCTCTTGTGAATCCGTCTGAAAAAAACATAAATCATCAGTGCCTTACCTGCAATAAACGATATTATTATATATTGAATTTCTTAACTAAATTTGAGTATTCATTGCAAAAAAATATTCTTGAATTACCTCTTCAATAACAGTACAAGATGTGGCAGCGTTATTAACAAATATGTCATGGTGTTTGTCATCTACAAACTCAGTTGTGTCATAGAATGACCCTTGTCTCTCGAAGTTTTTCCCGAATACA
Organism: Argyresthia albistria; assembly: GCA_963457715.1. Lineage (NCBI taxonomy): Eukaryota > Metazoa > Arthropoda > Insecta > Lepidoptera > Argyresthiidae > Argyresthia > Argyresthia albistria. The sequence continues at coordinate 6,355,778 of OY735258.1, forward strand.
TCAGTTAGGAAGACGAAATCTGAGTACTCGTCGGCTGTCGCTCCCTCCACATCCACACGACCCTCCACATTTCCCATTTCTTCCTCCTGATCAGTGGCAAAGGCTGCGTCGAATGCTGAATTAACGTACGAATCCATTACTTTACAAATGTCGTCAGTCAATGGATTGATTGTCTCAGCATCCGTCGCAATATCAACTTCTGTATTATCAGTGGATGTGACTCTTTCGACTCCACTAATTTTGAACAGGTGACTTATCATAGTGGACGATTCTTGACTTTGGTCAGACTGCGGCTGGAGGAAAAAAGGTCATAAGACAGGTTAATATACACTAACAACACAAACAAACATCCTGGACTGAACTTACCAGTTCAATATACTCGTCGCCTTGTCCAATATTAATTACTTCGTTTATGGGTCTCTTCCTCTCATCTAAGTACATTAAAGAATATGTTAGAGTAGGATTTGCTATAGGTACCTATCTACCTACCTTTTTTTTCACTAAGCCGTAGTTACCTGAAACCATAGGAAATTTCTGTGGAGTCGAAGTAGCGATAAGAGATACTTTTTCCGCTTCATTTTCATTCAATGTGTCCTCGTTTGTATCATTCAGAGATGCTTCATTATCTTCAGAAGTGTCCATTGTTGCGATGCTCTTGAAATTCATCGCAGACAAATAGCGCCAAGGCTGACCTTGAAGATGTGGGCCACAGTCAGTAAGTTCTCAAACCTATTATTTAAACGAGGCTACATCGAGTTGTACATACTTACTAATAATTACGACATAGTATTTATGTGATTTAGGGTTCACTCTTAACTCATCATCATCATCTTGTAGGTACACATTAAATCCATAAAAAAAACATAATAGGTCCTAAGCCACCCCATGAATATTGCGAGCGTTCGGCTGATAGGTATTTTGTACCTATCACTGTGCTCTCAATATTCTAAACAAAATATGTCTGATGTTTTGTTAGTAAATGACCTTACCAGACTCTCTGGCGGCGTTGGCTATAATAAAAGCCTCATCCAGGACTTGACTGACCATCTGAAGAGCCAACACACCAGCTGAGTCACGGTCATCCAAACATAGCATGATGTTTACACAGTTGAAGTCAGAAAACAGCGGGACAATTGATACGGGTTATAAAGCTTAGATGGCCCAAGTTCGACTGTATTGGTGATTTGAAAACATTTATTTAGTGAAATCTCACATATTGAGAATGAATGAATGTGAAATATTTTTGCAGAATGTGTATTATTTATCACTGTCAACGTCAATAAAAATATTTTGTAGCAAACAGGTCGTCGTTAATTCAAATTTAAAACCTTCTTGCTACTGTTTAGATTTAGATGAAGATGAATCTCATGTTAGACCTGAGAACAATAGGGTGTTAGACGTAGATGCTTTAGTTATTGTGCTTTAGTTATTGTTCTGAGAGTTATTGTTCTGAGGACGTAGACTACTGATAAAAAAAATCGGCTTCCTTGACGGGGCGTGGACAGACAAGGAGGATGCAAACTCTATGGGACAGTCGATGACTCGCCCGCTCCGTCGCCGCTCCGTCGGTGCTCCGCGCCCGGCCCGCGCCCGCTATACCGCGCTCTCACCGCCTTGCACCGATTTATGTCTTATTGCTCATTGTTAAAGTGTCTTATTACATCGAATGGAGCGGCGACGGAGCGAGCGCGTGAACGTCTGTCAATATTGTTAAAGGCTCACCGCCCGTACCCAGAGTCATTTCATTAGGGATTACGTAAAGGATTTTGTACGTAAATTCAAATTTGGAACTGACTTAATGGTTGATATATCTCTGAGTGTGGCGGTCACTCAATCAATTCCACGCAAAAATAATCGGTACAATTTTGTATCACGAAATACGACAGAAATCAGTATCAAAGAACAGTGGATCTATTTCTGTAGCGACCAATAGCGATATATTCCCAGCCTCGACTTATTTTCGGTGATGTTTACGCTTGTGCATTGCTATGATCTATTCACAATTTATAGAAATATTTTAACCTATTGGCACGGTGTTTGAATTGGAGCTGCCAAAATTATAACTGATTGATTACCTAACAGTCCCATTTACATAAGAAAATCTAAAACTATAATTTTTGGGCAAGGAGGTAGGTAATAAAGTACAAACAAACATATACATACTTACATACAACATACATGTACATACATAGCGTCACGCCTTTTCCACACCATTTGCGTGACAGGCCCATCGTTAACAATAATTTCATTAGATTACGTTCTAAATTGGCCAATACCGTATACGGCGTTTATTTTAAAGTGTCAATGAATGAAACAAATACGAGATAAGTTACTTCTAGATTTTACCTGAATTTCTCATAATAGTATCTATAGGATAGGTAACTTTATCTTAAAATATTAAGTATGACCATGGAGGAAGCATTAGAATTAGAATTTCCTCCATGGTATGACATACAAAGTAAAGTAAGTAAGGTATTTCATACTATAGTAGGAACGGGAAACTAATCTACTTTATATCTAGGTAGTGTATTCTGGTATAGTGCTGGCACACCCCATCCACTCTATTCATAAAGTAAATGGATTCTCGCTAAGTGATTCGCAGTGATACTGAGAAAATATCGTTAATTCACACTGTCACCTTGTCACTCGACAGGGGTGATATTGAAAATAATATTATTTTCATATTTCGATACCACAGTAGAAGTAGATGAATCCATGAACCCACACTATCGCAGCGCAGCGAAGTGATGCTGAACCTATGAAAAGGGTAAGTACTTGCAACGACAACAATAATAAATAAATCGGTCAAGTGCGCGTCGAATTTGCGCATAAAGGGTTCCGTAGTTACTATCGTACAAGCCCTACCCCCTCGGTCTTGACCCATTTTCTCAGCTGTGAAAGGGGCAGCCATCTTGGCGTTACCATGCCAACTGGTGGCAGCCGGTCCATGGGGCGCTGAAACTGTGCGCGCACAGATCAATGCAACCAGATTTAGGGGTGTCACGTTCTACATGAAAACATTAAACAAACACCTGAAATGTTATTTAGTGCATTACAAAATGGAGTTGTCGTCTTCACTAAATGTAGGCGTAGTTTAGTTGCTTACCCCGATACTTCTCTGCAAAATCTGCGAAACAGAAACCATTCAAAAACAGTAAAAAAATAAATGGTATGTTTTGTTACCGATATCGCTGTCACCCAGATACTACAAGTCTTACCATTCCAACCCTTACCCAACGCAACATATTAAACTGTCTTTTGTCAACCCTATCCACATATTCCGGGCACCACTCAGTGCGCAGATTCCAATCCGCCGTCGAGCCTTCCGCAAGTCTTCGCTTCGCTTCTTTCAGCCTCTAGAGTCATCCCCCACCGGTTTATCACCCCTGCCTATAATGTAAACACGTGAAACTGCATTGATTGACAACCATGTTTAAAAGTGATCGAAATAGCTTGCATACTTACTGAATCAGCTGGATGAAAAGGTTGGTGAAATGTTTAATGTGCAATTTCGGTATAACTCGCTATTTTCCGTTATGGCTGTTATGTAATCGTTTTGTATATCCGACGTGATTTATATTGATAATGAGACCAAGACTTATTAGGTTTTTACATAGTTATTCGAAAGCTACCCCGTATACCGACTTACCCTTTTCAGAAATATCTACAAAATAAAAATAAAGTTTCCTTGAGACTACTTTTGCGCCCTGTAGGGCCATGCATGTCCTTTTGGATAGCAGTACCTGAATTCCGATTGGGTTGTTAGACCATACCGTTAAAACGTGGCCTTTGTTAGGTACTACATACATGCATGATAGATACATGTCACGCGCGCCATAGGTGTTTGGTTGGACTAATAAGCAAGCTATGCAATACAATGTCCGCTTCATATTACAGCGGTTTACATTGTAAATGTAGCTGAGAAGTTACAGTTGTAGTTTTCCAATATTAATTAACTTTTTTCCTTGATAAGTGTGCCTCAGTTAAATACTCTGAAGCCTACCGCTCGCTGACGCCCGGTTTCTTGGGCGCCCAGCCTCAGCCATACACGTGCCGCTATTATTCAAAATAGCGGCACGTGATTGGTTGAAACTGATTTAATCAACCAACATAATCAGTGCCCAGGAAACCGGCCATGAGCAAATGAAAGAACCGCTAATATGGAGCACTTCATTTGAGCCATAGATATCTGTCACTCACCCAAAGGCCTCTCTCTCTATTTGGTCATATCCTATTATCCTAGCTATAATACCTAGGTACATTCTCCTTCTTCTTTTTATTAATGGCGTGCTAACCTCTTTCGAGGCTAATTTTGCCAGTGTCAACTGTTAAAAATTTGGTCGTATAAGAAAGTTTAAGAAACTGGAAATTAATGTCTTGAGAATGTTTTCTCTCTCATTAGCACTACCCGGTAAAGATGTAAAGGGCTCCTAGGTTCCAAGTAATTCCTTCGGACGCGTGAGCAACCGCCGCCCCTAAGACAGTTCATATTCCAGTGAATAAATCACCATGCTGGAAGACGAGGCTAACGCAGAGGAAGTGGTCCCCATTCCGGTGCAGATCTTCCTCTGGCGACAGACCACGCCCTTCGTCAGACCACGCCTCGGGAAGGTCCACGATGCAGCTTGTATGGTAAGTGACTGGTACGGGCTGAGGTTTGGCATGGACTAGCCAGCTTGAATAGAAAATGCAGTGATTTGGGGTGAGTTAGATTTTGTGCAGACTCCGAAGCCAAGATGCGGGCTTCATCAACCAACGATGCTTTCAATATTATAGAACCTAAGTTGAAAGTTCTAGATAAAGCAGGAATTTTGAACTTGTAACGATACCGTAACGATCGGGATAATCAAAGAGATAGGTAGCTATAGGTAGGTAAATCAAGCAACAGTGATTTTGACTTTGTCCACTTAACATAGCATTACTGAAGCCTTTTCGGATATACGGAGTGGCAGAGACCCCAATGACTTTGTAGTTTTTCCAATAGGTATTCCGAGTCCGAGCAAGCACAGCTACAGCTTGCAAGCCTAACTGAAATTTCATGTCGTTCGTGTCTCCCGGGGGAGATAAATGTGATTGTTCTAATTTTATTCTTCCTTTCCACAGTTTTGTCAACGGGCACCGGGTCATCACGTAAGTTAACAACAATTTCTGGGAAAACATTTGATATTAAGGGGATTCTATTCTACGAATCTGGCCACCCACCCACTAATAGACATGCGCCCATTAATGTGCATCGATCGATCGATATTTCGATATTTTTTAGTCTGTGGAAGCCGACGACGAGGGAGGATGTTCCCAACACTAGTAACGTCAAACGTCAAAAAGTTTATGTTATTGTTTGGGTTGGGTATTGTTGATAATTCTTTCGCAATTTCAATAAATCTTCTTATCACAATGCTGCCTTTTAGGAATTGAAGGAAGCCTGTAAGGTAAGTCCTGATCATTTGAAACTTGCCGAAAAGTTGTAAGATAATTAGTACCTATACGGTCAGTGTGTACCTATGGGGGCGGAAGCCCCTACTTGTGTTTTTTTGAAAATTTTCACTTTTTGAGGCCTACACCACATATCTTTCGTATTATAAATAGGTTTAGATGACAAAAGTGATCATCGCACATCTATCTATTTTTGGAATCACCGTGTGACCGTCTGCATTTATAATGTTAGAATAAAATACTTACCTATATATTTTTATTTACTAACCATTGCCTACTTTACCTTGTAGTAGGTATGTATCAACTTGACTCACCAACCCTGAGTACCAGCCAATGTTTTTTCATATTTTCAGTCATTTGAAAAAGTTCTGGTACAGAACCTTCGATTTGGACTCTCCATCAGTCTCACCGAGGCTATAGAATCTATACCAAGATGGAGGCTCATCCAAGCTGCACTGCCTCATGTGATGCATTCTTTAGCTGCATTGCTGCACAACAGGTTTGTTGTTAATTTTATTAAACATATTAATCATTGATATTCTATCAGTTCTGGCAGCCTGAAAATTCGGTGACAGTCATGAGTAAATAGAAATTTAAAGGATGCTGTCTCAAATCAGCTGAAGATATATTTTTTTGAGATTGCAATTTATCTGTTTCCTTTTTTACCCTACAATATAATTTAATAATACTTTATTCAGCAATTCAACAGTATATCTTCAAACTTTTTCAGAGTGAAAGACAACATGCAATCACTTGGCAATGTGGAGACAAAGCTGCTATACACAATGCACTGGATCATACTTGACGCTTCTGATGAGTGTGCCGACAGTGACTATGAGAAGGGCATCTGCTATGGCAATCCCTTCCACTACCTCTTCTCGGTGCCGGCTATGACGGTACACATACATTGTTGGCTGATTATATTTTCAAGTCCTGCTCAATTCGAAATTTTGAAGCTTTAGCAAGGAAATTAACCAACCAAATAATATTTAAAATTCCAATTCTGTGGTTAAGAATAACAAGAAAACAACTCAGCCAAATTTTAGACTCATGGTTAAACCCCCCACACAAACAATGAAAGTCTAAGGTTTCATTGTTTGTGTTGAGGGTGTTTTAAATTTTTCATTCATAGTTTCACTGATCAAACCTTAATTTCCAATCATGTAAATAAGAAATTAAATAAAAATATAAATTATGTTCCAGCTATTTGTCTACCTCTTTGCTCCAATATCACACCACCTGAAAGAATCAGACTTTATGTCCAACTACCGACTAGAGAATGGTTTGAAGATGTGGCAAGCACTGTGGGAGTTCCGTCATCCGGATGCCGCTTGCTTCACCACCCATGTGAAGCCCAAGCCTAAGCCGCTTGGTGGCAGGTTTAACAAGAGGAATCAGCAGGGAGACATATTTTTGGGACGTAAGTTGAGCATTTTCTTTCAATAGAGCACTTTTCAATTAGTAGCTTTCATAAAGTTTGAAAGTTCCTATTTATTTATTACTCCCAACAGCAATAAAATTAGAGTTTTTCTTGCTTATATTAAAATATCATAATAGGTTTACTCATATTTCTTGAGTGTATCTGAAGTTGAACTTTTTATTATACTGATAGATGTAATAGACATCATAGATATTAGGCATAGTATCTCAATCACATGAATATCTGAGAGTCAATTCTTACTAAAAGGCCAAGTTTATGTACAGTCAACCAAGCAGATACCTGATCCCCTGTCATATAGAATTAATATTTCTGCGGGGTTAGCTTGTTTGATTGACTGTATTATCTGGTTGCCAGGCAAGTTCTCCAAAGAAGAGGGCACAGGCCACTCGAGCCCACCCAGCCAGACCGTGTCAGCCTCGCAGTCCGAGCAGCCTTCCAAGCAGGCCAGCACCGAGGAGGAGCCCTGGCTCAACTCGCCGAAGGACACCATCTTTCCGGAGACCATTCCTGAGGAGAGCTCCAGCACTGAAGAGGAACATGTGGTAATTCTTCTCCTACAGTGGTCCAAAGTAGATGAGGTGGGACACTGAACACAGGCGGGTGATCGGTTGACGTCGACTATTGTGACAATTTCACCCAAACTTGTGATCCAAAGTAGATCTCATGTTCTGTGAGATGTCCTCCAAGCCGATACGGCTACGGCGACTCATTCATTCATTTCAAAGTTCTTTATTGTCAGAAATAAATTATTGAAACAAGTACACTAGTCTTTAAATACTTAGCGACAATACAACTATAAGGTAGGTTCGCTTAACAGGCTGACAGCGCCTTTTAAAGCTTAGGGCTATGGAAAACAAATATCTAGTTAAATCGTGATTACGGAAGATTATCATAAGTTGTGGTAATGTCTATTTATGGTATAGTACATTTTGTTGCCATGCGAGAAAGCCAAAAAACAGGCAAATAGCTAACAATGTTAGTTAGGCTACGGCGACTGCTAAGGACTTAAAGCAGGCGTAGCTGGTGTGCCCGAATGTGGCTGACATAGCCAATCTTGGCTTTAAACGTTCTTTCACACGTTGCACATTTTAGTGTGCCTGCCGTTCTGTGCACGCTCTTCCCAGGTCTCCTGGTCTATGTCGCAGCGCTTCATTCATATTCCTCTACACGTCTTTGAAGCGTAGAAACTGGCCACCTTGCCTGCGCTTGCCTTCTCGGAGCTGCGGAGCGACGCCAAGGCAAGCACAAAAGACGCGCTTAGCCAGCCTCTCATTGGGTATGCGTGAGAGGTGTCCGCACCAGCGCAGTTGTCGCCGCATCAGGTAGGCTTCAATGCCACCAACATTCGCTTTGTCTTCAAACACTAAATAGTGTGTTATGCTCGTTGCCTTGCTTTGTCCCATCTTTGACCTCTTGCGTCATCTAACCAGATTACCAGACATACATGATGTAACAGAAAGGTGTGTCATATTTTAGGGGGCTGTTAGGAACATCATTCTGAGCAATTTTCACTATGAAACCGATTTGATCACAGCAACTTTAATTTTCACTTCTCTATACAAATCAGCTGACCGCCCGGACTAAAATGTATGGAGCAATGAAAAATAAAGTTGCTCTGATTAAATCGGTTTCATAGTGAAAGTTGCTCAGAATGGTCTTCCTAACAAGCCCCTAAAATATGACTACACCCTTCTGTTACATCCTGTATTTCATTCTTCTTCATTTTCATCAACCCACTATCTCATACGATTCTAGTTCATCTACCGTCTACCGACCGAGCAGAACTACGGCGGGGCAGTCAAGGAGCCCTACACAGTGTACTCGGCTGACGCGAGTCTCTTCCAACGGAAGCCCGACTCCGCTAGGCCTTCGCTGACCGGGATCAAACCGCTTCCACAGATTACTAAGATGAGGTCAGTAACCAACCTTTCGAACTTCCAGCCTATTCTTTTTAGGGTTCCGTACCCGAAGGGTGCCAAACGGGACCCTATTACTAAGGCTCCGCTGTCCGTCTGTCCGTCCGTCCGTCCGTCCGTCAGCGGGTCCTACAGCACGAACCGTAATAGCTAGAAAGTTGAAATTTTCACAGAATGTGTATATCTATCTGTTGCCAAAACAACAACAACAAATACTGAAATACGAGATATATTACCAATTAAAGGAGGTCCCCACACAAGAGACGTGTTTTAATTTTGTTTTTGTTTTATTGTTTTGAGTGCTAAGTTGTGTTGTATGATGGTACGGTACCCTTCTTGTGCGATTCCGACTCGCACTTGACCGATTATTTATTTACATATAGGTGTAATCCCCAGTGGAATGACAAATCTGAGACACGGTACGGACAAGACACGGGACAGAGACAGAAGACATGGGACAGAGACAGAAGACATGGAACTGAACGAGATAGACTATCCCATGTCTTGTCTGTCCAGTGGGTATATCACGCCTTACGAAAACCTGTAATTGTACTGCACAAAATGCTTAAAACGAGAGGATAGTCTAAATTAAACGTTAAAAGGTTTTCAGTACAGAGTTATTTACTTAAAATCAACATCATAGTGTCACGCCTTTTGCCATGAAGAGTGGCAGAGGCTTGTGGCCTGTCAAGTCAAAATAGATACTTTTATGAACACTGTCAAAACGAAACTTTTGTTCCTGAGTTCTATGAAATAACAACAGAATGACGTCATGTAAAAGTGCCATCAAATGCTGTCTTTTTTGCTCAAAATTAACTTTATAAAATATATCTGCTGGAAATATACAATTCTGAGAATGTCAAGCCATTTTGTACATAATGCTTCAAGATTTGTTCCTAGATTGGATTACCTTGGTTAAGATAAATTCAATAATATATTTTTACGTCAGAGAGCGCTAGCCAATCACCGCAGCTAAGAAGCTTTGCTTACTTGACTGATGAGTGATTTGTTTCAGTTCTTCAGACAAGGAGTCACTGACAGACAGCGGCGGGCAGAAAGGTACGCCTACCTCGACCGGTAAACCGTCGCCGCCATCGCCGAAACAAAACAACGTAAGCAGTTTCCGTCATCATCAACATCATCTTAGTGGCCATCAAAATACCTACTAACACACTCCATGCGCGGAATTTTTGGCGCGCGGTGACCGGGAAAACTACAGTCTTCACAAAATAAAAGGCCCGTTTTGACAGTTGACGCCCATGAAGTTTTAACCCATAATGCGTAGGTAATAAAAGCCAACTGTTGCGTACAAGTTGCACCTAGGAAAACCGCTTCTATTAGCTACGCGTTAGGGGTTAAAACTTCATGGACGTGAACTGTCTAAACGGGCCTTTTATTTTGTGAAGACTAACGCTTGATGACCAATGAGGAATGAAAGGACTGTGTTGATGACAGATTGCGTAGAAGTGGCGACCCCTTGTAAACGTCACTCATCAGCCAAAATATCCATGAAAGACTGTAAATGGCTTTTGCCGTTGATTTTATCTTTATTGGGGCCAGTATCAAGGGGTATTTAAAAAGTTCAAAACATGAAACATGTTGTTATTAACCGAGCGAGCCGAAAGCGAGCGAGTGTCTCCGACCGATTCAGGTTCGACAAAAATGCTTTCGTATCTCCGTCTGTTCTCCTCTTCAAATCGCATTACTCATTTGTTGGCGTGAATTTTTGTGCTCGATTATACAGCTCACAGAGCCACTAGTAATATAATAAGTAAGCCACTAGTAATGTAATACTTGGCAGGTTTCCGGTGCTACCTTCCTAGATGTCGCGACTCTACGATGTCTGTTCACGTCGCAATGGCAGGAGGAAGGCGTTTATTGGGCTCTGCATTATCTCTACAATAGGTATGAGTTTACATTATCCTATTGTGGGTTTATTTGATAAGTGAGTCAATCAGTGGAATCTCAGTCAGCTGTAAACTGTTGCCTTAGAACTGTAACTTTCTATTTTATATGGACCCCGCAGACCACAGAGTTATTGATCTGCCAAAAGTTTGGTCTGCTTGGGGTACCTGCGTATTTTGGCTAATACCAAATCGTTATAGTGAAACTATCTATAACTACTAAACTACCGGCCGCTGTGTTCTGCTCTTACACATATTAATAATAAACACCCGATGTTGACAGACTAAGGGACATTTGCGAGGACCTATCAAAGCAGACCCATCCGCGGAAACGCAGCAACTCCCTACCAATCCCCAAAATTGAGGTCTCCATCTACCAAAGCCCGGAAATGAAGAAGCGGGATTCACTCAAAAACTTCATGGAAGTGGAAAAAGAGCTGCCCGTGACTGAAGCCCCTTTATCAGCTAAGTTAGAAGAAGATACAGTTATGGTCCGCAGGGCGAGTGAAAAGATTAAGAGGAAGATGAAAATGGCGGATTTAAAAGCGTTTGTTGAGACGAAACTGCTTTCTAAGTCGGAGAAGGCGTTGGAGAAGATTGAGCAAGAGGATCAGAAGTTTAACTTTCATGCTGCTGTTTGTCAGATCAAGGTATGTTTGTATAATATAATAAGATTAATAAGTTTGAACTAAATTATCTCTTGTGGAATCAGAGTCAGCATTTTGTAGTTATTATGTTATTCGTCTAAAAAATTGCAATTAATGGTTTCTGAGACTTTTAAATAGCTAACACAGGATACCTTTAAATTTTGACTTAAGAATACAGACTGCAGGATCAAACGCATTAGTATAATTTTATTATTTTTCTTAGGAATACCACCGAAGCTTAGATAATTCCGAAGATCGGCCCAACTCTGGCCTCAACAAGAATTTCCCGGCGCTGTCGACTCGCGGCCCTGACTTGCTTCAATGCAATTTGGTCAAAGGGAAAAGTATGCCGAGCCTAAGGTTAGTGCCTACCTCGTCAATATTATCAACATCATTTTCATACATATTTAGATATTTTCTCGGTTACATTTAATCATGTCTTTATAGCCAGAGTTGTAAGATCACACAATCCTACCATCACACATCATCAATCACATTCGAATTTATTTTTCATGTCATGGACACACATTCTAGTTTACTTAAGCTTAACCCTTTCAGTCGAGAGATTGTCATTCTGGCCTGTAAAAGGAAAAAACATAACATTAAAATTAGGGGAAATTAAGTTCTCATCCCCTTGCAATAGACATTAATTGACGTCTTGGTAGTCACTGTCAAAGTCAAACACTATTTTGTGCTTCTACGAGCAGTAGAGAAGCTATATTTTAATGTAAGTAGTCGGTCTTTTGATTAACCGAATAGGTCCCAGAATCATTGAAGTTATGTTAGGTATAGTAGGTTAATAAACTAGTAAGTTTATAAGTAATCTTAATTTGAGTAAGAGATAGCCAGCATGCCATACTTTATTTTAGCGTTTTCCAGCCTGAAATCAATAAATAGCTAATAACCAGTTTAGACACACTCCTTAGACATTTTTACACCAATATCATAGCATCTCGCACTCATCGATTCAACCTTTATCTTTTTATTTTTACGATCACAGCATGCGTTTAATTTTCTGATCAGTACACATATTCTGGGAAATTCCTCTTGAAAACCGATTTTTCTCTTTCCCCTGTCTGTTTACCGCTTAATCCTGTAATGTTATTACGGACTTGAAATACGGTGTGTAGCTGTCTCATTGACGAGCTGGCTGCTAATGGGTAAGTCGGAACAGAGTATAGTGACGTATTCTAGTTTTAGGCTTCTTTGGTATAGTAGTCAACACACAAGCTGACCTTGTGTACACCATAGTCTAATACTCTAAGATCAGGTAATCCGCTTGGCTGAACCGGGCGACGGACGTCATCATCCAATGCCATTTACATGGAATTTTGATTATGAGTAATGTTAGCACAAGGCGCGATGTCTTCGTCTGGTTTTGTCACGTGATTGTCTCATATGATTTTCATACTACAAGTATTCACTCGAATCGAATGGTATTCGTTCGTATCGTTATATTTAGTTACGCTTAGAGGCAGAGTTTGATTTCAACGAGACTTGTACGAATGGACGACTTGTCATTGAAAAATATTGGATAAGGGGAGCAATGAAAAAATATTATCGCTTCTTCAATTATGAGACAAGTAGCCAATAGTTTAACAATGACAGGTCCCCTATTGAATGGAATTTGTACTTGTAGTACCTACTTACATAAAATTCTATAGTATCGACTCATTTCACATGTATTTTAAGGTTCTTTAGGTTCTATTAGTATTGTATATCCTATAATGTAATTGGCTTTACTATGCACTGTTAAAAAGCAAGATAACCACGTAGATAGGCGACGCATAATGTAGAGTAGGCACACATTACAAACGGCGCTATTATTTTCTACGCCTCAACTCAATACTTTCATTTGAGGCTTCTTTCCGCTTTGCTAATCAAAAAAGACGGGCGCATAAAAAGCCAGCTAATGCCATAGTACGAGTAATAATTGCTAATATTAAATTATAAGTACTCCTTTAGGGCCTAGCTTATACCATCTACAAAAAAATCATTATTTTTATGACCAAAAAGTTTAATAAAATATGCTGATACCGATCCGTTACGATTGTGCAAAGGTCAAAGTATCAGACGGAAACTTCACCTTTCTGTTACGCCTCGTAATACCTACTGTAGGGTATGGCGATAACACTATAAAGTTTCGCTTGTTTTCAATGTGTCCCCAACATTTGCATGTAGTGAAATACCACAAAACAACGACATGTAATATCCGAGATTCTCACATCCGTAAGGCACTAAATTAGACCAAACCATTGATTTCACTGTCAGTTGCTAGTACCTATTAAAGCACAAAGCACAAATGAAAGCCTGTAACAATTACCATAGTAATGGTCCATTCAAACTGTTTCAGATACATCGGCGAAATAAAAACGGAACGCGCCCACGGGTATAGCGGGCAAATGCCACTGACTTTGCAGAAGAAAAAAAACCCAATCATAACAGTTACTGAGCATACCCCCACGCCGTCGCCAGACTATTTGTCTAAAACTAGACAGGTACATAAGATTAATATTACTGCACTGTATAGGCATGTATAGGTGCCGCCATCCACGAAGACGCGTGACGTAGCTATTTGCATATTTCTTCAATCTTCAAGAAAAAGATGCAAATAGCTACGTCACGCGTCTTCGTGGATGGCGGCACCTATAGCGCACGAGCCACAGATCACTGAATGTGGTTTGTTGAGAAGTATCATCATCAATATAGGTACATTCTTTCATGTCGTATTTTACGCCGTTGTGTGTGTGTGTATTCTTAGGGTTCCGAACCATATTATTATTATTACGAGCCTTCTATGTCCCACTGCTGGGCGAAAGCCTCTTCCATTATATCCGATCCTAAACGCCCTCCCTATACAGTCCTTATCCCATAGATGCAATACTTATAGGATTACTTAGTTATCCGTCCGTCTGTCAAGGCCTATTTTCTCGGGAACGCGTGGAGGTATCAAGTCCTTTTCACACGACACAAGGCACTCTGGTACCGAAGTATTTTCGTGTATAAATATTGTGTGCTTATTCCCCAGGGCTCACTAGAGTCCCAGATGGACTCAGTAAGCATGCAAGGCTCTCAGCGCATGCCGACTCCGGAACGCAAGCCGAGCCTCACTCGCTCGCAGACTGACTCTAACATCACCTACGTGTTGGAAGAGATACAGGAGGCGCCAGGCTCGGTATACTATATCACCCAGGAGGGAGATATTGATGCACAAGTTGTGCTAAAGGTTTGTGATTCTCTGCATATACACCTTCCGTTTTTGAAATGTCACATGGTTAGCAAGCCGAGGATAAGTCGCGCCAAGTTTGAGTGCGTGGAGGAGGTGTCAGCGCATGGGTATAAGAGATACGAATATGTGGGTAAGAAATAGAGATAAGAGCTCACTGGGTCCCAAAAAACCTGGTGAGGCCTGTAACGTGTTATATTTGTTATGGGTGACAAAAGCCGTCTTTCAAAATTGATATGAATATTTCAACTTTCTACCTATGACGGTTCGTGCGATAGAGCCCGCTGACGGACATACAGACAGACGGACAGCCGAGGCTTAGTAATGGAGTCCAAATTGGCACCCTTCGGGTACGGAACCCTAAGAAGCTGGGTACTGTTTAGGTCCTGCTTTAAGAGTTTGAATGACTCCAGTACTGGCAGAAAACGTAACACCATGTTTTAATTACAGGCCGTGTACTCAGTATCGACGATGGACTGCTTCTACATGACGGTGCGCGTGATGGAGGTGATGCTGAACCTGGTGGAGACTCTGCTGGAGATGCGCGTGCACGAGAGCTGGCGGGGCGGCGCCAGCGTGCCGCCCGGCGACCGCCAGCCAAGACACGCAAGCGACAAGGCAAGGGGAATATCTGGTCTGCTTGTCCTTCTTCTTTAGCTTTTTTGTGTCCACTGCTGGTAATGCCTCCTCAATTGACCGCCCTGTATGTCAGGCTGGCTGCTCTTCTGATGTCATCGGGCCACAGGCTTCCAACACTTCGTTTTCTTTTACCGGGTCTCCCGATAAAACTTTACAGCACCATCATCCGTCGTTCAACGTAAAGACGACCAGAAAGTTCTACACAGCGAATCACCCCTTTGTCTCTACGTCGAGTGAGCCGCGAACTAGCTGTGACTTGGGCAAGAATGTGCCACTTGTATCGACTGGAGCACATTGCAAGAGTAATTTCGTTGCCTATCGGCCGCTCACTGAATGCCCTACGATACATAAGCGCTGCATAAAATCTCACCTAAGTCACAGTTGGTATAATGTTATACTTTCTATCCCCAGGGAAGAGACTCGGGGCTGGTGGGTGCCCACAGCCAAGACTCCACGAACGTGGAAGGCGGCGACAGTACAAAGGAGAAGTCCAAATTGGAGGAGGACACCGACTGTCCTTATTTCATGATCATGCACATCATATTCAGGTAAGCTAGAGATAATTTTGTTACACGATATGTAATGAATGTGTAATAATTACAGCGTTCGAGATGATTTGACCAGGTCCCTAAATAATGCTAATGTGCTCAAACACTCCACAATCCAACCGCCTGTTTTCAGCAAGCGTTCCATTGTGTACACTTCTCCTGTTTGACTAGGTCTCTTAATAATGGCAGTGTGCTGATGTAATCCATCCGCTTCTGTTTAGAGAGCGTTCCATTAGGTGCATCTCTCTATCTATCTAGTACTGCTAATCCTGCAGACACGTGGCGAGCAGCGACCACGGGGAAATAGTTTTATGCAGAATAACTCCGTATAAACAATTCAAACTAGATATGTATTGCACCACACGTACACACTTTGCAGCAGACATCGGAGGAAGATAAAGTTACAGTGTTGCCTTAGCAAAATGTGTACCTATTCTAGTAATACCACAGAATAACTTATAGTACTACGTACAGAAGGTTCACTCCCGGGCAAAAGTCAAATATTTGTCTATGCTACTACATATTATGCTCGCATGCGAAATTGAAACTTATCGTATGACACGAGCGTTCATATTCCATTAGACACCCCTGACACGATGCCGACCACGCAGGGTTGCGAATCGCACTCAGTTGTTTTCGGTGCGTTTGTTATCACGCGGCTAGCCCGCGCACCGGGAGCTGAGCGACAAAGATAC
Organism: Argyresthia albistria; assembly: GCA_963457715.1. Taxonomy (NCBI): domain Eukaryota; kingdom Metazoa; phylum Arthropoda; class Insecta; order Lepidoptera; family Argyresthiidae; genus Argyresthia; species Argyresthia albistria. The sequence goes on from OY735258.1 coordinate 6,372,227, forward strand.
AGCGTACAGCCGGCCGTAGATACCTACTCAGCCAAGTGAAACCCACCTGGTAATACGTTGGTGTTGCCAACACAGACTGCTGCGTCAATTGGGCTGCTCGCACGGCTGCTCCACCGCGCTGCGCGGCCCGCAAGCCGAGTGCCTGCGCGTGCAAGCTCGCAATTCGCTGCGCCAACTGCGCACCGCCAACGTGGCCAAGTTCACGAGCCGGCTGCGTGACGTCACGAAGCTCGCGCCCATCAAGGAGGTGCTGAATAACCTGCACGCGACGATCGGTTTCTGTGCTGATCCGACGTCGGTTGTGTCTCCTATGAGTGAGTATTTAGATTATGGTGCTCTTAAACGGGCCAGGTTTTGATGCAATATGTAGCCGGCAACTATTAGTGTCCCTCTCTTACTGACATGTTAGAATATAGTTGCCAGCCACATATTGCAGTGAATAAATAAATATGGCCCCTTTAGGGGCACCTTTAGAGGGATATACTCTAACGTGTGGCGATACGTACGTGGTCGACGTCTGCCGCTGAGTCAGGCGGTCTCCTGCTGATGTGCCATTGCCGTTTGTGGGAATTATGGCATACATTATACGGCAATATTGCCGGCAACGGGACATCAGTATCGCTGCTGACGCCTCGACACGTCTGCCGTTGTAAGGCTGCCGTCGTCGAGTGCCGCCGACGCGTTTTATTGCGGCTATACTGGCTGTTGACTGTCGTCGGTCGTGTGTTTGAGCCAGAGACTATTATATCCAATTGACTGCGCCTGCGGGGGAATGCGGCTCGCCAAATATTAGTTGTATTCAACGTATGCAACCTATGTACAATGACGGGTCGCCAGACAGTTTCGCAGCGGCTGACCGATCACAGCTCTCTTACCTCGACCCCCGCCGCCCGTATATTGGTGAGTTGTGTTTCAAAGAAAAAATAATCTATGCGCTCTCCACTGGATAAGTGCTCCCTGGTTTGAGCCCTACACTACGATCTGCCTATCTGTAACAAAATTTACAAGCTGAAGCCACTTTTAAAGTTACATTCCAACGCGAAGCTGCGTGACACAATATTTTTAGGGTCCAATTATTTATCAGGAAACCTTAGTTTGTGAGAATCATGACGACAAATCGTGTCAAATGACTTGCAGATAACCAGAAACGCAACTTCGGGAAGTCCCCAGACATGGCCTCGCTACAGAATGGATATGCGACCAACTTCGGCGCGGGCATGCAGGGGCCCAACGCAAGTCGAGCTATAGAGACCCACATCATAGAGTCTACTTTCCGGGTGCTCATAACACGGTTTGCTCTTATGCACAAGGAGCTCAAAATGCTGGACAATTCGGTGAGTTGAGTTCAGAATAAAATAAGATAGGGGCCTAGATGAGCTTGCTAGCTCACGTCAGAAAACGCCGTGTTCTCGCTCAGTTTTTTGATCGCTCCGTACATGACTGACCATACGGACGATCTCGATTGTCCTCTATGGTCCATCGAGGGAAGCAGATGGTCCACTGCGCTGACGAAGGCACCGTTCCAATGTCTGTTCAAGCTGCCTTTGTGACGAAGATCAATCTGCCTTTCCACCACTGCACTCTAGCACCCACTGCTGTGACAAAGATGCTAGCGAGCAAACGCTAAATAAATTAAAATACTGTTGGCCTCATCACTCGCAGGCTCTTTACATGGAAGTTCGTCTGCTACTGAGCTACGTGCGGGAGGCTCACGGTGGGGTGTTCCGAGTGGTGGCACTAAGTGGACTCATGGACACGGCTCAGAAAGACAACCAGCCCAGGGACAGCAATATGCAGACTACCAGGGTTATTCGGTAAGTGGTCTTTCGCTACACGTATACATTACAGTGGTGGCACTAAGTGGATTGATGGATAACCGACTAAGAGACAGCAATAGGCAGACCACAGGAGAAAGCAGCAAAAGAAGAAGCCAATGATTTTGAAAAAATACGTCAATCTTTTAAAACATCTACTAGCGACAACGCAACCACATCGACATTTTGTCGGTACCACAATACAACTGCAAAAAACTGCAGCGACATTTTTACACTGCTTGATCACATTTTTTCGCTTCCATGTGGTGTGATTGTGGTACGTGTGGGTCGACCCCAGCGGATACTTGGCTGATTTGTTGATATTTGTGTGGCAGCCACATCCCGCGCTCGCACGAGGACGAGCGCGGCTCAGACACGGCGGGCACGGGCACCGACTCGGGCTTCGCGGCCGACGACCGCTCCACACACAAGAAGTACAACTTCAAGAAGCGGAGCACGTCCTCTACGGGCGCTCACGTGAGTTGCACCTCACAGATTATGTCTGAGGGTTCGGTATAAACATGAAACATAAACATTTACATACAGGCACATGCATTGCTTCTGGCCCCACACTAGGATACCCTGTGTCGTGGGAATCAGAAACGGCGAAATCTTTTACTGGTTTTTTTAATTCTTTATCCCCAGCCAGAAATCGAATCCGGGACCTCTTGCATGGTAGGCAATGACACAACTGCTGCGTATCGAAAGAAAGTACCCTTGCGGGAGCTCTGTAGAGTCTGTATGTCAAATCACGGCCGGGCATCGTGATATTTGTATTGCATGCGTGACGGACCAACACGAAGACTATCGGGACATTTAATGCTGCCAGCTATACCGGACAGTACCGCATGAAAACCAGCCAAATCATCCCAGGTTGAAAATAAAGGGCGTACAAGGCTGATTTTGAAATATAACGTAACATATCTTCGTTCACTCATTCAGTTGGCCGCCATTTGCAATCGATTAGCATCAATCTAAAATTTAATGCCTGTGCCCAGCGCAGTGGATCGATGTGGGCTGAGTAATGATGGTATAATTCGACGTTCCCCACAGAGCCTCCTCGAGACCGAATGCGTGTCAGAGTGCGGCAGTCAGTCGCCCCTGTGCGGCGGCAGCGGCGGCACGCGCCGCGCGCGGCACCCGCTGACCCCGCGGCACTCCGAGCGAGCGTTGCCGGCGGCGCCGCCGGAGCGACGGCATCATCATCACAACAAGTTCCATATACAGGGGATTGGTGAGGCTTTTGACAAAGTTACTCTGTTTTAGATGTCCGTCTTTCAAAATGTCTTATCTTTGTATACCAGTAGGATTGTTCCACCGATTTATATCTACATGTAGGATAGTGTTCCACAACCGGACAAAAGACTGTCCGGAGTATTTAAGTCCATTCGTTTCCTATCGACGTCCCTAAATCCTCGTTTACCCCCTGACGTCGTCTTTCTGCTGCTGTCTGCTGTCGTTACCATCACTAAAAGATAACGGTCAGTAAACGTCTCGGCGTCTCATCTTTACTATGATCGTTTTCGTTGTCGTACTCGGTGATGACGACTGTAGACAAACAGTCTGTGGGGGAGTACGAATCAAATATCAAACATGTAGTCGAATCGAACTTTCAGTGACTTTTATGTTCAATGAAATATACTATGGGTAATTTTATCTGAATTCGACCGATTCTTCATCGAAAAATACCCCTGACTGACTATCGTTTTCTTTCCAGTGAACTGGTTCCGCCAGAAGCCGAACTCGCACTCACTCCTACGCTCCGGTCTGGGCTCGGGCGAGTCGCTCCCGATTTCGGGCAGCATGGCGTCGCTGGGCCGCGCGCCGCCCGCCGCCGCCATGCCGAGCCGGCCCGTGCACGTCAAGCGACGCGTCGGACACACGCTCAACAGGTGACGTGTAAATTCTAGCCCAACTGGGCCAGATGTAGGTTCTAGAAACGCTTGCACCAGTAGCATGCCGAAAGTGGCGCGTGTTTTGTCGCGGGAGGGTGAGTAACAGCCCCTGGCCCACTTAAGCGGGGTCTTTGTTCACGTCGTCGCCTGCACACTGCAAAGTTTTTATTCAGTCATCGATCGATCTGTCATTTTCACGTGCTTGAGATAGTGATTGAGTCGGTCATTTATGTATTTCCCCTTACTAGCGACCCCAAGGATTTCTCAGCTATCTTGTTCTGTTCTTCGATACATACAATTTCGGAAAGTAAAAATCGACGAAAGTCACTTTACTCAAGATTTTGTATCTGTTTGTTGCAGGGCAAGAAAGCGAGTTGAAGACAGATTAAACAGATTCGGCCTCAGGAAAATGGGGAAGAAGAGGGACGGCAGCATTGAGGAGACTTCTGGAGGATGTAAGTGACAGAGGGAGAATGTAACTTTAATATTCAAACTTTAAACGGGCAACCAAGGAAAACTACAGTAGTCTGCCTCAATAAACAGGGGCCCAATTCTTGTACACAATTGTCATTCAATGCTCTTGTTATGCTCTTACCTTAGCAGTTTAGCACGAACATAACCAAAAAATTATGGTAATGGCATTCGCTTGTTACAATGGCCGTTCACGAGCCGCAATACACAATAATGACTCGTCATTCCCCCCAGTCATGTCTCGCCGAGGCTCAGCAGAGGGCGGCTCGGGCGGCGGCGAGTCGGAGGTGGTGGTGCTGAAGCGGCGGCGGCTAGTGGCGGCGGCGCCGCTGTACGCCGGGCTGGCGCGCTTCGCGTTCATGCTGGACGCGACACAGCCCGGCGCGCTGCCAGACGCGCTGTTCATGCTGGCGCTGCTCGAGCTGGTAGGCTTCAATCAATTAATCAATCAATCAATCAATCAATCAATCAAAGCTTTCCATGTTAGGTATCTCTATCGATGACCGCGTGCCAAACGTCGAAATTCGATGAAAGAAAGAAGGAACACATTGGTAAGCGAATAGGGAGACTGAGAAGGGACGGTGGACCAAGAAAGTTACAGAGTGGTGGCCAAGGTCAGACCACCGATGGTCCGACGATATCATCAAGTCGACAGGATCTCTTTAGATACGGTTGGCGTATGACCATGCGTATTCCTTTGCCCAGCAGTGGGTTGATGTGGGCTTAGTATGATGTGTGATTAACTGATTAATTTATAATAATGATTGTCTTTTACTCTTTTTTTTTGTAAAGTATTATGCTTACCTTGGGGTGTAAGTAGCTATTTCACCCTCGAACTATATTCGCCCTCGCTCGCTTTGCTCGCTCTGGCGTCTAAATATCTCGTAGGCTCGATCCTTAGCGCCCTTTGCGAGCTGCGCTCGCACGGGCTCCAAATTGGACCTTCGTCCGAAATAGCTCTCTTTCATCTCTTGTGTAACAAACTACTATTTCTTTTCTTCCAGCCTCATACAGTTGTTGTCGGTAGAGCCGCCATTCTCCTGGAGTGTGCCCATTTGGTCCACAACTGCAATAAAGGCCAGTGGCCGTACTGGCTCAAGTCCAACGCCAGCAAGAATTTAAGTAAGTTCTTTGGATGTGCGTACAACATTGAACGTAACAACGTTTTAGGAAGCGTACATAAATTACGTTAGGTACTTAGTTTGTGACTGACGCCTTTTTTCTGATAAATGGGGAAGGGGGTTCAAGTTTACAAATCTCCATTAGAATAACCTAAAGTGCGACGCGGAGGATACGGCATCCTAGGCCGCCATAGAAAATCAGACTTGAGTCGCATTCGCGTCGTCTCATCGCATAGGAATCGTACGTAATTGCGTACCCATGTGCGGAAGGCCTAAAAGATTATAACGCTCTTCTGTATCATAACTAGGATTAGAGTAAGTTATTAATTGAATTGTATCCAGACAGCGAGGCGTTGCAATTTTATAATTCGCTTCGTAAATTCAAGTTTGCGTTACAAAATTTACGTACGCTCCCTTATTCTGAGAAGCAGCATGTTTGCTTTTTATGGCATCCTATTTTATTTGTCGACCAGAGTTTTTATATATCAAGGTGACTAAAACTCGGTAAGCAATTCGTTCCAGGTGCATGGTGTATGTACGTATGTTTTTTTAAACGTGTGTTTTTTCGCAACGTAGAAAGGTTTTATTAGACTGCTTGTAGAGTTGTTACCGAACTACCCTAGCGGTAGGCTTTATTTGATAATGTAAATAATTTTTCAGCGTCTACAAGCCCTCAGTTAAGGCGTCAACGATTGGCTGGAAAACTTTTCTATCAATGGGCAGAGGTGAGATCCGAAAGCTTCAATTACATTATTCGATTCTTGACAACACTTTATAAATCTCTCTACTCTGCAGGCAATAGGAACTAGGCTCGATGAAATGTTGGACGAAGATAAGAAGCATTTGGAGAATGTCGTCAATCTGGTCAATGACCCGGACGGTCAGCGCGAGTTGTTGCAGCAAGACGAAGAGGAAGACTTCCTTGATGAAGGTAGCTGCACTTCAATATGAAGTCTGTTTGGCCAGAGTTGCTAAAAGCAGTGTCATTAAACTCACAAAGACGTAGAAAAGAAACGATGATGAAGATGATTATACTCGTAATGAGTTTGCGGCCTCGTAATGTTGATGTGCTAGGCTTGGCCACCGTTTCAACTCCTTCACTCGCACTCCCGGCTTTAGCTTTGCAATAGCTGTGAGGCTTGTACTGAAGAAGTCACTAATTATGCCTTTGTGTGTCCGGCACACGATGCCCGTCATGTACATGTAGATTACTATACTAAAGCAACTCTCACCAATTCTCGGGTAAATGCACAATAGAGGACCGATCACCCGCCTGTGTTCAGCCGGCGTCCCACCTCATCATCAACTCTCGCCAAACAATATTTCATATTTAATACTAGAACTGAGACAAATGTTGTCTTTTATTATCGCAGCAAGCATCCGCCTGTCCGGAAAGCCGATCGGCTCCGAATGCCCCCGAGCGCTAAGGCTCGTCGCGTGCGTCCTACTCTTCGAAATCACAACCTTCCTCCGGGAATCCTTCCAAGCTATCCCGAAGTCTTGTCGCTCCTCGCTAAAGGAAAGAGGTCCTTGGGAGCGTGTCTACAGGTACGATGTTAACTTGTCTGATACATGTTATTCTGAATTAATTTGGTAAGTAATCTCCGTTGGTGTTAAAATATTTATGTATTATAATTTTCTTACCATGTTATGCGAAGATGGATGGAAAAACGGCGACGTTTGTTGTGTACGAATAAGTGAGTCGATATTTAGTTTAGTTTTCAATGACATTATGCCTTACAGAGTGCATATTTTGACTGTTGTTTTGTTTTAACAGGGCTCTTAGCAGTCAACACACGTTAATACCAGTCGAGTATGTTTCTAACCAAATAATGCATGATTCCTTGCATACGGCACTGAGCGTGCATGCGTTTTAGTACTGTAAATATGAATTGTAAAATAATATAAAAAATCTAATTCAAATGTTAAAAATCAGAGTGTTTAGATAACAATCACCTTTACAATTTTATAAGGCACCTAAAGTACTTAAATAATCAAATAACGCAACAATTAAAATAGATGAAATACAATAAAATGCATGGAATATACAAACCATAACTACAAATCAAATCTTCATTTCTATATTATACACGAGTGTTGTCTACCAATAAATATAAGAGCTTCACCCTGTCTGAAAACAAAATAATACACCGTATCTTATAGGTAGTTAAATTGCAATAGCCCTAGAAATATTAGAACCTTACCCAAAAATTGCTTTGCTACATTGGCATGCCAATACTACGTACATGAGAGAACAAGCAGTAAATTACAGTAATACTAGCGGCTAATCCTATAGCTTACAACTCCGCTTCGCTGTCCACTGTCTCTCTGACACCGTTAATATGTTCCATGTAGAGAGGCTAACCGTCGGTGGAGTATGGCCTTGTCTAGCATGGGGCATTCCCAGGCGTCCGCGCAGAGCTTGCAATCGATTGCCGGAGCTGAGACGGAGAGGAAGATCTCCTTCGTTCTTCACGAACCCGAGAATGTATCTGGTGGAAGCAATGTCACTGTGAGTATACTTTTCCACCTGTCACAAAATCTCTACGTTAGCCAACATTCTAAAACATTACTATATCAGCTCAATGAATATGTATGACAGGCTTGAACGTCAGTTATGACTGCTCGACCTAATTTAAATCACCTTTCTAACTAAATTGTTGCTAGGACAACCCCTGTTATCTGCCTTCTGTAATACGGCAAAAAGCGATAGGGCCAAAGATATCATGGCCGCTGAGAGAATGCGATCCTGACACATGTATATGTCCCTCCCACAAGTGAGATTAAAGTACCGCGGGACAGACAGCGACATAGTGGTACAACTACAGGCTTTCTAAAACATGAAATAAATCCATACCTGTTTACTATTTTAGCTAGCAGACGCCGTGCCACCGCCCCCTGTTGACGATAAGAAAGGTCGTTTAGGGTCCCGCGGGAAGGCTGTTATGCATCGTCGTAACACTCAACAGGGCCATGCTACCTACGGGTCCATCAAACGCAGGTCCATCAAGCTGAGGCAGAAGGATACGAGGGACGTTGATGAATGTAAGTTAAAGGTTAAAGTTATACAACTCGGAAATGTTGCAATGCCTATTTGAAAAATGTAACGTTTTCAATCATGAATCGAGGAACAGACTTCGAAAGATTCTAATGCCCTAATGACGTGCCATGAGCCCATGACTCTCCAAACAACACAGAAAAATAATTTTCACTTCTCATGCTCGTAAAGTTCGTCTTTATGTTGGGTATAGGCTGCATAAAGTCACATTTTTAAGCGCTCGTGCATAAAGTAAAATCATCGTCTGAATCTCAGACTCTGACAAAGGTTGTCAGGTAAACAGCCACACACACCTATGCTAAGTGCAACTGCCACGTATAAAAAACAAAATTAGCGGGAATTCCTTATTTTTTCTTTGCGTTGCATTTTGCAACTGTTTTTGCATATTGCTGTTTAATTTCCTCACAATCGAAGTCCTACCTACATAAAATCCATTTTACCCTTGACTTGACTATCAACCCTCGCTCTCGGGTAAAATGGTGCGTTTTATGCACTTGTTGTACAATCTACTTACTATTTCTAATTCACAGTCGTCAACCGTAGATCGGACTCGATCCAGAGTCGCAGAAAAGTGTCGTCGCTCTCGGACAGAAGTGACACGTCCGAGCAGGCGATATACCCGGGTACTGCCACAGGTTAATTTGTTAATGTCATTCCATTCCACTAAGGTGCATGTAAAGACGGTATCGCTTAGCGGTTTGGAGGTAATTCCACGCCATTTTCATTCATCAGTTCTTTTTTCTGGTCAATGAAAATTAATGCCGAGTTCCTGCCACACTCTACAAGCGAAGGCTCAGCGTGCAGTTAGGTTAACTAATTCTTTAACCTATACTGTTAACATCCACATGCATACTAATTACAAACTCATAACGACCATTTATATACATTTACAGTACAGGGCCATTGTTTTTGGCACGTCGGGGCTTGATCCGACGTGCCCTGAGTATGATACTCGGCGTTTGACTTGGCGGGAGAGAGAGAGAGAGCGAGACGAGACCCTAACGTGCCAAAACAATGGCCGGGTACTGTACGTACTTGTCTAGAGTATAAATATTTTATCTATACAGGAGGCACTGTGATAATGTCCAACGAGGTGGACAGTGGTGGCGAGGAGAGTCCGGGCGTGCTGTCCGACGACCACGACCACCCGCCCGACAGCCCAGACAGTAACTCGACCGACCTACCCGACAACAGCAAGGGGTTCCCTTGGCTCAAGGTAACTCACTGCCCGACCAACACGACCACCCGTCCGACAGCCCCGACAACTCCACCGACCTGCCCGACAACCGCAAAGGGTTCCCTTGGCTCAAGGTAACTCACTGTCTGACCAACACGACCACCCGCGCGACAGCCCCGACTGCAACTCCACTGACCTGCCCGACAACAGCAAGGGGTTCCCCTGGCTCAAGGTAACTCACTATCCGATCAACACGACCATCCGCCCGACAGCCCCGACAGCAACTCCACTGACCTGCCCGACAATAGCAAGAGGTTCCCCTGGCTCAAGGTAACTCACTGTCCGACCAACACGACCATCTGCCCGACAGACCCGACAGCAACTCCACCGACCTGCCCGACAACAGCAAGGGGTTCCCTTGGCTCAAGGTAACTCACTGTCCGACCACCACGACCACACGCCCGACAGCCCCGACAGCAACTCCACCGACCTGCCCGACAACAGCTAAGGGTTCCCCTGGCTCAAGGTAACTCACTGTCCGACCAACACGACCATCTGCCCGACAGCCCCGACAGCAACTCCACCGACCTGCCCGACAACAGCAAGGGGTTCCCTTGGCTCAAGGTAACTCACTGCCCGACCACCACGACCACACGCCCGACAGTCCCGACAACAGCAATGGGTTCATTGCTACTGTACCTACTATGACAACAATATTTCCGTACGTTGCGCACGAATTTGTCAATTTAATTAGGCACCAACGTCGACGCTACTACACTACAATATCACTGTCTTAACTGTAATCAAATATTTGACAGGTGATGGTGAAGTTCCTGAACTCGTTCAACTACGCTTGTTGCCATCAAAACTTCTGCCACCCGTACTGCTTCCGACGTAACATGCGAGCCAGTGCCAGACTGATGAAATCTGTACAAAAGGTATCGTATAAGCGAACCTGTAGTTAATCTAGCTCATAAATTATCTGTGGCCTACATTTCATTCAATCCGTTCATCAGTTTTTGCACGGAATAAAAAAATAGGTCCACCGACTTGAGCCACCAACGGAGCGAACGGAACTCTGGGGTCATCGTAGATCCTGTGACACTGAAAGTGAAAGTGTAAAGGCGTCCAACAAAAGATTCTATCAAACCCTACAAGATAGGTCTGGTGGGATATGTCCCACCTCCACCCGCGTGTTTCCTTAATATACAAGGCCATTACGCAGGGGTCTGTAAATTATCGCGTATACTTTGGAACGCAATGTTGTAATAAACGTTATTTTCTTTCTTTCAATGATTTCACTGACATCATTCGATTTATACATCAACATTAGGCCGCAATCGTGTATATTTTGGAATAGTCTATGCCAATATTATGGTTCCGTTATATACAGTGCGATTACCCATTGTAAATACTCGTGTATAGTTACGGGCAATTTGATAAATCCGGTCATTATTCATACTGCCCGAATGGCCCTTTTTTGTAAGACAAATATCGTATTTATATCTGCCGCTCTCCCCCAAAGCAAAGACCCGCAGTCCCTGGTTCGATTCCCGGCTGGGGATAAAGAAACCAGGAAAAAAAAACCCAGGTCTTGGATGTTTTTACATGTTTGTGATGTCGCTGTTTTCTGTCACAACACAGGGTATCCCAGGGCCAGAAGCAATGTATGTGCAAACCACTCGGTGTTCCAGATATACGGCGAGAAATTCGGTCCCGAGGTGCCTTCCCAATGCGACGAGGAGGCCGGCACAGGCGCCCGGCGCTCCGTCGGCCGCCGCGGCCGGAAAGCCTCCGAACACGGCTCGGACAGGTCGGAGGCCCCGCGCAAGGATAGCCTGTTTAGGGAGAAGCTAGGACGCCAGTTGGTATCGAGTGACCGTGACACTCTACGGATCTTTTGAATGCGTGCACGGTATTTGGATTGATTTTGGTCTTTCTTTCTTGTGGGGTTGCCACTGTGTAGTTAAAATTATTTATTGGAATATGTAGGCTATCACTACTTCGTAGTATGTAGTAGTCGTGAAACCCCTCCACCAACCCGCACTGAGCCAGCGTGGTGGAGTATGGCTCAATCTTACTCGGATACGGGTAAAGGCCTGTGCCCCTCGGTGGGGACATTAATGGGCTACATTTACTATTGGAATCGGGCAAAAAACAATAGAAAAGTAATTGTTAAAGTACCCACTGATGAGAAGCTACACGTAAAATTTATGAGCTTAGGTGGTTACTCTTTCAAGTTGTTGTATTCTCAAGGTTGTTAAACGTTGACTGTTTCGTAACGTTGTTCCTAGACGGCAGCGAAGTACCTGAAAAATTATGTACGAACATGTAAGTACACTTGTACCTACATGCCTAAAGATGGTATGTAAAGTGGCAACCCTGAATTTTTCAGCACGGGCAAAATTTTCCTCCAGCTTCCTCACATCTTTAAAGGGTCTATTTCACCCCCGGACGGAGCGCCATTAAAATTTCACTATTATTCTGTCCTTACAGTAAGACGGAGATATTTTATTTTTATTTATTTTTATTTTTATTTTATTGATCTTAAAAATATTATTTAAATAACACCACATGGCGCCCCGATTCGCACCAGCTTCTATCCCTGGGCTGTTCTATTTCATTCTAAGCACATATAACTAAGCTTGTTTACACTGTGCGTAAGTTAGGTGACAAAAAAGCAACTGGCATATCTTACACTTGTATAATACGTATAGTTTAAACCAGCTTATTTAGCAGAACTCGACTTAGTCAGCCTCAACTTTTCATAGTAGTGAACTATAATTTTGCTTATGTGTTCAGTGACTTTCCAATGACACAATAAATCGCTAAAAGATGAACTGTGTCACGATGATATAAAATGCGATAAATACTGAACAAAAAAGTGTAATTTCTGTAAGTATCTACTTCAAGATCACCGACTCTCGGATAAATTAAATTTCTACTTGTAAGTAAAAACCAATTTCTCCTTATTTAAAAACAATTGCAAGCTGTAGATCATTATCATTTACCACATTTTTACTTATTTACAAATGATGCTGCAGAACGAATCTTTATCTGTTTACTTTATTAACCAGCAATCTTTGTAGATATATTAGATAGTAGTTAAGCTTACATATTCACTCTGCTGATACAGGCATGGACAAAATAGCTTGACGGCTGTTTTATCTTCACATTTTTCCCAACTATAAACATGAAAATCTGCGCTTATTATTATTAGTCACTTCTTATTAGTCACCTCTCCTTAACTATATTTTCGTATAAATAATACTTTGCACACTCTTTCTATGATGCATTTCCAATTAACCTTAAAACATTACATTTATGTGTAGTAGTAATAATTACACATAGAACAACAAATATTGAAATTTTGAACAACAACAAACAATTGGACTTTCCATATAATAAACAGCTAAAGACTTTCTAAAAATATAAGTTCTCTTGATCAACCTAAGTTTATCACAGGCCATAACTGCAAAACACTTCGAAACGCCGACTAAGACACACGACCAATGTTAAACCAATGAGTGACGCGTCAGCCATGTTCGATTACACTCACCATTTCGAGTTACCTTTGACCCCTTGCTAACTCGTAATCTCTTTACACAGGATTGATAGGTCAGTGATAGAGAGCGCTGGGATCGCATACAGGGCGGCCGGAGTCGAGCAGCCAATCCCGGCGACGACTGAAGCGCCGCCTGTGGCCAAAGTGGGGCAGATACCGTACCCGCCGCCGGACCCGCCCGCAATCGTGAAGTATTTGAAGGGACAGGTATGTACAGCAAGAGCGGACGAGGCCAAATGGGACTTTTGGATTAAAATCCTTATTTATTAAGGATAGAATACCTATACTCCTAGTCCCATCGTTGGAGCTGGTGTTCCCCCTCCATACATTTTTTTTACGCCACCTACCTAGTACAGCTGAGTTTATATCGCCGTGTAGACTTTATCGATGTATCGATGTCAGAGAAACTCTTAGAGGGATCGGAGGCATGCGGGAGGCATTCATTAGTTCATCACCAGCCTTGCAGTTTTTCCCCACGACGTCAATTTGAAATAAACTGCGTCGATTTTGCTGTGGATTGAAGTTAGTGAATGAGGAGGCTAGTCTGTTTTTTAGGGTTCCGTACCCGAAGGGTGCCAAACGGGACCCTATTACTGAGACTTCGCTGTCCGTCTGTCCGTCCGTCCGTCCGTCCGTCCGTCCGTCCGTCCGTCCGTCCGTCCGTCCGTCCGTCCGTCCGTCCGTCCTGTCTGTCACCAGGCTGTAACTCATGAACCGTGGTAGCTAGACAGGTGAAATTTTCACAGATGATGTATTTCTGTTGCCGCTATAACAACAAATACTAAAAATCAAAAGAAAGGAGATGTGTACTTTTTCCTAGACAGTTGGTACTTTATTCGAAATAGTCATGAACCAAGCTAAAACCATATTTATATGAAGGAATATAATTTATGAATTCTAAATATATATCATGTTTTTTTTTAAAACGCCGTTTTTTAGTTTTTGTGATTTAAAAATAATTATTATTTTGAAATAAAACTGCCACCCAGAACAATAATTTACTATGGCAACACTGTTCTGTCCCGTCAATGTCAACAGCCCCCTGTTCCGAGTCGCGCCACGGTCGATTGCAGCGTCTACGAAGACGTTCCGAGTCAGTTTTGGCGATACAAAACGATGGCATCGTGGACGCTTGTGATCGGTTGTGGCGTGACTCGGAACATGGGGAAAGTGTCAAAATTGACAACTGAATGAATGACAGTTTTTTTTTTTGCTGCTTAGCTAAGCAAAGAATACAGGATATAAATCCTACCCATACAAATCATTTTTTCAAAATAAAAATAAAATGGCGGTTTTAATAAAAAATATATTTTCTTAGGCTTTATTCATATTCGTTTCCCTACCAGAAAAACCGCATATGATTATGGTTCAAAAATCAGTACCGGAAAAATACATCTCCTTTAATATTAAGGGGGGCTCCCATACAACAAACGTGATTTTTTTTGCTCATTTTTGCTCGATATTGATAATGGTAGCAGGTAGACGCTTAAAATGTTCACAATATATTGAGTATATTATTTACTTAAAAAATAAATAATTAAATTAAAATTAAATTAATATTTAGGGGGGCTCCCATACTTTTTTTTTTTTGCGGTTTTTTATAGATAATGGTACGGAACCCTTCGTGCGCGAGTCCGACTCGCACTAGGCCGGTTTTTTTTTTATTTAGGATTTTATCCCGTCCATAAACGGACGCGGAAGCTCTGACGGTGATGGAAAACATCGTGAGGAAACCTTAATTCCTCTATAGCTGCTGCGGCTAAGTCACGCAAAATGGAGTATTGAATAATTGGCTTAAAATGGGCACAGTTGTGCCTCTGCCACCCCTTATGGGAAAAGGCGTAACGCTATGTTATTATGTTGTTGTTATCCCGTCCAGTCTGTATAGGAAAAGCGTTGTTTTTAATTTTGTAAAGAACTTTCGAATTTCGAAAGACGGCGGAACTCATTTATCCATCTGTATTCCAGGTCCGCGACGCATACCACGCACCCCTAGCCACCCTCATCAAGGGTGCCACCACAATGACAGAAGACATGTTCTCAGAATCCGCGCCTGTGGCGTGGCAACTGCTTCTAGAGTCCGACAGAGAGCTCTGTTCGTGCGCCGCGTCGCTGTTCATACTGTGCGCGGTCAAGTCACCGATTACTGCCTCGCAGATTATGCATGATGATTTGAAGCATAGTGATCCTAGTGTCAGGTTAGTAGGATAGAGTGTTCGTTAGCTGTAATCGAAGACGGCTATCCAACTCTTTCTAACCATTCTAACTCACTCAACATAACACTTTCAGGTAATACACAGCTAAATGCTTCGTATCATAGCTTACATTATCACAGACTCTCATCATGAGACATGATTGTCATCACATCACCAATCGTTTAAAGCACAAAATAATTAGAAAATCAAGAAATACAGAGAAATGCTGTACAAAGAGAGCTCATCTTGTCAATATCAGTTTCGAAAGATTGTTGAAAACAGCAGTCAGCATTTCTTTTCACACAACTCCTAAATACACCTGTAAATTGATAGTCCTTTACTCGTTTGGGTAAAAAATCTAACCTAACCTAACCCAACCCCGCTATCTAGGCAAAGTAAACACTAGTCAATTTGTGCTTTGGTCGATTTCAGTTCTAGACTCATTATCTAGTTGTCACTATAAGTTGTAGTGAAATATCATACTAGTTATATTGTGTTCAAAACCGTTAGGGACCGACCCACCCACCCAACCCAGCAATCACCAACATCCAAATATATAACTAGAGATATCTTCCTTTATATAATCACTCTCAAACAAACACTCCAAACCGTCCACAGAATAAACGCCATCCTCCGCTTCCAAGTGATGTGGAAGCTGCGCTACCAAGTGTGGCCGCGCATGGAGGAGGGCGCCAGTGTCACGTTCAAGGTGCCCCCGCCCGGGATAGAGTTCACTCTGCCCTCGCCGAAGATCGGCATCGAGTCGCTGGCGGTGGTCGACCCGCCGTGGAGCCCGCA
The DNA here is from genome assembly GCA_963457715.1 of Argyresthia albistria. NCBI lineage: Eukaryota > Metazoa > Arthropoda > Insecta > Lepidoptera > Argyresthiidae > Argyresthia > Argyresthia albistria. The sequence continues at coordinate 6,388,321 of OY735258.1, forward strand.
GGTCAAGGATAAGGACATGGAGATGACGCTCAACCAGGAACGACATGTGAGTTGGTGCCACAGATATCGAGAGATAGGAACCTTGCGAAGCTTGTATCGGAACCAGCGTCGCCGAAAACTAAGAACACGCACACTTCTACACCACACATACATCAATCTATCCGATTGTATTGGTAAGTGCAATGCTAAGCAGACTCATGTACCTGTCGTCCGAACACACCCACACTACAGCAGGTACACTAGTAAGCGTGTCACAGTTCGCCTCCGTACCAAGATGCATCTTTACTTTCGTATTTAAATAAGTGTGAAACTTTCATTGCGTGTTAGCTTGGCAATACGTAGTGAAACTAAGATACAAAACAAGCAATGGATAATAAACCTAGCGAGAACAACAACACAGTCACTTTTATGATTAATACGTGAAGAATTTTTCGTCAATGATTTATTTTTGCAATAATGTTTATTTTCACCACTCTCGCACGAAAGAAGTGTCTTTCCTCTACGAAAACAGTGAGGAAAGTTAGTTTTTCCTCACTGTTTGAACAGTGAGGAAAGTAATGATCCCGTTCAGAAACTAACCTTGCCTGATTTTATGTTAAGTTTTAAAGATATTTTAAAAAATAAATAATTTTATACTTAGAATAGAAATACTTATAAGTTAAGATTAATGTTTTTTATAAAATTTATCAAATTATTGTAAGTTCAGAAACATTAAAAACGTTAAATAAAATATTGTAAAAATTACATCGTCAAATTTAGGATTATAATTTTAGAACGCACTCAAAGAAAGAAGCCTGTGAAAGAAGTACATTAGAAGCGCGAAAATTCTAAGTTTTGTTTACTTGCGATTTTGATTATACTAAAAAAAACAGTGATTCTAGTGCGGAAGATTTAAGTTTAACTCCAAAAGAGTTAAAAGACCTTGTTTCAAATGCCGAACTAAGTTTTTAGAATTATTTTGATTTGCTTTGTGACTATTTAATTTATTTACCTATGGTGACTGAATACTTTCTTGCTGGGAGTGGTGAAAAGTTTTGTATGCAACATGTGAGCAAGTTCATTTGCTATTCGTTTTGTTGAGTCTTTCGCTTACTCAGGATTGAATTTTATAATCACTCGCTGCGCTCGTGATTCTATTTTTCAATCCTTCGTTCGCTCAAGACTCAAAATCAAAACTCATAGGAAAAACGAACTTTCCTCACTTGTTGGATAAATAACTATTCTTGTGTTTTAAGAAGAAATATTAATTGGAATAAGACTTACAATGTTACTCCGCCGTTCTTGGAATTCACACTCCCGCTTTTATTTTCGCATGTAAGTATTGCACAAGTCGGCATTTTTGAAAAACAGCGGAAATGAATTCGCCGCTGCGGTCGTCCAGTGACTGCTGAGATTTTTTAATTTCTAGCCATTCGGGGCTCCCTTTGTTCGCACGTGCCACGCCCCTTAACCTATCTCTCGATATCTGTGGTTGGTGCTGAGTTTGTACAATGGTTCATAGGTTCCAGGTTCATAGACTTGGCATCTTTGGCGACATATCCAGTGGTTCGGTAGGGGAGCTGTAGCAGGGCGGGTTTTTATTAGCAAGTCATAAGGTTGAAAATCGTGTGCCATTTTTACAACTACCCACAGTTGAGAGGGTATACGGGAAAGCGAGAAACTTTTTGAAGCATGTCAGCACCAAGCTGGTGGTGACGACACTGTTCGAAAGCGGATTAACGCGGTTGTGTCGGTGCGGCCATTTGACCTTATTTGACAACGATGATGTGCAGAAGCCCTTAGGGCATTAGGGTTTACGCTTAAAGTCATCATTAAGGAACAACATATCAGGCTATAGGGATTTTGAAGAAATACGTAAAAATATTAAGTGTACGAATACTTAGAGTCTAGGCTAGGGCTCTTCTCCGCAGCACCAATCGTCATGCTCCAAACGAGTCTAACTACGGATGACACTTTTGATGGCGCCAATTCTATGTAAGTATTCTTAACTCCCCCTCGTAATTGTTTTTTCCCAACACCCCCAGCGTTCGCTAGTCACCGCAACGAAGACTCGCAAGAAGCAACAGACAGAGGCCATAAAGAAGGCTTTACAACAACGCAGTGACAAGAAGAGAGCCGAACGGGAGAGCTTTCTGATTACCACCATCCCGATCAACCGGCAGGCGGCGAGGGAACCCGCTTTGGACCACGCCGCTGACGATCATATCGAACGTAAGCATAACATAAATAACGCCGCGCCTTTCCTCTTAAGAGATGGAAGGATTATGCCCACGTTTACTCCATTCTGAGTGACTCCTAGATTGAAGGTTTCCTCGCGATGTTGCGAACTATGAGTCTATAACCGGATCCCAAAAGCAAAATTAGCTGTGTCAACTTTTTAAACTCTTGTCAAACTGATTTCAGCCAATCACATGCCCCGCCCCTATTTTGAGTTATTCTCCGATTAATCGCTTATCACATTTGACTTTTCTTTCAGACACTGGGTGTAAGAGTTAGCCTTTTATTTATAAAATGTACTCTGTGAGTTAGCCTCTGCGGGCTCGTGTAAAGTGTTAAAACCCCAGTTCTAATCAAGAATTTGTTGAGTCTTTGTCGTTTGTACACACGAATTCTTGCATACTCATAAACGGCTGAGTGGAAATGCGATTGACAGTTGCATAACTTGAGATTTACAAAAGGCTGTATATTGTATTATTGTATATTAAATCAAATCAAAATCAAATCAAATCAAAATATATTTATTTCAAAACAGGAAATGTACTTACAAAGGCTGTTTTGGCTTTTTAACAGAGGTACAACTGTGCCTACTTTTAGCCAGTTTAGGCTAGCCCATTGTCGCTATGGAGTAATCAAGGTTTCCTCATGTTTTCCATGGTTTTGTGTTTGGCTTCATTCGCTATCATTAACCTAAGTATGTATGTATCGAATCCTCCCAGCGCCAGCCGACGAAGAGATCGCAGAGGGCGTCCGCGGCGCGCACCACACTCAAGTCGCGTCCGCCCTGTTCCCGTCCGCCCTGTGCTCCGCGGTCGCCGAGATCGTGTCTCTACTCGACGACCCCGCCGTCTCTAAGGACGGCTGCTCCGTCTATGAAGTCGCCTATCAGGTATGAAAACTGTTGGGTGACTATGTAGTGATGAAGGGAGTCACTCAACTGCCTGTCTTAGGAAAGTCTACCTGTCGACTCTGACACAACTCCCCATATAAAACAGGGGCCAAAAATGCAAGCCCAAGGTATGGAGAGTTGCAGTAGCGTCTTCGTCACGTGGCTCCTTGATCGGAACAGGAGGCCTTTACGGTTAAATATACAGTCACTAAAGTATTTAACAAAGTGGACGATAGTGAAATCTATGGGGCGTTGTATGCGACATCCACCCAAGAAATCACATATAGCTGCGTACCCATTAGCGAGCAGTAAGCGCTTGTTCAGACACAGCGGGAACCATGCGGTTTGAGAATCGTGCAGGAAATTGTTTAATGATTAGGTAGTGCATGTATATTATAACTCTATTGCAATATTGATTTTTCGAATTGACATGTATTTTTAATTTAATTTACACATAATTTAATTTAAATTAATATTTGTACGCCTTTAAGGTAGAGTGTGGCAAGAATATCATGTATTTAACAACCCTGTAACCCACATTCAGACAAATAAAATATCTTTATCTTTAACCGTGCGGTTCATATTTGCGTAGATATGTATTAGTTAGTTACAACCTTGCTGTTTTCATCCCGCTGTGTCTTAACAACGAACATAATCGCGATATAATACACGTTGTTCACAGGTGATATGGGGCTGCCTCGTCGAAGACTCTGCTCTCTTCCTCCGCCACGTGTTAGAACGTCTAACCCGCGACCGTCAAGACGACATGTTCAAGCTCCTACGTCACCTCATACGGTTCATACCGCGGCTGCCACAGCAGGCTGCGTTCGCGCTGTATAACTACATCATAGGATACGTGATGTTCTATGTGCGCTCGCCGCATGAGGACGGACAGAGGCTGATTGGTGCGGCGCTGTCTATATTGTGGATGGTAAGCACGCACTCTATTTGTACACACCACAATCATTGCGATTCGGGAGGCGACACGGACTGAACTGGTCAAACTAATAAAAATGTTGTTTTGATCATGGAATCTCTGGCCACCGCGCAAGAGTTGTTGGATTTAAGGTAGTCAGTTTAGTAGTTTTGACACCTCCCAAATCGCCCCATTGGCTTCATACCTATTACAGTATTCCTCAGAAAACAAGTCCTTGACCTTGGAAGATATTGGATGACTGATAAAACCAAGGAGCTTCATCAAAACGCACTGAGGTTCGTTTGTAATAGTTAGCTCAATCTTACAAAGGCCCGTGCCCCGCGGGGGGACATTAGAAAGCTTAATTTATCATTAAATTAAAAAGGAAGATGATGCATGTCCACGAGCGTAATTTACAGACGACATCTTAAATTGGTCGCCCGTATCACATTATCATCACATTCCTTGTCCGATGAGAAACGTCTTGTCTACTAAATCGTTTTCAGGTGGTGCACAGCGTTCACGGGATAATGTTCAAGGACCTGAAACAGATTCTTCGTAAAGAGCAATGTGACGCGTCCATACTACTCACTGCGAACGTGCCCGCTGCGAAGAAAATTATCGTGCACGGACCTCGTAAGTGCCTTCTCATTTACAAACAGTTCAGGGCCCGAATTCTACTGTTCACCAGCATGCGACAAGCCTGGCACAAACTTCAGTACGAGGTATTTGGTATTCTACTAAAACCGGAATCCAATTCACAAGCGCCAGCGTGAAGCCAGCGTGCTTCGTATTCTACTGTCCAAAACTTACTTACGCTGGCGTCAAACCGGCGCCAGCGTAAGTACGTTTTGGACAGTAGAATACGAAGTACGCTGGCGTCAAACTGGTCAGTAACTGGTGACTGACTGGTAGAATACCAAATATCTCGTATTGAAGTTTGTGCCAGGCTTGTCATACTTGTGAACTTAGTAGAATTAGGGCCCTGGTTTCCTTCCTTGGGAATTGTACTGTTAAACATATCTCAAGCTGTCCTTTTCCGTCAAAGGATATGAGCTGTATTTTTGTTTCTTCTGTGGGATAAATGCTATAATTGACCGAGCGAGCGAAGCGAGCGAAGCGTCTCCGTTTCAGGTTTGGGCAAAAATGCTTTCGTATGTCCGGTTGTTCTCCTCTACAGGTCGCATTTATGAACCGATTCTCGTGAAATTTTGTGAGCAGGTTGGAAAAATAAATAGAATTTTTTACTCGAGCCAGTTTTTTGATTTTTTTCAAAATGGCGGAGATAAAATCGCTACAACCCAAACGGCTCGATGGATATTAACAAATGAGGTGTCGTTGGATTCGTAAAGACCATGAGAGTGAAACAGATGAGCGAGCGAAGCGAGCGAAGCGTCTCCGTTTCAGGTTTGGGCAAAAATGCTTTTGTATGTCCGGTTGTTCTCCTCTACAGGTCGCATTTATGAACCGATTCTCGTGAAATTTTGTGAGCAGGTTGAAAAAATAAATAGAATTTTTTACTCGAGCCAGTTTTTTGATTTTTTTCAAAATGGCGGAGATATGGGGTTTTAAAATGTAAAAAAATCGCTACAACCCAAACGGCTCGATGGATATTAACAAATGAGGTGTCGTTGGATTTGTAAAGACTATGAGAGTGAAACAGATTATATAATTTTAGTAAAAAGTCAATAGGTTGTATAAAAGATCGCGAAATGTAGTTTACAAAGTTATTGGTGCGGCTACTTTCATACTGCATGTACGTAACCAGGTACATTCATAAGTTTGTATGTGTTATTGAAAGAAAATTTTCTAATAGCCATACGGTGATGATCACCTATACGGTAATGGCTAGGGTATATTATTTCGGATGGTTGAGCGTAGGGGTAGTGTCACCACAGTTAACTAAAAATTACGTTCCAGCTATCGCTTATTCTGACGCGCCGCGATAGCTATGGATTGCTCCGGAATGGCGCAAAATGTCATTTTATGCAGTCAGTCTCCAAACATAATAGGCAGCGCCGCCGCCCCGGTGCCAGCCATATATGTACAATATCATTCTGCGCCCTTGGGAACAATACTCTATCGTTATGCGTTTTTCTTTAGAAAATTGAGCCCCTGATAAAAGCAATATTTGACGAACGAAGCAATATTTAGTACAGTTTACTGCTGTATATAAGTCCATATGTTCTCACCTACTGATCTGTTTGGCAGCGGACAGCGAGAGCTACATCCCGTCCCAGTTCCCGGTGCAGGAGGAGACGCAGTTCTGTCAGATACTGAAGGAGTCGCTCGACTTCTTCGGAATCCCGCCGAAGCTGCACGATGAACACTTTTTGGTCGACTTCAAAACACGTAAGTAGTGTCATTTTCCACTTGGTCCGATCTTGGATCATCTCGTCGCTATACCGCGAAAAGCAATTAAATAAAAAACAGACATTTTTAAATGGTTTTCGCAGACGAAAGAGCGCGAAAACTGAACATTATGGTACTGTTAAGTCCTTTTGAGCATAATTTCGGTTAACAAGTATCAACTTGGTTGGTTAACAGGTCAGATCCACAACCCGATGAACTACGTGCGCGACTACTACTTCTTCAAGCGGTCGCAGTACCCGCAGCTGGGGCTGGTGCACATGGAGCCGGAGGAGGCGTTCGAGAAGCTGCAGCGGCAGGAGCTGCTGCACAAGTTCGCCGAGACCGGCAAGGTGCTGCTCACGTGGGCTATACTCAAGAACGTCGACATGGTATGTGCTTGCCACTATAGGCACAGAATAACTAATAGTACTGCGCACAGAAGGTTCACTCCCGAACAAAAGTCAACTTTAGGTGCAAAAATATATTTATCTATGCTACTGCATTATGTTTCCATGCGAAATTGAATCTTATCGTATGACACGATAGTTCATATTCCATTAGACACCGCTGACACGATGCCGATCACGCAGGGTTGCGAATCGCACTCAGTTGTTTTCGGCGTCATTGTTTTCACGCGGCTAGCCCGCGCACCGAGAGCCGAGCGACAGCCATGTGACAATGACCGTCTGGCGCGTATAGCCGGCCGTAGATACCTACTCAGCGAAGTGAAACCCCCCTGCAGGGTATCAACGTTGCTGACCGCGCCTACATGGTACAGAGAAGGGCAGGGATGAGATGCGGCGCTTTGCCGCACGTGACGTTTTCGCTCGCCCTCCCGCCATACCTTCCACTTGCCTCTGAGACAGTCTTACCTCATCCCTGCCCACCCCTGATGACGCTGATACCCTGTAGCTAGAAAAAAACTTTGACAACTCGATATAGAATATGGAGTTGTCGTACACGATCGTTGAGTGTTAGGTTTCAACGGCTCCGGTCTTCAAAATAGTTCAGGAGGGACATTTAATGCATTTTCACAGAAGTAATGAACATCAGCACACGATCGTGTCACTAATCTTACACGCTCTCAGCTTTGAGAGTTGTTTCAGCTTGACAAGTCCACCCAGACATTGTGTAGCCATTTTTTTACATATTTCTCTATGATACTTTCAGGTAGTGCAACGCGTTGTCTTCCTTCACGACGAGCTTATGAAACTGCCGTCGTTCCCGCGTAAAGCGTTGGAGGCGGATCTGGCTTTGTACAGCCGAGGTCCGCTGGGTTCCACCTTACTTGGCTTGGACGTACTGCATAAGTTCATGTAAGTAATGAAGTAACAGTCCCCCTGGACTAGATGTAATTCACTAATATAATACCACCCGTCCTCAACGCTAAGAAAATGTATGCGATCTGACTTTTGCAAACGACGATGCGACAATATTTTGAAATAGAAAAATAAACCAGATACAGAGATTCAGGTAGATCAAAGATGTTTATCTAGAATTGTATTGCACTACCTAAGTGCTATTTTGCATGTCACTAAAGTCTTCACAAAATAAAAGCCTCGTTTTGAGAGATCGCGCCCATGAAGTTTTAACCCCTAAGGCGTAGGTTTCTACCTAGAACAGAATAGAAATAGTTTATTTTGCCTTAAAAACATACACAAAAAATATACATAAAAAGTACAGTTAAATAGGGTACATTAGTTTAATAAGACAAAAATGGGACGGTCTCAGCGTTTGCTGTGAGTAGCACAAACAGGTAACAGAAGCGGTTTTCCTAGGTGCAACTGGTACGCTTTGCTTGTACGCAACAGTTGGCTTTTATTACCTAAGCATTAGGGGTTAAAATTTCATGGGCGTGAACTGTCAAAACGGGCCTTTTATTTTGTGAAGACTGTACGTGGCTAGATGTGTAGTACCGATAAGTGTTATGTTACCTACCACTTGCTATGTAACCATATATCTACGCAAAATAAACACATTTGTATTTGTAGATTCATGTATGACACGACGACGACTACCAAATAGCAATTCGTGAAGGAGAACCTATAGGCTTCCAATACGTAATGGCAAAGGTTAAAATTGTGTCCACGTTTAGTTCCATTCTCCAATTTCGCGCTACACATCAAAACAAACTGTCCTTTGTAGGTGGGTGCGTCTAATCGCGCGCATGTTCGAAGCCATGGCCGGCAACTTTACATCCTCGCGCGACATCCACCTATTCCTGAATGTGCTGAATGGCGCTCTGATGCTGCACAGCGAAGACTCGCTCATACTGCGATACGTGATCGCGACCTATGTGAACGCGGCTTTCAACTTCAAGAACATCTTCTCTACTAATGGGTACGTTGATTTACATACGCTCACGAATTTACCCGGAAGTGGCAGTAGGATGTAGGCTGAGACTAAAGATGTCCACTTGCTAAGATCTTGGCATACATCGCTCGCGTCCTCAGCATTAATAAATAAGTTACTCTATGATTAATAAGTCTCTTCATACATGCTCGCCGGTTACATCTTATTTGTCCTTTCACTAATAAAGTAAGTCACCAATTTGGTCTAACGGTCGTACGTTGATTTCTATGATACTTAAAACGAAACGAAATGTAACTTTTCGGCAAATGTTCGTATCCTAGCTGTCTACTACATAGTATCTTTGAGGTGGTGGTATCTTTTCCATTATCAGATTTATTTGTTTAGAGACGACATGTCGACACATTCTCAGAACACAGCTACCCTACCACGGTATTAAACAACTATAGTTATAGTTACTATACTATTTCATCACACTCACTTCACTTTGTTACAGATATCTCCTCATAATGCCAACGCTCCTGCAAATCTACTCCAACTTCCAAACCAACAAGCTGGTGACGACCACCATAGAGTACGCCGTGAAACAGTTCTACTTACTCAACCGGAAACCGTTCATACTTCAGATGTTCGGATCCGTGTCCGCCATCTTGGATACAGATGAGGAGTCCGCATTTGGAGACGCCAGTAAGGTGAGGATTTTTAGAAAAAATAATCGGGCGATAGAGAACCCATCACACTAATTCTGTGATTCACGGGCGTCTCACCTCCTCGTCAGGATAAGGTGTGATTTTAATGATCAAGAGGGCATTACATTAATTTTCTTCAGGATAGCAGCTGACCTCCGATAGAACGCCCTCCGGAGGAACCTCTGATAGCCTTATACATACATACATAAATCTCATACATAAATCTAACCTAAACCGAATATAAATCAAAATGATCCGGCCAAATCGCTTCGGTACTCCTCGATTATCAAATCGAATATAATTACTTCAACAAAAACTATTCCCCATCACCAGGTCCAATCCAGCTGCCTCTTCAACCTACTCTTAAGCCTGGAGACACCCTCCCCCGACCCTCTCCACATCGCCGAGCTGATCAAAGAGGAGAAGCCATTAAAGCCTATTGACTTCTGCTACCGCGATGAGGATGAGATGGTGAATGTCTTGGACTGCATCAGTCTGTGTGTGATGGTGGTGTCGTACTCGGCTGAGAGCATGCGGGGATATCAGATGCTGGTAAGTTTTTCTTCTTTTTAACCCCCGCCCGACGAATGAAAAGGGGGTGTTATTAGTTTAACGTGTGAATCACTCTGTCTGTGTAGACACACACGTGTGTCTTTGTGTCTGTCTCTCAGCACGTGGAGCGTAAATGGGTGAACCGATTTGAATGTTGTTTTTTAGGGTTCCGATGCTTAAAAGGAAAAAAAGGAACCCTTATAGGATCACATTGTTGTCCGTCTGTCTGCCTGTCTGTCTGTCTGTCTGTCCGTCTGTCACGACCCCTTTACTCAGGAACGCGTGGAGGTATCATGTTGAAATTAACATAGATTACTCAAGTCTATGGTCCCTTAAAGCTGTGAAAAAATTAAACTACTAGGTCCACGCAATCAAAAGATACCGCGATATTATGTTATAATTTTGCTGAATTTGTATGAACTCGCGTGGAACTCGCAAGGGAATCAAAACCTACAGGGTACTTCCCGTTGACCTAGAATCATGAAATTTGGCACGAAGCAAGGTCTTATGGCATAAGTAAAGGGAAAAATCTGAAAACTGCAAATTTCTGTCTTTCTAAAAAAATATTCAATTTGGTTTACATGGATGACGTCACACTTTAGTTTTTTATGTGGAAACCTAATTACACGTGTTACGTTCTCCAAGTGTGATCGGAACCCTTGGTGCGCGTGTCCTACTCGCACTTGGCCGGTTATTTTATTCGAAATTAGATTTCTTGGAGCTGGTTCTTATGGTAACCCTTCGTTTACTAGTAAACCCATCGAGTTTAGGCTCATTAGATTCGTTGTGATGCTTTTAACTTGACTTGATGAGACCTGGTGATGAAACTGGAAGACTGGTTTTATGCGGGGTTTTTTTATGCTAAAGTTATTCTAGTAGCATCTTCTATCGGAGGTGGGCTATCGTGGCTATTGTGTGTGACTGCGGTGATGTTTTATGAGTGTTTCTTTAGCAGACTGCACCGAGCTGTTTTGTGATGGCAGCAGGATTTCTGAAGTTCTTCGGGTAGAAAGATTTGACGCGAACAGGCATGCGCGGTTTAATATGTTTCAGCACCAGCTGGTGCTGGAGTTAGGATGGCAGAAATAGAAGAGTGTGAGCAAAAAAGTGGACTAGATGCAGGGTCTACAACCCTAGAGTGAAATTAATTTCTACTATCAGTTTGAGACCAGAAATATATCATTGACTTTCTTATAAGGTTAATAGGTTATGTTTCCTGAATGCTCCTCCTCTAGAGTCGTAGGCTAGTCTAGATTTGTAATGACTTTGCTGAGGTTTTATTCTTCTTACTATTTCAGATAATCCTAGAAGCAATCCTGCCGTGTTATGTGAAACAAATCCAACTGCCGAGTTACAACCGTGAGGGGAAGACAGAGAAGGAGATCATCCAGCAACTCGCTATAGCAATCAAGACCCTCGTCAATAACTGTGAGGGGTTGTCCAAGTAAGTTCATTATCATAATATATGTAGCACATCCACTCCCCAACTAGAGGAATCCCTTAGAAGTTCTTCTAACCTACCAGAAATACATAATTAGCTATACAATTAAAATACGCTGAGGTAGTTTCCAAGTAATCATCCAGCTAAACTCCTTTTGGCCCCTGCTCCAATGACCTGGTTTATATTAACTTTCGTTTAATCTCCACCTTCCGTCAAACAGGTCCTACAACGGCCCCTACCGCACGTCTCCCGACCACAAGGGGTCTTCACAACGCGGCGCCACTAAAGCCACAACAACACCGTTTAAAACCGAGCTCTTCATTGAGAACGACTCGCGATATGTCAGCGAGACTGGCAGGATGCCTGACTACATGTGCACTGAGGACTCTGAGGTATGAATCAAGATTTTGAACCTTTCTATTCAGCCTGCGGCACCCTCAGATCAATGAAACTCTCTGTTTACATCCTTATTCCATGGCGTTAGGAGAGATGCATCTAATGCATGCATGATCCTAAAATCGCCTAACCTAACCTAACCCTTCTATTTTCATTTTATTCTGCAGCAATATTAAGTACTTATGTCTGAAATAATTATATGTCTTTTATTAATTTCATTATCTGAATTTTTCACTACCTATGCTATAATAATCTTGTTCATTGACGTCCAGCAATCTTGGAAGTGTCCTATAGAAAGTCTGTCTCTTGGTGTTCGCCCACTTTTGTACACCATCCTTCCGCTTCGGTCAATCTTCTGCTATCCCACCTTATCTCACCCTTGCATTACTAGTTCAAATCTTTCGCCATTCTTCTCCCACAGTGATCCAACGTAGAGAATAGCCAAAAAAATACGTATTCCTGTATACTTGATGGTACAGAAATAAAGAAAGGTGACCTTGATTGAGGTACCCATATAATTGAAACAAAAAGTAAAACTTAAAAAAACCGACTTCCACAAACCCTATTTGATTAGAAACCAATGTCAAGTGCTTTTTGAGTTTAATACAAACTGTGACCCCCTATCCCCCCCCCCCCCCTCGCCCTTGGGGAATTAATTTCGTCAAATCCCATCTCAGTTATTCCCTTCGCTACATAAGGAACCCTGTACAAAGTTCCATGGCTCTAGGTCTACCGGTAGTTAACCGTCAGTCACGCATAGTAGATTGTATTTGTACCTAGTATTGAGCAGTTCTGGTGGCCATGTGTGGTCTTCATTATCAGTTCCGCATCACAATATTATGCTTACCATGAGTAAATGCACGATTTATTATGAAAAACACAAAAATCACTGTAGGTCTGCCTATAATATTTGAAGAGTTCCCTCGATTTCTCCAGGATCCCATCATCAGATCCTGACCTGGTGTCAATGGGACCAATTGGAAGGTAAACCCTTTCAATCAAAAAAATAAAATCCAAATTGGTCCATTCTTCTAGGCGCTATCGGGGCACATACATAAAAAAACATCCGGACGAATTGTAAACCTCCTCTTTTGGGAAATCGGTTAAAAAATAAACATTCATTCAAAGAAACGTGACTTTAATTGGCCTAAAAGGACTTGATTGCAGAGCCGTAAAACCTAATCCAAAAAAAAAGTGACTTTGATTGAGGTACCCATTAAAGCGCCACTGTATTTGGCAGCTGGTCCGAGCGGAGTACCGTCGTCCGCGCGACGTGCTACTATCTCTAGTGGGCGAGTTCATCGGCCGCGCGAGCACGAGACTGCTGGAACTGAACGGCTCTAAAGACAGCGGCGGAGAGGGCAAGCCAGTCGAACTACTGGACTCCAGGTCGCATGCTGTAAGTTGAGACAACTCCCACAGAAGACATTTTTTTATTTATTTATTCAAAACAAATAGTACAATATTCTTAAAATTACTTATAATATGGTCACTCAATCCTTCACAGGTTTAAGTGTGACCACTGACTACTTACTGTCCCCCGCTTTGACAACGTTTATTATTTAGAAGCGAAATGACTTGGGCCGTTTTCACTGGCTATGGATACTCCCCGCGCGACAGGCATGTCGCGAATTCTTAGCTTAGACTACTAACTGATCTAGCAGACCTGGGCCTGTATCACTACGTACTATCCCTTGTGGGAGTTCATCGGTCTGAACCGTTCTAAAGACAGCGGCGGAGAGGGCAAGCCAGTCGAACTACTGGACTGTCGCATGCTGTAAGTTGAGACAACTCCCACAGAAGATAACTGGTGTAACAGCAGACCTGGGCCTGTATGTATGTCGCATTTTTTAAGAGTACGCTACCTGTTGTGCTGATTTCTGTCTACGAAGTTAACTTGAATGGGGGCCGGTGATTGTCGAGAGCTGTAACTGGGAAAAAAGAAATTTGTCTATCAATCTATCTAAGTTGCAATTTAACCAATCACGATCTTTATTTGGTAAGTGATATTACTCAAAGGACGGGATGCATGCGATACAGGATGTAACAGAATTTGTAACTCGGGTGAATTTATAACCGGGCAACAAGGGACACCACGCAACGAGGAATGATCTATGTAACAGTCTATTCGTGATAAGAATGCAGTGAAATTTAAATTTAAATCTGTTAACACACAGTCACAGGACAGGACACAACCTTCGCGTTCGAAAGTTTGCCTTCAACTGGTCACTGTGAACTTGGCTTGATAATTGGAAACGATTTGATTGGTTACGTGGCGTGGCTAGGCCGCCGGATGACTTTACTGCATTCTTATCACGATTATACTATAGTTTGTACCCTATGTACAAATTAATAATTATTGTGCTTATCTTCTTGCCTGTTTCCTAGCGCCTCGCCGACATAGCGCATTCGCTGCTCAAGGTGTCACCATACGACCCCGAGTCTATGGGATGCCGCGGCCTGCAACGCTATATGACGCTGGTGCTGCCCTCTGCCGACTGGGCGGATGATGCGTTGCGACCCGCACTCATTATGATCCTACGACGCCTGGATAAAGTCTTCTTGAAGATCGCCAAGAAACCCAGCATTAGGGTGAGTCCGAATATTTGCCGTTTTCCCCTATTTCGCCTTTCCTTCTTAAAAAAACTCGGTACTTTAACCTCGGTTTTGTATATAAAATAACTGTGTAGGCTGAAAGATTGAATACCTATCTGAGCCTAAAACTTACGGGGAAAACAAATTGCCTATTTGCTTAATAGCAAGCAAGAAGGTTGAATAACAGACGATGAACATAGATTAGACCTTATTTGAACGAAACCTTTTTGTATGAATTTTCCGAAGACGCGCCAATAAGTATCACGTGATCTGAGGTCGCAATGAGTTAACTTACTGTGTGTAACAAGAAAGAATCGAGTAGACGATTTTTAATTATTGTTACAGCGAAACACGGACTGGGATTCAGCAGCCTGTCTACTCAAGGGAGTGTACGAGACTATGATTCGGTGTCCATACATCATGCATTGGCAGCAAGTGAAAGCTCTACTGAACACTGTCCAGGTAAATAATAGAAACATTTATATTTCACTTTTTGGACGCATTAGTAGCTCAGTCAGGCACATGCGATGATATTTGGTGCATTTGTCGTGGCCATCATGGAACTGATAATAATCTCATGAAATGGACAACCATGGATGAATTATAACTTTCAAGGGAGGAAGGAATCTTTTTGGGCAAACCTCTGCGGTAGCTTATGCTAAGACTCAGACAAATGTCATCGTGTTAGTTCGACATTTTTATCACAAAATTTTACCACGTAGTACTGAAATAAAACCATGTTTCCATCACCGTTAATTGTTCGTCAGAGTAGGTACACTATAATTTCCATTGATTGCAGACGCTAATAGTATCGGAGACGAACTGCAGCGAGAACCTATCTTCAGCGACCGCCGCGCTGATGTCGCAGCCGCCGCCGCCACACTTCTGCAGCACCGTCGTCAGACTGATCGCTTTGCAGGTTGTCAATACCGGGGTGAGTTGACACACGCCTGAACTAAAGAATGAATGATTGAATAATATATTTTTTTAGTTATGCAGGAGTCGACAATCTCTTGGCTTGCGGTGACAGGTGGAAATAACGCTTTTTGACAAATTCGTTGCATTAGAAGTGGCAGTTGCCTAGAAGTGGCGCCCCCCTGTAAACGTCACTCACACGCCAAAAGACTGTGCTTTCAGCACAGTTATTTCAGATTAACTATTTGGCCTAAAAGGACTTGATTCCAGGGCCGTAAAACCGAATACAAAAAAAAACTTTGGAAGACTGTACATGCTTATTGATGTGTTGACAAAAAAGCTATTAGCTTTCTCAACTCGGAAGCCCTCTAGTGTACAATTTGAATGTATGTTTATTGGTTCACAGGATAGCTACTCATTGGAACAAATGTGTGGAGGCAGCGCCATTTTCCCCTCGGCGGAGAAAACTGAAAACATGCTTATGAATCTGTTCATGCCTCTCTGTCTACGAGTTGGGAGTGGTCGGAAAGGTGAATATCTCTTTATGTTATTTTAGACTTCCTTTAAAATATTTCATCGCTTTTAAGGGGTGGTTAGGAACTTTATTCTGAGCAATTTCTATGAAACCGATTTGATCAGAGCAACTTTATTTTTTGCTTCCGCCAGCTGACCGCCCGAGCCAAAACGTATGAATGAATGAATAATAAAGTCGCTGTGATCAAATCGGTGTCTAATTAGAAGTTGTTCAGAATGATGTCTTTAACGACCTCATAAATACTCATACTCATACTCATATATTTATTGCGTCATTGTGGTACACTTTTACAAATATGTCTATTCGTGATAAGAATGCAGTGAAGTCATCACTGTCCGGCGTCCTAGCCACGCCCCGTAACCAATCAAATCGTTTCCAATTATCAAGCTAAGTTCACAGTGACCAGTTGAAGGCAAACTTTCGAACGCGAAGGTTGTGTCCTGTCCTGTGAGTGTGTGTTAAATTTAAATTTCACTGCATTCTTCTCACGACTGTACACCTTTCGGTTACACCCTTATACGCCCATACAACGACAGTAGTAACACGCCACATGTTCGCAGACGTCCCCCCGCTCCGTCAGTCCGACATCGGCTACATCGTATCCGTCATACTAAGCGCGCTCTGCCCGCCCGCGCCGGCCGGCCAGCTGTCGGCCGCGGGGAGCAAGCTCAACGCCTCCGACGCGCGCGTCAACTCCCTCACCTTCACCGGCAGTAGGGACACGAGGAAGACGACCAAGGTCTCCAATCAGCTGTATAAGATCGCGTTTTTGGGTGAGTTGCTATGACTCCTTAAGTAAAGACATCGTTATTTCTATTGTGTTACCTTTCCGCTCGTTTATAATTAATCATAATTCATAAATTTTTTTCATCACATCTATTCAAAAAGATCTACTTTAGTCCTGGCAAACAGGGACTAAAGTAGGTCATTTAGTCCCTAGGGACTAAAAGTAACTTTTTAATTTTGTTGCCAGTACAAAGGAAAAAAATGCTGTCACTAATCAGTTTTACTACCACTCAGGCTGACAGACCCAATTAAAAAAGAGATCGATTCTATACGCAGCCAATAAAAAAAAAGTTTGTACTAAAATGCGTACTCGACACAGATTAGATAATCCGATCGACAGAATCGATTGACACCGATTGGTGACAACAGAGAAACAACCTTACAGAATTGATATCGAAACACGGACCAAATAATTAAAAAGTTGTGGAAAATTTGTAAACAAAGCGCGCCATAGCTGAATGCTGTAATTATTTCAATTTCGTTTGCGGATATGAGTAAAGAATATGAGTGAAAGTGAGTGTCTAACTCCAGATGATAACAACAAACGCTAATGACAAATACAAGATCTGTTACCAATAAAATCACGAGGAATATAGGTATGTAAAAACTGTAATCCTGTAGAAAAATTCAAGAGTTTATCTGAAAATGCTTTTTGAACCAATTTTCAAGATTTAGCCAATACTGAACAAGCTTTAACTATGTGGAGGACATATTCGTAATTGGTAATTTCTTTATTGTACTAACACAAGAATGACATACAGAAAACTTATAATACATAACAAGAGATTTCTTCCAACAAACCATTACACACCACATATCACGACGATTGTGTAAATAAATAATAGGGTGTAACAGAAAGGGGTGTACAAGCCGGAAGAATGTTGTTAGGGACATCATTTTGAACAACTTTCACTATGGGACCGAGTTGATCAGAGCAACATTATTTTTCACTCCACCATACAGATCAGCTGAGCGCTAGGCCCGAAATGTACTGAGTTAATAAAAATAAAGTTGCTCTGATCAAGTTGGTCCCATAGTGAAAGTTGTTTAGAATGATGTCCCTCTTTCCGCTTGTACATCCCTTTCTGTTACACCTTGTAGGTAGGTACATGTATGTTATTATATTGATTACTAACTACTTTTCTCATAGAGGGTGATGAAAAGTAGAGTGTCCACCTCAGGAGTAAAAACTATTTTTGGCTCGAGTGATGTACTTTGAATCCCTCGCTCCCTCAGGATTCTACTTTTGAGTCCCTCGTTACACTCGGGACTCAACTCTAGAATCCCTCGGTCGCTCAGGATTCAAAAAACACTCTCGCCCTAAAAATAGTTCTGTACTCCCTTGGTAAACAATCTACTATTATTGCACACAATTAGTAGAAATAAAACAAAATTAAATAAAAATAGTGTACAAAACCGAGCCCTGGCCGCAAAGAAAAATATTTGACATTTAAATTAGGGGAAGCTAAGTTTTCATCCCTTGCATAGATATTTTGAGACGTCTTGGTGTCACCTGCCATGCACCCTATGGGGGATTTACCTTTAGTATACTGAGAGGGTAGGTCAAAGCAGTTAACCTAAGCTGATAAACTAACTAGGTAAGTTAAGATAAAGATTAGATAGCTGAGATCACATTTAAACCAATGAGACACTAACAATGTATCATGGAAATACTTAAATTCCGTTCTATTTAAACTGAAAACTTTGATATGGTTGCTTTGAGTTTTTCGAAAATTCAAAATGTATGGAGGTATCTACGCTCGGGCTGGCACGAAGTAAGTAGAGATAACTCAAAAACTCGAGCTCATACGACAAAAATAAGTATGCAGTTTTAAAATCGGTTTTAGTTTTGGCGGCACCACACAAAAAGTAAAATTTTGTGGACCAGTGTTATCCTTGTCCCCAGCCCTGAAAGTCCTCTGCGCGTGTTTCTCCAGCGAGCTGTGTACGGAGTGGGGGCGCATCGCACGCGCCATGCGCGAGCTCGGTCGACGCAACGAGGCGGCGCACCATCTGTGGGACTTCCTAGAGTACGTGGTGACCTACCGCACGCCACTCTATATACTGCTGCTGCCGTTCATTGTGCACAAGGTTTGTAGTACCTGTCATTATTAATCAATACTTGGATGTATAGCTTAAGGTTATAGGCAATTTCAGGTTATTCCACAGAATAACTAATGTAGTACTACGTACAGAAGGTTCACTACCGGACGAAAGTCAAGTTTAGGTGCAAAAAAATATTTGTCTATTCTACTGTATGTGCTCGCATGCGAAATTGAAACTTATCGTATGAAACGAGCGTTCAGATTCCATTAGACACCGCAGACACGATGCCGATCACCCAGGGTTGCGAATCGCACTCAGTTGTTTTCGGCGTCATTGTTTTCACCGAGAACCGAGCGACAGCCATGTGACAAAGACCGACTGGCGCGTATAGCCGGCCGTAGATATCTACTCAGCGAAGTGAAACCCCCCTGGTTATACTTAGTATAGAAATCCGGAACAGAGTATAAACTCGTGCATACAATATGATAAATGTGTTATCGGAGAAGACCAGCTGCTGCGCCTGTAGCATTCCGAGCACGGGGGCAGGTTTTGTCGCTGAAGGTGGAGGGACAGAGACATGTAATGCGCGTGCTTTTTCCTTCACTTACTGACGTCGTTTCGACCCCGGGTAGGCATGCTACGGGCACCGCACGATGGCTGATGATAACATTCAGTCTACGGGAAGTCCCTGGATGCCTTTGGCACAGGATTGTGAGGATTTGCGCTAAAGAGAAAAGGCCTATACCCAACAGCGGATCGATGTTAACTGACAATGACTATGATGTAGTTTAAGCAACTCTCACCACAACCTCTATTCTATTCTTCTATTATTCTTCAAGGGGGTTCAAGCGCCTGCAATTGGCCCACATGAGCGGGGCCTTTGTGCATATCCCCTTCGCCTGCTCATCTAATTCAGCCATCCTAGCTCCTGCACTAGCTGGAGTAGGAGGCCTGGGTCTCACAACCTCTATACCCACAGCTCTCACAACCGCCGATAGGCGACAACGAGCGCCATCTACAGTTCGTGGTCCGCGAGCGCGTGCGAGGACTCAAGCTGCCTGCCGCTAGAGGGCGCGGCGCGTTGTTAGCGGAGCTGGCGAGAGACCTGCGCACTATGAGGGACAACCACGACCAGTACAAATTCGGTAAGGGTTTGACCTGCTCGTCCAACGACCCCAAAATACTCATTGCGCAGGCGCTGATCAACTCCGTGCTCGCCGCGTCCCCGCAGTGCGATATATTCACTAGTGGTATGGCGTGCTTGGTGAGGGAATGTAAGAGAATGACAGAACGACGAATGCAAGATTTAGATAAGTAAAATATACCATTTTACCGCCTTTGTAACGCAATGGTTTAGCTGTAAGGTTACAACTGGAAATAAATTAATTGAATTGAAATAAACTGTTCCCTAAGCCCTAATAGATAGGGATTGTTTGTGAAATCGGCCACAATTGTATTTCCCTCCCCCACAGACCAGCTAGCCGAGAACGCGGGGCAAGCCGGCGGGGGCAAGCGGGCCTCCGAGGTGTACCCGCGGCCCAGCGCCGCCTGGGAGGCCAAGCCGCAGCACCGGCCCTCGCTCATCTCCATGTTGGTGGGCCGCGCGGCGCCCCGCACGCCCGACCACCCGCAGCCGCTGGAGGCGCCGCGAGGTACATACACCCCACACTAGGATACGTCGCTTCTGGCCCCACACTTGGATACCCTGTGACCAGAAACAGCGACATCACTAACAATTGATGAAATTAAAATAAATTAAATACGTTTATTTCAGGCTTGAGAGCCCATAGTTATGTAGGCGTCTGTCCAAAGTACAGACCTACATAAACAGTCTATCAAGATCAACGCAGTTAGCTCAGTAGGCAACCCCGTTTATATATTATTCAAAAACACTCCACACATATACACCACCTAATTTATCTTTATGTTTCATTGTCTTCAACTCTTTTTTTTATATTTATATATTTTTTTTTTTGTTTTTGTAAACTGGCATCT
The DNA here is from genome assembly GCA_963457715.1 of Argyresthia albistria. Classification (NCBI taxonomy): domain Eukaryota; kingdom Metazoa; phylum Arthropoda; class Insecta; order Lepidoptera; family Argyresthiidae; genus Argyresthia; species Argyresthia albistria. The sequence goes on from OY735258.1 coordinate 6,408,955, forward strand.
CCAATTCCCCAAATGTTTAAATAGTAGTAGTTATATTACAGAGCCTTATATCTGGAAGAGCCCTGACCTCTGAAATACAGGTGATAAACCTAGCTCAGGGGTCAAGGATCCCTATATTATGTAACTACATATGTTTGTGTTAAATAAATAAATGTTTAAATGTTTAAATTTAAATAGCTAATAACTATAGACACTGAAATAGATTGATTCATTTACGTATCAACTCCACTTGTCTTTCTGTTCCACCTTCCATATACCTACTGCTAGGTTTAGGTAATCAATCAATCACGCTAGTTACAATTACTATTACAAAACCCTTCTGCTCGTTTTCCTGGCCGAAAAGGAAAACATTAAACACCCAAGACCTGGAGTTTTTTTACGGCTGGGGAGCCGGGAATCGAACCCGGGACCTCACGCATGGTAGGCAGATACAGTTAGCACAGGCCGCAGAAATCGAAACGCTAAATGTTCCACTTTAAAAACGAAACACTCGGGTCGGATTTGCGCCCAGCAACACAAGCTCGACCGTCAGGTAAAACTCAGTCAAAACCGTCCATCCGTTTATGAAAAGTGCCACAGACAGATTTAACTTATGTGATAATGGTGTCCGCAATTTCGTCTGGACTAACATTATCGGGGCAAAAGGTATGCGTATTCATAACGTAGCTCATAAATTAGCCTTTTTAATTGCATTCAAATCCGTTAGTCGTAGCAATCTTTCACATTAATACAAGTGGGATATAAAACAGCTTAATGTACTCAGATATAACTGTTCTACTTGCAGAGTCTGTATCTAGCAGCTCGACAACCAGTCACGTGATGCCCTCGTTCGACTTGCCACGCCACGAGACCACGTACAACCCGCCCAACATCGTCGCCACGAGCGCTGGTGAGTGGCAGGTCGCTCTGTTTACTGCTGTCATAAGGTTGAGAATCGCGCGCGCATTGATTTGAGGCTAGACGCTTGAGTGGATAAATTGCACGTTAATGGAGTTAGTCTTAAATAATCGGTCAAGTGCGAGTCGGAATCGCACAAGAAGGGTACCGTATCATCGTACAACACAACTTAAGCACTCAAAACAATAAAACAAAAAGAAAATTAAAAACACTTCTCTTGTATGGGGACCCGCTTTAATTTGTAATATCTCTCGTATTTCAGTATTTGTTGTTGTTGCGGCAACAGATTACACATTCTGTGAAAAATTCAACTTTCTAGCTATTACGGTTCGTGCTCGCTGACGGACAGTCAGACAGACAGGCAGACAGACAGACGGACAGCGTGGGCTTAGTAATAGGGTCCCGTTTGGTACCCTTCGGGTACGGTACCCTAAAAAGTGAGTAATTGGCCCTAAATGTCAAATAAATTATATGAAACATAGCTTTGTGACCGTTATGTTTAGAGGGCGAAAGAAATGAAACTGCTAATGAAGCATCTTACTTCAATTACACTTTATCAATGAAAAGGACCAATATTACTAGGCTTTGAAACAAGTGATGATCTTAGAGGAAATTTTTCCATTTGTACTTTACTTTAGTAAATGATTATTTCACAATTTCACAGTAACGCAAACGACCGCGGAAGCGAAGCCCGCACTAGGCACACCAGCCTACAACCAGACGAAACTGCGGTTCGTGTCGTCCGTGGAGTTTAAATTCACTTCAGGTAACTGCCCTTTAGATATTCTTACTACTTCTCAGTACGTACCACGTACCACTTACCTTCAGGGTAGTTACGCCGTTAAACTGCGATTTACTATAAAATAGCTGGGGCCCGTAAAATTTTACAACTAAAGCAATAAATAAAATAGCATATCATTTGCTTCCCGGCGCAACTTTAACTTCAACGGCACGTAATGGCGTATTTAGTAGTCTGCAATAGTCTGTATATCAAAAGATGCCAGCAAGTCGCCTCGAGTAAACATACAACTTGGTACAGACTGTCCAGTATAAGTTGGCGTTCCTGTGGCGGCGCCTCCTACAAGCTACCAAGCTTTGAGAACTGTCATCACTACTGGCAAAATTAGTACGTTTTTTTGCCACACGCCAACTTACACTAGACAGTCTGTAGTGTCCAAAGTTGATTACCTACCTTCTCTTCTCAAATCGCAACATTTCTGAAGTTGAATATGTACAAAGTGGCTTGAAAATCTCAGATTTGTATATTTGCAGCAGTTGTATTTCATAAACTCAATTTTGTGTACAAAAAGACAGCAACTGATCTCATACTCAATATGACGTCAGTTCAGTTCAGCTCATGAACAAGATTACCGTTTTGACAGTTCCTAAAACGTATAAATTTGACTAGCAGGACATAGTCAAATTCCTCCTTCCGGGTAGGAGTTTTCCGGTATATACCTACATTCTATTCTAGGGATGGAGTGTATAGATGGGGGCGCCAAGGAAAAAAAAATTAGAAACAATTTTGCTTTGAAACAACCTTATTCCGCTCCCTGTGCCAGGCGAGACATCGACCACCCCGCTGTCGCCGCTCAGCCCGGCCGAGCAGTCGGAAGCGGGCGGCGAGCGGCCTCGCCTGCACCGCGCGCACGGACCCTCCAAGAAGACCTTCAAGTTCCGCCGCAGCAGGAAGAGTAACTCTGAGGTACCCTACACCTACACCTGTCTACAGATATCAAGTGTGCATGTAGAATGACGTAGATGTATGACTGTGTGCGTGACTCCTTATTGGTAGGCCTATTTAAACCTACGCCGCCGCCCCGCCCGGACGAGCAGTCGGAAGCGGGAGGCGAGCGGCCACCAGCTATTATGTCGTCCGTCCATCTGGCTGGTGGCCTTCCCTTCTTCCCTTTGCCCCTGTTTATTTACAATAGCTAAGAAGGTTTGTGTAAACTTTTTCCTTCTTCTATCTCCATCAGACAGACAGTTCAAAATTTGGTTATTCTTAGAAAAATTAGAAGATTCTCTCGAGTAAAAAGTTACTCTTCGTTGGTAAAATTCGCTCTTAGACGTAGATCTTGGGGCCAGCACGAGATTTGGATAAGATTTAAGATGCAAATTCTTTTATTTTCTGTAGATATTACAAATATACTTAGGCACAAACCCTATGTTACTGATAAATAATAAATTTTGTATGTAAAATGTCACATTTATCTGTTGAATAAGGCCTATCGAAAACAATTGAAACAGAGCCTTAGAATAAGTATTTTTTTTGCCTCTTCTCTACGTTGGACCACTTTGGGACAAGGACAAAGAAACTCACACAGATAATTTTTTGGTCTCAGTATTTTTAGTATTTATTGTGTCATATTCAATTCAATTCAATTCAAAAATTTTATTGACCATAAAATCATACATATTACTTAGTCAACGTCAATATAATATTAATATTTTTGTATACTACCGCCCGTTCGGAAGTTGTGGGCTTAGGGATGGAGCAAAGAAGGGCAAGAAACCTCCCCCGTACCTCTTTTAAAATATCAGAGCCTTAAAAATACAATGTTATGTATTTCTACTTAAGTCTAAGGAAATACACCGAGGAGAGACGTACTGACTCAGTCCATCGCCCCTCTTTGGATTTCTGTGCGCTGAGATGGTAAAGACCATGCAGTTTTGTCATCTAAATATTCTTTTACACTGTAATATGACTTCTTCAATAGGCCGTTTTTGACATAGTTTTTGAACCTCCTTTCTGGTAGGTCCGTTGCTTCATTAGGTATTTTATTATAAAAACTAACACATACTCCCATAAAAGAGTGAGCAACCTTACTGAGTCTGAACGCGGGCATAGCAATCTTATTTCTATTTCTAGTGTTAATACTATGATTATGACCTAAAGTCTTAAATAAACCTATGTTTTTTCTGGTATACATGATATTTTCATAAATGTATTGACAGGTAACAGTAAGTATATTGATATTTTTGAATTTGTCCCTTAGTGATTGCCTAGCATCTAGTTGATAGATAGCCCGAATGGCCCTTTTTTGTAAGACAAATATTGTGTTTATATCTGCCGCTCTCCCCCAAAGCAGTATTCCGTAAGACATAATACTATGGAAATAACTAAAGTAAACCAATCTGGCAGTTCCTACATCTGTGATGTGTCTGATTTGCCTGACCGCATAAGCAGCTGAGCTAAGTCTTCGTGAGAGACTAGTTACATGAGGACCCCATTGAAGTTTCGAGTCTATAGTGATTCCAAGGAAAATTGTTTCTTCAACGAGGTCTAGTCTTTCCGTTCCTATGCTTACACTCGTGTCCACCTGCCGCACATTCGGTAAACAGAATTTGATACATTTTGTCTTCTTCGAGTTTAATAAAAGGTTGTTTACATTAAACCAACTTAACACATGAGAGAGCGTACTATTTGCATCGTCTAGAATTTCTTGTTGTCTTTTCACCTTAAAGATAATGGATGTGTCATCAGCAAATAGTACAATCTGAGTCATTTTCTCCACCATATACGGCAGGTCATTCACGTAAACTAAGAAAAGGAACGGACCCAGAATAGAGCCTTGGGGGACACCAATATTCATATGCGTCCCGGTAGACTTATTTCTATTTATATCTACTTTTAGTACTCTGTCTCCAAGATATGATTCCATTAATTTTAAAGCATTGTCTTTAATACCATAGTGTTGCAGTTTGAGCAGAAGGGTTTGATGATCCACACAGTCAAAGGCCTTGGAAAGATCACAGAATACACCAACAGCATCCTGTGATCCCTCCCACGCACTATAGATGTGTTGTACTAGTGCTACTCCGGCGTCAGTTGTTGATCTGCCTTTAGTGAAACCAAATTGTTTTTTGTGGAGTAGCCCTGATGCGTTAAAGTGAGATTGTAGTTGATTCAGTATCACCTTTTCAAACACTTTGCTCAACACTGGCAAAACAGATACAGGTCTGAAGTTCGCAGGGTCTTCCTTGCTACCGGATTTGAAAAGTGGTATTAATCTGCTCATTTTCATGAGGTCAGGAAAAACACCTTCTGCTATACAACTATTGAACATGATTGCCATGTACGGAGCAATCACATCAATTACCGATTTAACTACTTTAACCGACATGCCCCATAGATCTTCAGTCTTTTTAACGTTTAGAAGTTTGAATGTTTTAAATATAGTTAGAGAGTCTATTGGTTTGAAGTTGAAGCCACTCTTGTGTTTGGGAACATTTTCAACCAAGTAATCTAGAGACTTTTCAGAAGAGGATGGTAGTGCTTCTGTTGTTATTATGGGTATAGTACTGAAGAACTTTTCAAATGCGTTAGCAACGTCCTCGTTAGATGAGAGTAATTTACCATTAACTTTTAAATTAAAACTAGATTCACTACACCTGACCTTGCCTGTCTCTTTTTTAATAATGTTCCATATAGTTTTAATTTTGTCACCCGAAACTGTAATTTGATTGTTTAAATATAAGCATTTGGCTTTATGACATTCTTTCCTAAAATTATTAGAATAATTTTTGACAAGGGTGACAAATTCCGGACTGTGGTCATAAGATTTTTGTTCATACAATTCATATAGTTTGGACCTACTCTGTCTTAATTCCTCTGAAGCCCATTCAGAGAATTTTATTTTATTATTATTTCTCACTTCGGTCAGATTAAACACATTTTCGAATTCCGTAGATATAACTTGGAAGAAGTTGGAATATAGTGTGTTCGGATCTTCACAGTAAGGTGTTGAAGGTAGACTTGACACAAGTCTATTTCGAAATTTTTCCATCTTCTTCAAAGTCACTGGTCTACATAAAATTTTAACGGGTTTTTCCGCATTAATTTCCTCAAAAACTACCATCTGACCCGTGTGGTCTGAACTTAATGCGTTAACTATTTGTTTATCGTAGATACTACATTCACAGAAGACGTTATCTATACAGGTAGCGGAGGTAGCCGATATTCGTGTAGGCTCCAGAAAGACATTGCACATATTGAAAGACTTAAATACTGCTAAGGTCCTAGTGCGTATAGGGCGGTTTGCTTGGTCTAATAGATCTACGTTAAAGTCGCCACAAACTATGATGCGTTTGGACTTGTTTCTTGATGCCAGTTGAAGTACTTGTTCCATGACTGTCTCAAAGATTTCAAACTCTCCTTCGCCCCGCCTATACACACATAAATAGCTACATTTCACTTATAAGTAGGTACTCTATAATTATATGGGCCCCGTTAGGGCATTGCACAGTGATGAATGCCGAGACACAAGCATGACAGATTACTTAGTCAATAAACACACTGACACCCAGAACTCGCAAGACCGCGACCGTCTCGACGCTTCCCGCCTCGAGTCGTCGGACTACTCGCCGCCCGGCGCCGGCGCCGGCGAGTCGTGGCTGCGGCGAGCCTGGCCGCCGCTGCTACAGCCGCTCAACAACGACACCTCGTGCGACAGCGAGAGCCAGGTCTCGCGGACCAGCTCCACCTCGGGATACAGGTACCACTCAGGCCACGAACGCACTGGCACGCGCGCCTAGGTAAAACCAGGGGGTTTCACTTCGCTGAGTAGGTATCTAGGGCCGGCTATACGCGCCAGACGGTCATTGTCGCTCGGCTCTCGGTGCGCGGGCTAGCCGCGTGAAAACAATGACGCCGAAAACAACGGAGTGCGATTCGCAACCCTGCGTGATCGGCATCGTGTCAGCGGTGTCTAATGGAATATGAACGCTTGTGTCATTAAGTTTCAATTTCGCATGCGAGCATATACAGTAGAATAGACAAATATTTTTTGCACCTATTTTTGACTTTCGTTCAGGAGTGAACCTTCTGTACGTAGTACTATAAGTTATTCTGTGGTAAAACGAACGTTCTAGAATGTTCGCGACCGGCCGCACTGATTTATTTATTTATTTATTTATAACAAGGCACATCAACAATGCAAACACTTACATTAAAATAAACAATATTCACAGAGTTCATGTGTTTGCATCAATTAGAGATGCGCACAACATTCACAATTTATCAAATCGATCAATCTAGACAATAGAAAAGAAAAACATGTGTCTACTGACCATGTAAAGTAAAAATGAATATCGAACAATTAAGGTAGCTACTCAACATGAACTTACAGAACAACAAATACTTATTGTACAAACACCTAAAACACTTAAAACAAATTTAAAACAGCTCTTTGGATACAGACTTGTACGGAAACTCAGCATGGCGGGTAACAAGCTTACGCTTGAAATGTCTAGCACTATCGCGAAAGATATCAAGTTCGTGCGTACGGATACTGATACCCGCTATGCGCCGAGCGCGCAGTGCGGTGTGCCTGTCTGTGCGTTCGTGGTCTCGTGGCCTTCCGGACAGGAAGAAATAGCGGGGAGACCACGGGAGAATCAATCATTTAGGCACTGCGTTTTGAACAAGACCACAAATCACTTACCCACACAAAGAGGTTCAAAAGGGTGCTTAATGACCGCGCCGGCCCGGCTCGACACGACAATTCTCAACGGCTTGACGACAGACACGTTTCCTCACCGCGCTAGCCCGGTCGACACGACACACGACGACGAGAGGCACAACATCACGCCACTCTGCACGCATAGAAGGAAAGTTTGCATGTGTACACAACACCACATACACAAAACTGTCGGGACGACACCAGTCGGCGTCTTGCTGTCGCCGGCAGGCATGTCAGTGCCGCTCCGGGTCGGGCTGTTGGGTGAAGAAGCAGACACACTTGCTCATGTCCAACCCCGTGCCCCACAGGGAGAGCTACAGCCTGCAGGCGTCGACGCTGGAGTCCCCCGGCTCGCGCTCCGGCCGCGCCGCGCTCGCCTCGCCCGACCCGCGCTCCGCCTCGCAGCGCACCGCGACCCCGCCGCACTCGCCTCCCGACGGTAAACAGCCCTTCGTATGTACCAACCACGCTCATTATGTGACATGCTCCCGCCCTATGTAACACGCTCTATATGTGACATGCTCCCGCCCTATGTACCACGCTCTATATGTGACATGCTCGCTTCGTATGTACCACGCTTATTAGTTACATGCTCCCGCCCTATGTACCACGCTTATTAGTGATATGCTCCCGTATGTAACATGCTCCCTTCGTATGTACCACGCTCATTATGTGACATGCTCCCGTATGTAACACGGTCCCATATGTAACATGCTCCCTTCGTATGTACCACGCTTATGGTAATGGTGATAACTACTCGGTTCTAACGGTTTAAAAAAAATGCAATCATTAACCTAATTCCTGTCGTTGTTTATAGTATCTCTGAGCTGTGATTCGGAGTCATCGTCGGCTGAACGAACGGCCCTTCTTGGCGCGGCCAGTCAACGGTCGCTACTGCTCAGCGCCGAACTACGCGACGAGGATACACTGCTGTAAACTTTCTCTACACTATACTAACCAAGAGATCAACCGTGCTGTCCATCTCAAGATAATGATAATGGACCGCTCGCTCCATAGAGCTTCTCCATGAATTAGGTCAATTTCATTTCATTTTTACTTTATTGCACAAAACATAAAAAACACGTAACATTTACAAAAAATTTCATCAGCTTTCTCATTGTGTAATTTTTCGTATTTTGTCAAAATGCCAAGTGGTTAACGAATTTTTCATATTCTCGATGTATTTTACAGTTAAGGGTCAATGTGTAGATATTCTAGATGTTATGCCAAATATAGATAAGTAGTAGTTTTCAGTCAAAATCATTATACACAGATATATTATCTTGTTTTTGTTAAAGAAGCTTTCTTATGTTGTTGATGTTGGTTTGTAGTTGTTTAGTTTTTGAGGAAGTTTTATCTGTCTTAAGATTATGGATGGATCTCAGTACAATATGTAATGCAGGTGAAATTATATAGTTACGTCACAGATACTAGTTACGTACAGTAGGTACCTACTCGGCGTTTGATTTGGCACGTGTCGTCGGGACGAGAGCGAGAAATTCGGTTGATTTCGGTTTTGTATAGCATTATCTTATAACGCCATACAAAACCGAAATACGTGCCGGTCTCGTCCCGACGTGCCAAATCAAATGCCGCCGAGTACCTACTGTAGTTTGAGTTCGTTTTTTTTAAATTTACATACATTACATATTACTCATGGCAAATAGACAAGAAGTGAAGTATTCACAGACATACATTCTCACTCTTTCATGTGACTCTTAAATGTTGGGTACCTACAAATTATATTAGTGCAGAAGTTAACATAGGACTATAAATTTAACTGTCTGGTTCTAGTCAGCAAAATGTGATAGATCATTTGTTTTTTTTTTTATAAATATATGAATTGTATTGGATTTGGTTAGTTTTATTTATAAATGAATAATGTAATTAATATGTTTCACCCCAATACAATGTGATCATATTTTGTTGAATGAGTGAATAAATACACACATAGCATTTACACAAAATCTTATATTTACTTCTAGTACTACATAAGTTTAAAATTTCAGTTCAGGCTTCCTTACACAGTAAAAATGGTTGTATCGCAATTTGTACATCTGGATCTAAATTTATTTCGTGAATATATCTTGAGAATGTGATTACAATCTTGTACAAGCTTCTCTTCACAGAAGACATAAGGGCTGACTTCATCTTGATAGCAAATAAGTCATGAAGGATATTTTTTCTAGGGACCAGCCCAAGTTTTGTTAATTTATCTAAGTTATGTTTGAGATTTATCAGAGCTGATATGACTATGGACAAGTCATTCTGAACAATTCCATACTTGTCCTCTTTCAGTGATGCCGCAACAATAAAAGCCAGCCCTTCACATGTCCACATTACTGGCTGAGCTTGCATCAGCAGGAATTTGAGTTTGGTATCAGTCAGCTCCCCAAAGAAGTAATTGATCCCAGGCTTTTGACAGAGTCGGCTGAGGAAGCTATTGAATTCCAGTTTAGCAGCATCAACAAAGGTCTCGGATCCAACTTTATTACGATTGTGATCTTTTAGTTCCAATAAGTCAGGTGAGTTTGCCATGTTTCTCAGGTTATATGTAAAAGCGTTGGTTGGTGATCCATTCATATGGTTTCTCTTTAGAGGAGGTTTCTCCACTGGCTTCACATCATTAATTTTTTCCAGCTCTTTGTTAAAATGATCAATAGTTGCGAGACATTTCTCTAGGATATTGTTCCAGTTCCGTGGATGTCCTCCAGGTTGGGACAAGGTAAACACTTGAGCTCTTCGGACAACATCAGTCATGGCCATTATCCTCAAATCTTGAGCTCCCAGGTAACCATTAAACTGAGACCTCTGGCCTAGGGCATCACTAAGTATCAAACGAGATTCTGATGTGATTGGAAACTTCATTGGCTCTGTTAATACAATATTGAATACAGCTCTCATTGTGTAGATTGAGATAAAGAACAAACTGGTGTAAAACCATAGGCCGATCCAGATACCAGTGCCAAGCATATT
>OY735258.1:6419491-6453679 GCA_963457715.1 Argyresthia albistria
ATTCAACGCATTATGCCCGTCCAAAGTCCACGGCCCGCGATTTTCAATCTACCCACATCGAGATAAAGTTCAAAACCTATGAAAAAACATTACTATGGAAAGTGGAATGGATTAACCAGCGGAACTTTGAGTAGCTATGAAGCTAACACTGAATTATAGCTAGGTATAGCTTTCCAACGATCTTTTGGCTTGTGCTGACAGGTGGAACTACAGTCTATTCGTAATAAGAATGCAGTGAGTCATCACAGTGATGACTCATCACTGTCCGGCGGCCTAGCCACGCCCCGTAACCAATCAAATCGTTTCCAAGCCAAGCTCACAGCGACCAGTTGAAGGCAAACTTTCGAACGCGAGACGGTTGTGTCCTCTCCTGTAAGTGTGTGTTAACAGATTTAAATTTAATTATATTTTTTTTGTAACCCTTTTTGACAGGTAACAGGGGGTTCGTTGCATTAAGTTGCGTAAAACTGGCAAAGGTCTCCCACGCGCAAAAAGATCGTTGTAAGACTGTACTCAGTTAAGCCACAGAAACTATAATATTATACTAATACAGATAGACCACCTAGAACAGAATAAGACACCGGCGTAAACTGAGATGCTACGGAAGCTTCTTTAGTTCGAGGCCATTATCGCTTGGTGCAGCACCATCGAAAAATTGCAAATACCACGAGATGGCGCTAAGATATATATGATTTATTCTAAGATTAGCGCCACCTAGAAGTATGCTAACTGAACCCATGGCGTTTAAAGTACAAATCTAGTGAGGAGTACCTCATGCCATCTCTTATTTACGAAGGGTTACTAATTCTAATTTGCATGGGATGAGCACCCTGTGGTTAAGCTAAGAATGTAGCTTGTAGAATGTACAATACTGACTAGCGGAGTCGGTGGAGTCTCCGCTGAAGTGCTGATGAGTCTGTTCGGCGAGCGGAGGCGGCGTGATGTACGGCAGCTCCTGGCTGGACGGCAGCTGGCCGCTGATGGCCACCGACGCTGATATCACAATCGACTCTGGAATGTTCGACATTTGTAGTAGTCAGTCAGTGGTAGAAGTCAGGGGATGTATGATCTGATGGATTCATTTACAAGTATGATAATTGAGTATGACCAGGGGCCCAATTCTTGTACACAATTCTCATTCAATGCTCTTGCGATGCTCTTAAAATAAAATAAAATAAAATAGCCTTTATTTCCAAACTAAAAGTTGAATGAGTTTGTTTTGTTTGTATGTTTGTTTGGAGTGTCACTTGACAGAGGCCTCCTCTAACATGTCCTGGCCACACTACAAAATGTGATGCTCTTACCTTAGCACGAACATAACCAAAAAATTATGGTAATGGCATTCGCTTGTTACAATGGCCGTTCACGAGCCGCAATAGGACGACAATTATTCTCGTATACAATGGCGGCGTAGTTCAAATAGCTGAATGCGAATTTTAAGGCGCGATGACGTTCGATCGTTGTGCCAGCATCGTGATTATTAACTGAGACGCAACACAAGAGCATTAACGATAAATATAAGAATAGGTCTGTTCTGGGCGTGAAATGTCTCGGACTTATCTGCCCAGAGGAGATTGCCCTCCGGACCAGTTGTACCATTGGCTAGTACCATTGATGGTACAAGTATGTCCCATTTGTACAATTCGCATGATTAAACATGTTTGCAAGTCATCATAACATGCGCTGAAGGTCGACGTTGCATGGCACTGACCTGGTCCCGACTGGGTGGAATCGCGCTCGTCAATTGGAAGATCGCTCTCCGCCGCGAGTTGTTCCGGCGTTATTTCAACAGTCCTGAAACAAACAATACAGCGATATTTACAGGGTACCAATGTCCTCTATATGGCTTCCGACTAGGGAATCCAATCCCGCAAACGCGGGATCCCACATTTGCGGGATCCCGCAACTTTTTTGCGGGACTGAAAGTGAGGGATTGGGCATGCGGGATCCCGCAGGTCTGCGAGATTGAAAATAATAACTGAAATACTACATTTTCCGATATTTTTGCCTTGTGCGTGTATCCGAACGCGCCCAATACCAATATTATGCTACTATTACAGGGGATTCCCACGACACAAGCCAGCATTATGTGCCTACGAGGCACGGGGATTACCCTCACAGCATCGCGAAACACTTCCAAAAAAAAAATTTCATTAAAAATCAACAATTTGTGTATAATTATGAATAAAATATACCTATATACTTACTAATAATCTTATTATTCTTTATTTTCAATAACACTTCATGAATTCATATATTTTAGTGACATTTAGGACAATTTAGGGCTCTTTAGAGTAAAATCATAAAATATTTTGTCAATCCCGCAAATCCCGCGGGATCAGCGGGATCGATGACCTCGATCCCGCGGGCTTGCGGGATTAAGGTTTTGGTGCGGGATTGGATTCCCTACTTCCGACTAAACATAACTCAATAACCGGCTAAGTGCGAATCGGACTCGCGCACGAAGGGTTCCGTACCATTATCTACTAGTGGCTCTGTGAGCTGTAGACCTCGCGAGTATGTCGGTGGGAAAGCTGAACTGCTACAGCTGAACACACATAAAAAAAATAACCCAAATAATTTTCTTTCAATAACACATACAAACTTATGAATGTACCTGGTTACGTACATGCAGTATGAAAGTAGCCGCACCAATAACTTTGTAAACTACATTTCGCGATCTTTAATACAACCTATTGACTTTTTACTAAAATTATATAGTGTTTCACTCTCATGGTCTTTACGAATCCAACGACACCTCATTTGTTAATATCCATCGAGCCGTTTGGGTTGTAGCGATTTTTTTACATTTTAAAACCCCATATCTCCGCCATTTTGAAAAAAATCTAAAAACTGGCTCGAGTAAAAAATTCTATTTATTTTTCCAACCTGCTCACAAAATTTCACGAGAATCGGTTCATAAATGCGACCTGTAGAGGAGAACAACCGGACAGACATACGAAAGCATTTTTGCCCAAACCTGTAGCTGTATGGGTCCCCCCCTTTCAGACTAGAGATTGTCATTCTCCTGGCCAAAAAGGAAACAAAAATGACATTAAAATTAGAGGAAATTAAGTTCTCATCATTAATTGTCGTCTTGGTAGTGCTTCTGCGAGTCGTAGAGTTAATATTAAATTTATTTTGTTTTATAGTGTTTGTAGTTATAGCGGCAACAGAAATACATTATCTGTGAAAATTTCAACTGTCTAGCTACCACGGTTCATGAGATACAGCTTGGTGACAGACACAGACAGACAGACAGACAGACAGACAGACAGACAGATAGACAGACAGACAGATAGACAGACGAGACAGACAGACAGACAGACGGACAGCGAAATCTCAGTAATAGGGTCCCGTTTGGCACCCTTCGGGTACGGAATCCTAATAATCAGACTCAACATTTAACTTTTAACAAAAACTGAAATTCTCAGTTATCATATCACTAAATGTTTGTATGTGCTAGCGAGAGACAGAGATAGAGGGTGAGATCAGATTCTTATGAAAAGTGTGAGCCCGCGTTCATGGATCCGGATTCAAAATTCAGAGAGCTATTCCGGGCGTGTGAGGCCACATCGGCTCATTTATGTTGCTCTTTTGAATTTAAAGCGCTGTAGCCTAATCACGAATAGAGATTCGATAGAAAACTATCGAAAAGCCAAATGTGTCATTCTTATTCTTTATGACATAAAATATAATTTCCTGTGAATCTTTGTTCGTGATTGGGCTACTGGTCTTCTATCGGGATGCCATAGATATAACAGGGAATTTCTGATGTGGCTCCAAACCTATTTTACGTGGCATTCTATCAAAGAAATACATACACATGGTTCTCTTTCTGTAGTTTGGCATACGCGTGCTCGTAGGGGGGTTCTCGGCTAGTCGACGGAGCTGGTGCCACTGCCGCGTTAACTGCAAAACACACCATATTTAAGACATCTCATGGCGATAAGCTAGTTTTCTCTATTATTTGTGTGCAGATAAAACAGAAGGTTGGCGTGGTGTGTTGTAATTGAAGTTGGTAGGGGGTTTTTATTGTGAAAGGAATAATTCCTTTAGATATTTACCAGATTTCTGCAATTCAAAATAATGCCGTGAATTCGGAACAAGACGTCTAACAAAAAGATGTGAAAGGTGATATTATGAAAAAGCATGTTGCGTCCCCTGTCCATAGCGTTGAATATTAGATGGCATTGACAAACAACTTATGTAAGAACTTTTCAAGTGTTTAACAAGAAGATTTTCTGATAAGGGAACGGCAATCAATTAATCCTAAACAAGACTCCTTTTATCACTAGGCGGCTTCACATCTATGTTTTCTGTCGGCATTATTATAGATCGTACTGGACGGCATTTAATGATAACAGTGTTATCATCACAGTTATAGGTCTCCGGAGTAAATATTGTGCATGGAAATCAATTATTTATTATGCAAGAAGATAACAGGGAAATATTGTACAATGTACAATATTGACTCTGTCGTACAGTACCATCAGTACATATCACTATCACGACCTCGATTGTGATATAATACGGTAGCAATTAATGCATTTATCAATAATCATCATACTACTGGAATACGGATTAAGGAATGGTGTTGTGATAAGCTTTGATTAGGTATTTGTTGAACAACAGTGCCATGTTCGCCAGACTTATTTTACCCTTGTTTACAATAGCGGAGCACTGCAGAGGGTAGGGTAAAGGTCATGGTAAAGTCAATAAAAATAAACTTGTTAAGTAAAACACCAGCGGCGTGCTTAATGCAAAAATTAGAGCCCGTAATATGAAACCCGTCCTGAGCTATCATGGTGGGAGTGTGGCTCAAACTTACTCGTATCCGAGGCAAGGCCCATGCCCCTCGGTGGGGTGGGGGGGGGGGGGACATTAAAGGGCTACAATACATACATACAATAAACCACTCAGATTCAGTAAATTCACAAAACTTGAGCTCAGACCGGTATTAATGTCGGCGGCCGATCGTAGAATTGGGTACATCATGAGGTGCCTCGCCATTTCATGATATGCCCAAGCCATTACTGGGCATATCATGATATGGCGGGTTTTAACGAAAGCATGTCTTTTTAAAATCATTTTTATTCAGCACTAACAATGTGTTTTTTTTTTGTGTAATACATGTCAAACGAACACAAAGACTATTCGGGGGCTTCGCTGCGCTCGCCCCCTTCAGTCTTCACCTAAGCTGACGCAGTGTTTGCCTTAAGAGATTCCATCGTTTCATAATATTTCACGATCGGCCGCCGGCATTAATACGGCCCTACGCCTACGTCATTGTTCTAAGAGGCAAGTAATTTTTACAGTGTGTGTCACGACAATTTATCGACATCAACATAAATATGTATGAATCAATACAATATCTATAGTAGAGTATACTAGATTATCTAGAACTATGGGTGCGATTTGGAAGGTGTGAAAATAACTATACTAAGGCACTAAAAACGACCTTACGATCTACGATATACGAAACGACAACCTTAAATCCGATAGATCTTGTGAGGTGGCCAAGGAATCAATTGCAAAACACACAATTTTAATTACTTTGCTTAGTTTATTTCGCCTGCCGAATCGCAGGCAATGTCATCAGTTTAGGACCATAGGAATATGGCATAAATTAAGAGTATTTCTGAATGTACCTACAGAAAGGAAGTAAATGCGGAAGCCAAAATCCGAGGAATGACAATGGAAACATAACCAGAAAAAAAATATGATATTCGTAGATAAAGATCAGAAATCGGATCAAATCATGAAAACAATTCCTAATTATTTTTTTATCAGAGACAGGCATTTATTTGTATTTTTGGAACAAAGCGTTACGTCTTTTTCATACGGAGTAGCAGGCGCATAGTAACACCTAGGTCTCGTCATAGCCAGTTATACTCCATTTACTTTTTCATACGGAGTAGCAGGCGCGTAGTAACACCTAGGTCTCGTCATAGCCAGTTATACTCCATTTACTTTTTCATACGGAGTAGCAGGCGCGTAGTAACACCTAGGTCTCGTCATAGCCAGTTATACTCCATTTACTTTTTCATACGGAGTAGCAGGCGCATAGTAACACCTAGGTCTCGTCATAGCCAGTTATACTCCATTTACTTTTTCATACGGAGTAGCAGGCGCGTAGTAACACCTAGGTCTCGTCATAGCCAGTTATACTCCATTTACTTTTTCATACGGAGTAGCAGGCGCGTAGTAACACCTAGGTCTCGTCATAACCAGTTATACTCCATTTACATTTTCATACGGAGTAGCAGGCGCGTAGTAACACCTAGGTCTCGTCATAGCCAGTTATACTCCATTTACTTTTTCATACGGAGTAGCAGGCGCGTAGTAACACCTAGGTCTCGTCATAGCCAGTTATACTCCATTTACTTTTTCATACGGAGTAGCAGGCGCGTAGTAACACCTAGGTCTCGTCATAGCCAGTTATACTCCATTTACTTTTACATTATATTATAGAATTATTTCGTTAATAATTCTCTGTTTAGATTTATAAATGCTGTCTTTCGGTAAATATTTTATGTGTATCAGCAGAATAAACCACCAGCTTTAGCTTATTCACGCCATGACAGAGACACAGTCATATTTAAAACGACTCATCATCACTCATTTCAACATTTCAATTGGCTTTATCATTAAGCCAATATTTATAGACTTGTCACAGTAGACTACACTACTTGCAAATGTATTTTATTCATGTAATTCTGTATTGCATTGTAAACAAATGGAGATGTTACAAGATAACTTTTATTCAAAGACAAGAGTTTTTTGTAAATAGTAAATCCAGCAAGCTAGGGTACCCATTTCGTAATTTCGTAATTTCTTTAATGTACTCACATGACAGTAAAAATAGCTTATGATAGAAAAATATGTACAAAGGCGAGCTTATCTCTAATAAGAGTTTTCCAGCAAACCATATTTCATGCACTTATGAGGTAATTAATGTCCATGTTTCAGCTATGCTATGCTATCTATTACATTAAACAGCATTTACCTTCATCTAAGTTGACAGTAGCATATATCTCTGAGGCGGTGTCTCCACTGTCGTGCCGGCCTACTTGGTGAGGGATCTCTGGCAGACTCCGGTGACTGTTCTGCGTTGATGCCCTAAAAATGGAAATGTCTCTCAAGTGATTGGAAGCTCTGATATTCAGTGATTGTGATTGTGATCATCAATAACAACTGCTACAGCATTTGCTGTCTGCAATCTGGTAATATTTTTGTTATGTTTATCATGGCTTTATGATTCTTATTTGAAGTATCCAAGTGAAATAGTTCTTACAGAATACCTCTTAATAGTCAATTCAGACACCAAATAAGGTTATATCTAGATATTTTCATAGATTGGTAGGTCAATAGAACATAACTCTAACTGATAAACAAAGAATAGTAATAGTCACTTCACTGGTACTACTTTAACTTATTTGATTTATGCTACCATGCAAACTACAATACAAAGATTCTATTCTCTATCAGACAGAAGAGATATTGTAAATAAGATAGAATTAATTTAGAATCAACTCATCCACATAATCATCAAGTACCTACATAAAGTGAACAAGTTAAACCCTCTCTCTCTCTCCCACATCTATTGTTCTCCATTGTTAGTTTGTTCGGCCTGTGTGCTTACGCAAGCATACTGATTGATTACACATACAATTCAGTTAGTTTCACATTTTACACAAATATTTTTATGTGTTTTTTGTAGCAGTACCACAGAAGAGATAATAGTACTCGCAGTACCTAAATGTAAATAAAAATAAAATAAAAACCCTTTTAATAATGATAAAAATGGTTAGATTTAGATTAGTAATGTTATGGTGTTTGATACTGATAAAATTGATATCCCTAGATTTAGCTTGAAATATTTCATTCATCCTAAAACTAATTTTCTAATTATTTTATCTTCTATTATGTAACCAGGACCAGGTTAATAGTCTATTAGATCTAATATGTTATAAGTTTTCAAAATTAAATCTATTGTTAATGGTCAATATTAGATCTATTTTACTTGTTAGTTATTATGGTTGGTTAGGAATATCTATGGCATGCGGGTGGTATAACAAACCGCTTGATGGAGGCCGGAGTGGTGGGCGTCGGAGAGGGAACCTCCTCATCAAAACGGATCTTGACCACACCGGCCGTACCAACCAACTCACTTCTGTTAAATATAAAGTGCTTATTTAGCACCAAAAACACAATAGTACTCGCTACCACGAACTACTAGCACAGTAGTAGTAGTATAAATGCTCAAAACAAGCAAGAGCACACATTTTTCTAGAAACTAGATAAAACTAAGCACAACTGATATCATCGCAGCTACATCTTTCATCATTATCAGAAAAATTAGCTATCTAACTCAAATGCACAAAAAGTAGTTGTAATGAGAATGGTGCCATTCTGCATTCGCAAAGCAACACAACAAGAATAATATCTAGGCTGAGCAGTGAGAGCTACTTACTTCTGATTGGAGTTTTTGCAGCCACAAGCACAGGCTGTAAGTACTGTCACCAGGATAACGAGGACTCCCACAGTTAAAACTAATTCTACTGGAGTATACATAACCTGGCCAATATTATACATCAGAGAATAACCGACAGTAGGTCGGTTACCATTGCATTACACAGTAAAGAAATTGACGCCCCTGTAGTACACAACTTTATTCCATTTGTGTAGTGTATCGAAATGTAGGGCAGTCATGTTACGCGGCCACATATTTTTCTGGTGCTGTGGTAAAGAGTAAAACTATTGTAAACTGAAAGCCTCTACAGTAAACAACCAGCAAGCACTGCAATAACAATATTGCTTGAGGAACACGAGAATTACTCCGATAAATAAGCGCTAAACAAACGCGTCCGACAACCAACACAAATTCGTGAAATTAGCAAAAAATTGTGATATTTTTTATTCCATAGACAAAGTGACTTTTGACATTTAGGGTTTTTTTTTACCGCCGATCGATGTCTTTCTTCTAGTGATGTTTATCCATCGAATGAAATAATCGTCGATCGATAGGCTCTGTTCTGCTGTTTTGCTTTTGTCAAATAAATAACAAACGGACCGGACCGGAATCTAAGTGACGTTTGCGGGACAACTCATACGTTTATGTATTTATAAATTACATTCTAATTAGTTTAGTGCTATTTTAATTAACACCGCACCTATATCTTGGAAAACTTAATGAAGTGCACCGCCACTGCCATAGTCTACATTTGGAATTAAAATGGCAAATTTCAATAACCCCAACGACTATTCTTGGCAGGGCCAAAGTAATAGTCAACAAAATTATTCTTTCAACAATTCAAATGCTTTTCCTGACCAAGGCCCCACCCTAGGTAAGTTCTTATATATTTATGTTGATAACTGCTGCTTCCGACCGCACATTTGTATTATATCCTAACTTTAATTTCAGACTTCCAGACATTTCCGACTGACGGCCAAAACTATTCATATGACCAAGCTCCGGCCGCCTACCCCGCTAATAACAACCAATACTACAACCCAAACATCTTCACGCCAGCACCAATCCCCACCGAGGTAGCAGGAGAAGGAGAATCTACAGAGTTTGACGAACCACCCCTGCTAGATGAATTGGAAATATACCCTGACAGAATATTGGAAAAAACTTTGGCAGTGCTCAACCCCTTCCACGGTCAATCGAAGGCTGATGATGCAAACTTTCTTCTGAAAGACACAGACATTGCTGGTCCTATAGCCTTTTGTTTAGCTTTAGCAGTGTGTCTATTTCTTTCTGGGAATAAGGCCCACTTTGGTTATGTTTATGGTTTATCTGTAATGTCAGTCATATTGATGTACTTTCTTCTTTCACTGATGAGCAGAACTGAAGGTGTATTTACTGTGTTCAGTGTTGCCAGTGTGTTAGGGTACTGTATGCTTCCTATGGTGGTGCTGGCAGGTTTGGGAATATTCCTCAAGCTTGATGGTACAATTGGAATATCTTTGTCAGCTTTAGCTGTGATCTGGTCGGCTCTGTCAGCCAGCAGATTGTTTGTGACCATGTCTGGAGATGCTGAACAAAGACCACTCATTGCATACCCTTGTGCACTGGTCAACGGAGTATTTGCTTTGCTTGTTCTGTTTTAAAATGCTATGTGGATAGGGAGCAATATCAATGTCAATGCTAACTCAAACTGTACAAAATTGTTATCATCCAGTGAAATGTTAGGTGTTATTTCCAAAATTAACACTTCTGCAGTAACTTCCTAAGTAACAAATTATGTAATTACATAATAAATACTTTTATAGAATTTATGTACTTATTTTTATTTTTCTTTCACACACTCATAACAAGATTTATTTGTAATAAATACAACCATTTAACTATAATTTCATTACATTCTATTGTATAGGGTGGGTCTGTCACTGAAGAAGTTTTTGAGGACCATGACTTGTGCGAGGGCCACACAGCATATGGCGAATGTTTCTGCTGTGGACCACCAGAACACTCGTTCGTTGAGGTCTTCAGCTCGCTTGCGACCTTGCGCCTCTCGTAGCCGGTGATGGGTTTGATGGTCAATGATTTTATTCATGGCACTGTGTATTTCTTCAGCCGAGGACTCCAACTGGAATTAACAAACATACATTTATGTAGGATTTCATCATTCATAGTTTCTTTATTGCACACAAACATTTGGGAAAACAAAACATGATCTAAATAGGGCACAAAGGGAAGATTATCTCTAAAAAGAGATTGATTTACATAGTGTATCTATTATAGGTTTTCTATAGGTCTGCTTTGTGAAATTACTACATTTAGCTAGGCATACCATACATAGGGATTTCAGAAATGTTATATTGCTTGTAGATGTTTATTATATTAAAGTTAGAAATTATATGATACCTGTGTAAGAACAGTGGCATGATCACCAACACCCGGGAGTGGCTGCTCTGGGCCAACATTCAGCTCCATATACACAAGCTTGTGTGAGAATGTACTGAATTCATTGCTGAAACATACTGTGTACACACCTAGAAAAACAAAACATATTGATTAATTTTCTGCTTTATAGAACAAATGGGGAAAAATTCAAATTCTGATAACAGAACTAGTGGGAATAAAGGGATTTATTTATTCATAACATCCTTTCCATAAAATAACACATCATAAGGCTTTTCTTAAGGCAAATTCATCTGCAGTTATGTTTAGAGATCATGACGTGTGTAATCTTAGATAGGTAAGTAGATGAAATAGGTATGTACCTGCAAAAAGTCAGGTGCATAACATAACTTTACACCTTTTTATAACATCACAGAATTACCTACTCATGCAATTCATCAGAATAGCCTTTAGCTCCCCTTAACTTTGTTTATTTGTCCCTACAGTTGGCTAACTACAGTACTAGGCCATTGTTTTGGCATGTCGGGGTGAGACTCGACGTGCCCCAAATATGCTACTTGGCATTTGACTTGGTGGGAGAGAGAGATAGCGAGAAGAGACCCAATGTGCCAAACAATGGCCTAGTACTGACAATAATTTTGCCAATATCAGGTAAGCAAGTAAGTTGTATGGTTATTGCAGAATCTTCTTGTAGGCTGAAATCCATGTGTATAGGATTAATTGTGTTCTGACCAATTCCCATTTTGATAGTGTTTTGTATTATTTTGAGGGTTCCGTACCCGAAGGGTGCCAAACGGGACCCTATTACTGAGACTTCGCTGTCTGTCTGTCCGTCCGTCCGTCCTGTCTGTCACCAGGCTGTAACTCATGAACCGTGGTAGCTAGACAGGTGAAATTTTCACAGATGATGTATTTCTGTTGCCGCTATAACAACAAATACTAAAAATCAAAAGAAATTTAATATTAAGGTGGGCTCCCATACAACAAGCGTGATTTTTTTTGCTCATTTTTGCTCGATATTGATAATGGTAGCAGGTAAACGCTTAAAATGTTCACAATATATTGAGTATATCATTTACTTAAAAAATAAATAATTAAATTAATATTTAGGGGGGCTCCCATACTTTTTTTTTTTTGCGGTTTTTTATAGATAATGGTACGGAACCCTTCATGCGCGAGTCCGACTCGCACTTGGCCGGTTTTATTATACCATTTGTGGTTTCTATTAGTTGTGTTGTGCATTGACTGTCTTAGAATATCACTGTTAAGTAAATGTTCTAAATTTTATTCTATTTTCTACAAACCTGTTACTGGAGCAGTAAACTGATGAGAATCATATTGCTGTTTTTGCTGCTGGTATATGATTTGTTTATTTGGTGCTTCAATTTTGACGTCCACATCATATTGACCACCAGTAATTACCTGAAATCATATGCGTTTGCTATATATAGAGTGTAAAAGGGTCCTGCATTAGATATATTTAGTAAACTAAAGATATATTCAGTATTATATCTGTTGTGTTTTGAAATAAATAAAATAAAGTATCCTACAGCATTACTCTTGAAAATAGCTACCAAGGTTAAGTTTCAAACATGATGTTTACTAAGCTGTGCATTTCATATAAATATTCATTTAAGTACAGCATAAAATTAATACAGAAATCTTAAAAAATAACCGATACGGTAACTTACTTGATATTCAAGTGAGGAAGCCGTATCCTTTTCGATATCTTGGTAAAAACATTCGACTGCTTTGTCGGCAAGTTCGAAAGTGAGTTCTACACTTTTTGTGAGTATTCCGTTGAATAGAGTAACTAGCACGACCACAAATATAGGTTTTAGAATCATTTCTAACGTACAATATTGTAGAATTAACAACAATTATCCAAATTATGTATCTAAAAATCTTTATCCTTCATTCCTTTGACAACTTGCTTGACAAGTCACACAATGACATGAATACACGTAATTGGCTGCGTTCCAAAATTTATAAACAAATCCCCCGTTCCGAGTCACGCCAAAATCGATTACAACGTCTACGAAGCCGTTCCGAGTCAGTTTTGGCGATACAAAACGATGGCATTGTAGACGCTGTAATCGATTATGGCGCTGACAGCAATGTCACGTATAGATGACGCCAAACATCTTGATCAAAATGTGACGTGGTGGGGGAAAGTTTGCGCATGTACACTTACGTGCCAAAAAAAACGACGCACTTAAAATTCTCAAAACAAATCGTACCTACAGTATACTGCATGAATCTTAGTGCACAATACTATATACGTACTTAGTTCAATCGATAGAAAATGAGAAAATATACTGCACCATTTGCATGGGGGACTGAGCGGTAACAGGTGCACAATAACTGTTTGAGACACGCGAAGTAGGTACATTTGCTGCGAACTATACAGATTTAATGGTCTGTGGATATGACTATCAAAATAAAAATGTAAATTATTTAGCGACATTTGTCGTCTTTATTGGTGTCTATTAACAAAGAATAATGATTTGACAAAAGACAAGATTTTTTATGGGATACCTACGATTGAAATTCCCTAAAATTTCGTTTTTCCTCGTGTTACACCTATAAAACATAATATGTCATCGATATAAAACTCATCATATACCATGTTTCTGGCTTGCCTTTTTAAAACTACGTTCGGACGTCGAGGCATTTTTTATCTGTGATTTCACTGCACGCAAGTGTGAACTCAAAGCGGGAAACGATGTTTGACTGGTCTACCAATAGCGTGGCTAGGCGCGCTCGAAGCGATGCTCCTTCCGCACGCCGCGTCCCGCACCCCATACCGTGGTGCGCAGTTTCATATATCAGATGGTTTCTGCGCATGCAAGGTCATTTGTTCAAGTTGTTTGGCGTTACCTATAACACGACTAATAACGAACGCATTGCTCAGTGAACGGAAGGATAACGATAAAAGGTATTATTTCCCCCCCGTTTTGAATCACGCCAAAATCGGCTACCTACAGCTTCTATTCTACCAAAAATAATACAATATCTCTACGGCTTCTACGAGGCCGATTCGAGTTCGTTTTTAGCAATACAAAATAATGGCCCCGTAGACGCCGTATGTAATCGATTTTGGCGTATAAAGACGCGTCACGGAATGCGCCTTTCGTCTATGGTGAAATATCCTCAGAACAGCAGTCAAATCTGACACGTATTTGGCCCCCTGTTCCGAGTCACGCCAAAATGGTAAAGTAAAGGTAAAGTAAAAAGTTTATATTTTATTTAACTTGTTATTGTGCACTGCCTACCCTTTCATTATATAATTTTTCCTTTCACGCCTGGTTTGCTGGAAGAGATCTCTTTTTAGAGATAAGCTCGCCTTTGTACATGTGTTTTCTTTTAATGTAACTGTTTAAATTATTGTGTGCAATAAAGAATTGTGAATTGTGAATTGTAAAAGTATTTATTCAAGGAAAATGGTAGGTACTTACACTTAATAATTGAAACAAAAAGTAAACTTTAGAAAAAACCGACTTCCACAAACCCTATTTGATTAGATTGAGTTTAATACAAACTGTAACCCCTTATCCCCCCACCCTTGGGGAATTAATTTTGTCAAATCCCATCTCAGTGCTACCCCACGCTACTAAGGAACCTCTGTACAAAGTTTCATGGCTCTAGGTCCACCGGTTTAGGCTATGCGTTGCCTGCCCGTCAGCCACGCATTGTATTTGTACCTAGTATTGAGCAGATCTGGTGGCCATATGTGGTCTTCATCAGCAGTTCCGCATCACAATATTATGCTTACCATGTGCATTTGCACGAGTTATTATGAAAAACACAAAAATCACTATAGGTCTGCCTATAATATTTGAAGAGTTCCCTCAATTTCTCCAGAATCCCATCATCAGATCCTGACCTGGTGTCAATGGGACCACCCTTGAGGTACTACCTATACGCCGAAAAAAGATTTGTTCAAATCGGTTCATAATTGGCGGAGTTATCGCGTAACAAACATACAAAAAAAAAAAAAACATACGGGTCGAATTGAGAACCTCCTCCTTTTTTGAAGTCGGTTGAAAATGGTGGTTGACTGCTGCCATAACTAGGATAATAATATAACCTGTATTTATGGCTCGCAGGCCCGTACCTCGTCCGAGGCGTTTATGGTAAGATTTGGATATTGAGAAGGTTCTAACAAGAATACAAAATCGATTACAGCGTCTACGAAGCCGTACCGAGTTATTTTTGGCGATACAAAACTTTAGCGTCTTTAAAAAAATACTTACTCACTTCAAAAATATTGTTATTTTGGTCAGGATAATTGTGCCCCTAACAAACTCCTAAACTACATATATGATTTACCTTTTCTTGGAAATAATACTTACCTACTTTATTTTTTAGTCATAATTTTTCATAAGTTTTGAAAATATCGATGTGGAAAGGTTGAAAATCGCAGGCCGTGAACTTGAGACGGATGGTTGTGTACTTATGTAATGAAATGCTACAAGTAATTTTTGTGATATAGAAGCATACAAAACGAATCTTCCCACCATTTGAAAACTTTCGTTGATTCTTCCCAGTTTTTAGGAATATTTCGGGAAGATCGATAATTTTGGGAAATCAGTTGGTCTAAAATAAGGTACTTTAGATAAAAGTAGCTAGTAAATAATGAATGACCCAGGCGATAGATAACGGACTAATCCAGCGAAAATACTGCCACTCGCACGCAGCTCGTGACAGGCTGACGGCCAATGCGAGTCTTAGCATGTGTGGCGGGGCTAAGGTAAGGAAGTACAGGTTGGCAAGAAAGTCTAGAAATTAAATGATGGCAACATTCACAGACTACTGCGTGTTTTCTTTAATGTCATATTTGGATTGTCTATCAAAACACGCAATAGCGCTCTAATATGTCACTTATGTTGCCATCATTTCATTTCTAGACTTTCTTGCCAACCTGTATAAAGCAGAGTTTTATTCTGAGGAATTTCATGGGAATTTCTGACAGTCAGTTACCAAAGCAGGTCGCTAGATGGCGCCATTGACTTTTATGCTTTACGCCTGTACCAGGGTAAAGGCTTGTGCCCCTTGGTGGGCTAAATTGACTTATGTTTAGCTTTAGTCAAGTACTAAAATTCACTTATGCTTAGCTTTAGTCAAGTACATACTAGTTCATAGTCATACCAGAGAGCGCCCATAGTGTAGCGGCTGGAATTAGCACACGCACAGTTAAGTCAAGAAACATCATGCGGGGGTTTACCATAATTTGGTGCTCATAATACGAGTAGCTACAGTAAAGCGCTTATACTTAGAGTAAAACACGTGTCATTTTAGTGTGTAGCAAAACAACATACATTAACAAGAAAACAATACTTTATTTTTCAAAATTATTTTAAGATTGTAAACAAAATTCACTTACATGTTAAGATGATTCACGTCACATTACCACAAGGTAAAAAAGCATCGATTGCAACATAAAAAAGAAAATACTGCGAATATAATTTCTTAAAAGTTAACACTTAAGTGCATTATCGACTATTTGGGAGAGTGAATAAAATGCGAGAGATGAAAATGAGGGTACCAGTAATATAGCACAAGCAAAGGCAAGAGTAGGTACAGAGTAATTGCCTCCCGAACTTTGATGCCTTCTAACAAAGATAACCCCATCATCTCGTTAAGTTTAGAATGCAAGGCCGGCGTCGGCATAAGTTGTGAAGATTTTCTCAATGGAGTTCACGTAGGCAGCTGTCCTCAGGTCCAGGCCGAGGTCGAACTTAATGGCGGTCTTCATGATAGCCTGGGAGAGAAAAAACACATTAAATTTTCATTAAATACAAGGTGGACTAATCAGCACAGTTCAATTGTTTTTGATAAAAGGGGGGCCCCATTACATTAATTGAACTAAACCATTAAACTTGTGATTCAACCATACGAAACGGCTGTACTAAATAAATAAACTACACTAATGCTGGTGACTCTGACTAATGTACGATTTATAAAAGGTCTCCAGACCCTTGCACTCTTTCCAGAAGATCTCCGAAGGACCCTTACACACTCTCCAGAAGATCTCTGAAGGACCCTTACACTTTTTCCAGAAGGTCCACAAAGGACACTTACATGCTTTTCATAAGGTCTTCTTCCAGGAAATCTCTGGAGGACCTTGACCCTAAAGAGTTTGCATCCTCCTTTCTGCCTTTATCTATGCTTAACCCTCCTTACACGTTTTCCAGAAGATCTCCGAAGAACACTTACACGCTCTACAGAAGATCTCCTAAGGACCCTTACACGTTGTCCAGAAGATCTCTAAAGGACCCTTACATGCTCACTAGAAGATCTCTGATGGACCTTTACCGGCTCTCCAGAAGCGCTCTGAAGGACCCTTACAAGCTTTCGAGAAGATCTCCGAAGGACCCTTGCACGCTTTCCAGAAGATCTCATAAGTACTCGTATGCCCGTCCAAAGTCCACGGCCCGCGATTTTCAATCTACCCACATCAATAATAAAGTAAAGTTCAAAACCTATGAAAAAGCATTACTATGGAAAGTGGAATGGATGAACCAGCGGACCTTTGAGTAGCTAAAGACCCTCACACGCATTTTAAACGATCTCCAAAGGACCTTTACACGATTTCCAGAAGATCTTAAAAGGACCCTCCGAAAGAGCCTACTAGAAGAGTAGTTAGTTACTCACCCTAGCAGACCGTTCCATGGTGTAGTCCAGGCCGGAGTGCACAATGTCCTTCTCGGAGGCACCAGCGATCTTCTTCTGGAAGGACTCGGAGGGAGTGACGGGGATGCGGCCACCGACGCGGCCGAAACGACGCTCCAGGGACTCTTGCACCGAGTCTAGAAGTAGAAGTGATGTTCGGTTAGGTCAGCTAGCATGAAGTATTTTTTTATGACTCTTAGGGTGGATTTTATTAATAAAAAGTTATGCGAAAATAACTATCCCGGGGATAATTTGTATGACAATGACAGTTCGGTCTTGGATGTTTACATGTTTGTGATGTCGCTGTTTCTGGTTGCCACGACACAGGGTAACCTAGTGTGGGGCCAGAAGCAATGTATGTGCCTGTATGTAAATGTTTATGTTTAGTTCAAAATGAGGTCATTCTATGAAAAAGTAGAAGATACTCTCGAGTAAAAAGTTACTCTTCGTTGGTAAAATTAGCTAAAGAATAAAAGTACCAATCGTGGCGTCGATGGCATTCGAGACGTGATCTCAAATGTCAACTGCTGTGTACACACCGTGAGTCCGCGCCCTCTTGTATCACTTACAAAAAGCATTTCATGTCTCAATTTCTGAACTGTACCTGAGTGAAGTTCTTGAGTACAGTGATATAACCAACTCCAGTAGAAATATAAAACATAGTAGGTAACTAATGTAGTGTATTGTTAAGGGCCTGACATATTTTAAAAGAGGTACTTAGGGGGCTGTTTCTTGCCCTTCTTTGTTCCGTTCCTAAGCCCAAAACTTCCGAACGGGCGTTAGTATACAAAAAATATTAATATTAAATTGACGTTGACTAAGCTATCTGTATGATTTTATGGTCAATATTATTTTTGAACTAAACTGAACTCACCTAACAGATGGTAGTTGGACTCCCTCTCATACTTGAAGGTGAGTCGTCCGTACGAGACATGGTTGAGGTTCTTCAGCCACTCGAAGAAGGAGACGGTGACACCACCAGCGTTGATGTACAGATCTGGGATGACTAGGATGTTGCGCTCAATCAGGATCTTGTCAGCTGCTGGGGTTGTTGGCCCGTTGGCGGCCTCGGCGATGATCTGGGGGCATATCGAGTTATTATAGGATGGCTACGGTGATTAAGATGGCTCTTACCACAGATACTATAATATTATAGTAATACAGATAGACCACCTAGAACAAAATATGACACTAGCTTAAACTGAGATGCTACGGAAGCTTCTTTAGTTCGAGGCCATTATCGCTTGGTGCAGCACCAAGCGATAATGGCAAAAATTGCAAATATCACGAGATGGCGTTAAGATATATAGGATTTATTCTAAGATTAGCGCCACCTAGAAGTATTTTAACTGAAACCATGGCGTTTAAAGTACAAATCTTACTGCTCACGCCATCTATTTTTTACGAAGGGTTACTAATTCTAATTTGTATGCAATGAGCACCCTGTGCTCTTACCTAGATATAAGTTTTAAAGACAAGAAAACTGGAGTTTGCTGCATCGACCTAGGACGTCAAGAAGGAACCCAAAATACGCGTGGACTCGATTCTATAGGAGTTCATAATCAGCAACCAAAATCCATTGCGTGTCAGCAGATGTAAGTACAGCTTAACATACCATTAAAATAACGTTTAAATGGTTCATAAAAAATTAACCGAACTACTAACCTAACCTTGTCATTCATGAATAAATCCATGAATGATACATGAAGGTAGATGAGATTTCGCGATTTCCCTGACGGACAAGTTACCTACTTACCTGGTAACTAAACTCATTGGGGATTTCGCTATATCGGCGGTAAGTGCATAATTAAATTACAAAAATATTATCAGAAGCACTTTAGATAGAGTAGGAGTAGGTACTTGACATTGCCTCAAGTGCTTGATATACGAGTAGAGAGAGATACATTTTGGGCGATGTCAACATGATAGCAAAGTACCTTACGCTTGAAATTAAATAACCGGCCAAGTGCGAGTCGGAATCGCGCACTAAGGGTTCCGTACTATCTATAAAAAACCGCAAAAAATCACGTTAGTTGTATGGGTGCCCCCCTTAATATTAAATTTATTTTGTTTTTTAGTATTTGTTATTATAGCGGCAACAGAAATACATTATCTGTGAAAATTTCAACTGTCTAGCTTAGCTACCACGGTTTATGAGATACAGCCTGGTGACAGACAGACGGACAGCGAAGCGAAGTACAGTCTCAGTAATAGGGTCCCGTATGGCACTCTTCGGGTACGGAACCCAAAAAATGATTACTGTATGCAATGTAGATAACTACGAACGAGATACGACAAGTGAGATTATAGTGGTACCTACCTACGTATTTTACATCACGTGGGCGTGGCCCTTGCAAATATTATGCAACAACAATACGACATGTTATGTTTGTGCTAATGTGATAGTGTTAACAGACGGCGTCAACATTTTCCTACAAAATATTTCTACAACGCGAGTCAACAGCAAACAGCATAAATTGATGAAGAAGGCACGACCGCGGTGCATGTCCAGAATACGAGCTACCTACGTAAATATAGGGTTTAATTAAATACAAGTAGATTTAGATGGAAGTTAATACATGGTTAATACCTACAAACATGTTTAGCTATCTGTACCCAGAAAAAATAATAAGCCATATCTTCGGTAACTGGCGATCTTTGTGTAGTTAGTCACGTAGTTCACATTAGTACGTCAATAGGAGACTAGAGTATTTTTGGATTGCAGTTCGAAAATACACGTCCGCTCTGTCGTTTGACCCCATTCAAAAAGTAGTTCCAATTGAGATAAGAACATAATTATCGCTGGTGTTTTTTTAAATATCTTCTTTATGAGCAGGCTATAAGAGTCGAGTTCGAGGTTTCTGTTTCCCTTTAACATATGATTCCTCACCTCACAGATCGAATCATGCCTTTAGTCCGATCCTTCATAATTATGATAAAACTGTCGTAAATCACAAAACCGAAACCGAAAACAACATGTTGTGCCATGCAACGTCACCAATGACTTGTTGGATCACACACCTCCAACTTGAGATAAAACATAATCTATCTGTACAATATCTCCCCGCAACGACATTCGGAGCACAATGTTTTATTTTGAGTGTTTCATGTATTTTAAGTTGGGGAATACCAAGCAAGATACCGATCGCTATGATAAGAGTTGATAGATGGAAATAGGTGGATAAGACTAAGTCGAAATTTCGATATGGCGCAGATTATAATCCGTTTATGATAAACAAAATATTTTGAGATCTCTGTTAGTGATAGTTATCTCACGTACAATATCAATGACATCATTGTCTGGTGTTTTTATCGCTTCGTTGATTCATAATTCAAATGGTATCCAGGTGTTTCATGTTACACTGTTATTAAGCTGTTGCTGAGACGTTCAATATAGAATTATGTGTCTTCACAGAGGTCTCTATCGATAACAATAATTTTGCTCAATCAGATCTGTTTGTCTGTCTGTCTGTCCGTCAGTGGGCCCTTCAGCACGAACCGTAACAGCTAGAAAGTTGAAATATTCACAGAATGTGTATCTCTGTTGCAGCTCCACCAACAAATACTGAAATACACAAAATATTGAAAAAATAAAGGTGTCCCCATATAAGAAACGTATTTATTTTTATTTTTTGGTACGATTGGTGCGGAACCCTCCGTGCGAGAGTCCGACTCGCAATTAGCCAATTTTTTTTTTCGAAACGTAATGGCGGCAGGTAAAAATACTCGACAATGTTTGCTAAATGAGGGATAACCTGAAAATGAATGGAAATTGAATGTTTCGAGAATTTTCACCTCAACTGTAGACGCCGCTCGTGAGCTCGCATGAGGCTTATATCCCAACTAACCTTGGCCTGTATCTTGTGCGCGTTCTCCTTGTGAATGACCTGCTCCACCGCGGCCGGCACGAGGATGTCGCACTTCTCATACAGCATATTCTCGCCCTCGTAAGCTTGCGCGCCGGGAAAGCCGACGATCGTGCCGTTGTCATTCCTGTAGTCTTCTAGGGCCTGGCGGGACAGTTTGTAAGATTTTTGGTCGATTCACGCATATCAGTGAACCATCAGGGTGTCAAGTCTGGTAAAAGTCCACATAATCACATTGCTATGTTAATGCTAGCTAGTACAGCATAAAATGGGCGTTCCGGTACTTGACTAAGACAATTACGCTCTACAACATCTGTACAGCATCTGTATTCACAAAGTACTTTCATAGCATAACACGTCAGTACATAGCAACGTCAAAATAAGGAGAGGAATACCGATTTGACGACATCGCAACTACCGCTTAACTATCAATGTGCAGTAGAATGTGTTTCTATGACATTCCATATTCACAGTAGACTACCAATTATGTCAAAAAGGGGTCTTTGAATGATCAATTATTCGTAATGTGTTTAACAGACTTGACGCCTAGTTCTGACACCGTGCTCTCAGTGTCAGTCACTAGGCTTGTGGCCAAGGTAGGCATTATGTACCTACAATCAGAATTGTATATTTCCAGCAGATATATTTTATAAAGTCAATTTTGTGCAAAAAAAGACAGCATTTGATGGCACTTTTACATGACGTCATTCTGTTGTTATTTCATAGAACTCAGGAATAAAAGTTCCGTTTTGACAGTTCATAAAAAGTATCTATTTTGGCTTGACAGGCCACAAGCCTATTATCTATTATGTGTCAGTTTCAGTTCCGACACCGGCGACGACGGACGCTTCACTGAAGCTCTTTGTACTGAGTACTGACATGTGTGAATTGAATCACTGACGCAAGCACTGATACTGAACAGGAGCGGATACGGTGTCGGAACTGATGCTACATGTGTCAGGAAAAGCCGGGTAGGCAGAAGTCGCGGCTCCGCATCATCAGGGAACGGACGGGAGGCCGTAGAACAGCTGATGCTCTTGGCGAGGAACAGAGAGTATAGAGAGCTGACCACCAACCTCCAGTGGTGGAGAGGCACCATAACAAGATGAAGTTTTAGCCCATTAATGTCCCCAACAAGGGGCGTTGTGTTGTTGCGGTTGAGGCTGAGAGTTCTAGGTCCAACCCGGCTGGGGCGTAAGTAAAATCCACAGGTCTTGGATGTTTACATGTGTGTGACATTGTTCTTTCTGGTTTCTAAGAAACAGGATATCCTAGTGTGGGGCTAGAAGTGATGTATGTGCCTGTATATCAATGTAAATAGTGTTCTACTGGTACTGAGATGGAACTCAGACCACATTGATGGCTGGTTGTCCTCTTCTCAACAGGGCCAGTCCAGCGCCAGCGAAATTTAAGGATAACCCTGATCGCTAAATAATAAGTTACACTTGAATATCTCACCTTAGGGTCAATACCCTCGGGGTTTTGGATGGAGCCATCATGTTCAATAATCCCGACGCAGGTGGCACCGGCGCGGACGAGGTACCGGCAGGTGTGCAGGCCCACGTTGCCGAAGCCCTGCACGATGAAGGTCTTACCGCCCCAGCCGGGAGTTGTGCCTGGAACGGACTTTGCAGGTCAGCTGGGGACTTACGTAAATAAGAAGCTATGCAGGAGGTAATGTGAGTGAACTTAACTTAGTTTCTTATACCAGGTAGTGAGGGCATTACGAACAGCAGTAATGCCGGCGTTTTTTACCTAGGTACACTATTAGCTATAGCTTCGGCTTTAAAGTAAAAATCACATCATACAGTTTGATTAGTCAAGTCGTTCGAAATGAATTTCATATGAGTTCATATGACTACAGAGCTACAGATAGAGCCTGGAAACTTTAATTTGCTGAAGAAAGCTGGTGGAATGGTTACTCAACGTGCATAGACTACCAAAGCCTAGATGGTTAGTACTTGACATGTGGTAGACCATCATAACTTACCATACCACGGTTTTATTCCGGAAGATCCCGGAAAACAGGGTAGACAAAGACTAGGGCCAGCACTTGCCTACGACCCGGGCATACATTCCCAACATTCTTCTCGTCATACAAACACGCTGGAAGGTGGACCTTGGGGTACATAACCATAAAAACTGTAAGAGAATCTCACCGATCATGCTCATGTAGTTGGCTTCGTTGATGAAGTTCTCCAGCCCGTGGAAGACGCCCCTGCCGGTAGCGGACACTCGGCCGTGGATACCACCCTGACGGAATAATAAGTAGAGTTCCTGTATTCTTCACGTCACGGCACAGTCTAACAGCCAAATCACTATTCTAAGTAGCCAAACATTTTCAAGACTTCTATTGATCACAGTTAATGACCCTCATCAGTGACCTTCTAGTTTTAAGATAGGTCGAGAGAGTGACTTCTATTAAAATTACAAGATTTCTCTCATCATCCATTCATCATTCTTTACGCGTCAAAGTTACGATGTATTTCCGTAGGTAATAGTTAGTTTAATCCACGACCACATGAAAAGGGTCAGACATTGCTGCGGTTGAAATGGTACCGACTCCTTGTTATTTCAACTACACAAGAAAACTGAGTAAACCTTCCATTACTAAAGAATTATTCCTGAAAACTTCGACGAAATGACGACCTTCATCAACTCTTCCTACCTGGTTGATGGGTTTGCCGGTGACGCAGGCATGGGCGTTAATGTCTTGGAAGCCGATGGTCTTGGCGTAAGTGTCCGCGATCCAGGACATTTCCCGTTCGCCGGTTCCCATGTCTGGGGCGGGCACGTCCACGCCGGGCCCTGGTGGTTGACCGGGATATTAGGAAAAGGGCCTAATGCTACTAAATACAAGATAATTTACTCAATCGGGCGAAGCTTCTGTTATGCCAGAGGCCAGACTTCATCGTCCTTTAGACAACATCCAGATTTTTTATTTTTGTTAGGCTTCTGAAAGGGAGGCTTTCTGATAGGCTTTTCTCTTTAGCGATTTTCACCCAAGGTTGTTACCAGCAGAGGTCCAGGGGAAGGTCTTCCTTTGATTTCCTAAGGAATACTAAGCTGTTTCCACGTAGTTGATTGAGATATGATATGATAAAACTTGTTGGGATCAGCGTTCATTCATCAGATCATTACCAAGTGATAACATTGTATAAAGATAGAATAGATATTGCTACTGATAAAAGTACTGCGTGTCCTGTATGAAGATCTCGCGCATGATTAATTCATACGTCACCTTCTAACTGTTGGTATTATATTATTATAGTTTAGTACCGAATAAACATTGACTAGATAAACATTGCCCAAGGGGTCAATTATTAATTAACGAACTAAACCGACGTACTGTTCAAACAGCTGGCAGGAAGAGTAGGTCGTGCGAAAAGTAAACCTAGAACATGTACTGACAGTACATGTACAGTACTGTACATAACTGGACTGGTGTATGTTCAATGCAACGACGGACTGTCATAAGTTCAACCCCATATCATCAATATAAGGCTTAGCCCACATCGACCCACTCCTTGGCATAGACCTGTGCCATAATAAAAAGCATGCAGAGATTTCTTGTGTCGCTCCTCACATAACCCGAAAAGTTAACTCACCAATATGTCACACACATCACACAATTTACACAACACAAAAGACAAAAACTATACTCACCAATGAATCCCTTCTTAGCCAGCTCCAGGGTGAATCGCCTGGTGATCTTCTCCAGCTCGTGCTCGGAATATTCCTTCGGGTTGATCTTGATGCCGGCCTTGGCACCGCCGAAGGGCACGTCTACGCAGGCGCACTTGAACGTCATCAGCGCTGAGAGGGCCTTCACCTCGTCGCGGGTCACGTCCATTGAGAATCGGATACCTGCGGAAGTTATCCATTTTTATCACCCTTTTCTTAGGGCCACTGTGACAAATAACATAACTTTCGCTGGCTTCTAATTCTATAATTACGCAACTTGGTAGTTCAGCAATATTACAACACAACAATATGGTACCATCGAGCTGCTCTGATGACGGCGCTCAAATGTGGGAGAGGGAATTACCCATCGAGTTTGGGCTCATTCTATTCATCTTAACAATACCTTTTAGTGTTTAATGATGATGAGTGAGTGGTAATTTTCTAGGCCTAGTTTCAGATCTATGTCGGTTAGCCCATCATTATTGGGGATTAGAATAGATAGAACAGAATTTGTCTCATCTTCATCCCAGCACCCAGTCACCACTTAGCAGGTAGGTACGTACGTACTATCTTTTGCAGAAAAATGAGAGGATATAGAAATGCAGACGTATAATTTACCCTGTCTAGACCTAGATAAAACTACGAGTTGTGAACGTGTTACGAGCAGTAATATATTTTTTCCCCGATTGCCTTTCATACGGGTGTGTCTGTACATAGAATATTTGAGTAAACACACCAAGGTGTATCTTCTGCCGGTATTTGTCAGATGCGATAACGCCGCGAATTTGTCTCACCTATATTGTTTTGTTGGAACATGCGATAGCATTGTATTAGCTCTCTTTTAAGGTACGTATACTTTGTCAAGAAATGCAGCTGCAGCAACATTTGCAGCTTACTGCTTGCTTTATTTAATGAAATATTTGGTTTCTCAATCAAAACAAGCAGTGGTGCCCCTATATCACTTATGTTGCCATTATTTTTTGTCTAGCGTTTCTTGACAAAGTGTATCGCTAGTCGCAATAGGTAGGGGCAAGCAGCTTCATTGGCCAGACAAGAGACAAGACATGTCTATGTTTATTTTTATTTATTCTATGGTAGATTAACTGCTACTGGTGTGGGATTGGCAGTAGTTCCTAGGCTTCTGTAGCGACCTACATCACATGATTATAGACTTCCTGGCAGATATTACCCCAGTTGTACCTATTAGGTTTCACACGTCGTGTCCAATTTACGTACGAGTCACGTCACAACGGTAATCAACTATCATGGAATGGAAAGGAATATCTAGCAAAACCACTACAATAAAATAAATATTTTTTCCTATCTTAGGTTCCTATACAAACCATATTTTTGTATCGCTGTTTCTATACGTGTTATTTTCCAAACTATAAAATAAAGTAAATTCACTAGCTTGCTTGATATGGAGTGTACATCTACGATTTATCTCAAATATTCGCTCCCACCAGTCACATATTGTTCTTGGCATGAGGCCTGACCTGACGACCGAAGTTAAAAATAGTTAAAATAATGCGCGAACTAACGCAAAAAAGTAGGCGCGGCTCGCTATCTTTAATTATTTATTAGTAAAATATAAATGCCAGTATTGCAATTTATGATTTTTTATTATTGTGTAGGGCTCCGTGGTCTAGTGGGTTTCACGCTTGCTTCTCACGCACGAGATGCTGGTTCGATCCAGGGGGGCAATTCAGGCCCCCGATTCTCGCGCTATCGAGATCATCTTCCCAGTCGAGATATCCGTTTTTAGGGTTCCGTACCCGAAGGGTGCCAAACGGGACCCTATTACTGAGACTTCGCTGTCTGTGCATCCGTCCGTCCGTCCGATCAGCCAGGTAAATAAAATAGATAGAAAGAAATTAATAAGGTCTAATGGCGCGGCCATATCACTCGTCGAGTAGCGTGACGAGTGACAAGGGAATGAGGCAGGGAAGTAGTGTGGCCGCGTTCATCGTCCTGCTCTTCGTCCCCGTCCTCGCGCTGCAGCCTTGTTGGCTTTTTGGCGCGATATAAAGGAGCGTCACGATTATTCCCGAAATATTCGCGAATCGCGAAGCATAGATGCGCGGCCACACTACTCGCGTGAGTACTCGCGCGAGGACGAGGACCAGTGGCAGCACGAGTAGCAGGACGATGAATAAGCTAAGTGTGGCCGCGCTTTATGAAGTGGCAATGTGCCGGTTTGTGTTGTGTTGTTGTGTCGTCAATTCGAAGCTGTGGCCTTGAGCTTGAGCCCCAACGATTCTGTCGTTCAATTTATACTTACCTACGATCTATTGTAATTGTAACCTATACCTAACTTCTGAACGCTATAAGACTACCTACACGAATGAGCACAGACTGAGACTGAGAATGCGAATGAGATATTTTGTTGCCTGTAAAGGTCAATCTTTATATGCGTGACGTCCTTCAATTTGCCATCCAGTTTTGGATACCTACCTACCTACAGAAGATAAAATCTTTTGGCAAATACATACCTACTTTTGTTTTACCGACTACCTCTACGTACAGTACAGCCTACCGATTTACCTATCGGTTAACTAACTACGAATTAAGGATAGCCGAACGATTAGACATCAAAGGGGGTGGCAGGCATAACTTAATCTGTATTTTTCATGTATTAGCATAACTTAATCTGTATTTTCCATGTATAGGCAGCCTATTTTCAAATCCAAGTTCGTTTTATTTATCCGGTTTGAAGGACCGATTTGAAACCTAACCTTAAATATTTATTGATCTACCTATTCGGTAGTGGATCAAAGTGATTTGACAGGTCGACTGATACATACCCGTTTTTGCCGAAAAACAAATAGTGCTGCACCAAAAAAATCGAGAGCAATCGCTTACTTAATGATTGTTTGTTTACTTTATTGTTGAAGTTATTTCTAAAGCCCTATTATAGATGCTGGAATGTTTCGATGTTCTTTGTCGAAGGTCGACCCGTGTAAATAGCCTATAGGTATACAGTTTGCGCGATAATTAGTGTTTTTAAGCTGCCCCATTAGCAAAACTGTGAAATAAGTGTAAACTATTCATTCATCTGACTGTTTTATTCAATTCATTTAATCGATTCAGAAATAGGCACACGTCACTATGATTCAGAAGCGAGCAACATTATTTCGCTAAACTTACATTTTAGTTTTTACATTTCGACCTGCCAAATCACGTTTATATGTTCATTCATACATAGGTACGACAATGAGTTCTTGATCTATCTAAGGTATGCAACCTAATTTATCCACTTTTCGTTTAAGTAGGTATATTATTTATATTACGGAGCATACCTACAGGTATACTAGGTAGGTATATAACTTTACTATTACAATCTTCGAATAACGACGTAACATGTCTGCATAGGTAACATCACATGTCTGGAGCTAAAAATAATGTGGAATAACAAATGACTGATCTAACTATACCGTCTACATATTCAAGTCAAGCATGCAATGTCAAGTAAAATAGCGGTAATATACCTAGTAGGTAGGTCAATACAAAGGTCATTTACCTCCTTTAGTTGGGGTCCTGTGTGAGGAATGCTGGGCTCTGTAGCCATGGATCATGTCGTATTCACCAGAATCACGCCTCAGAGGAAACTGGACTTCCAGTATGTGATCGCATTGCTCCATAAGCTTCAGGATTCCGGCAACCTTTTTCTTTTTTTCCTCCACCGTGCCTCTGCCTTTCATGTCTGCCACCAGTTGGTCCTCGACAGTCTGACACGCTTTGTGGAAGAAATACTCCACCATGTCGAAGAATCTTGGGTTGGCGCTGGTCGCGACATCCTTGAGCCTTTCTGGGATCTCGTGGCTTGCGTAGGTACGGCAGCAAACGTTAACCGCAGCTGGCACGAGCTTCAGGGACTCGTTTTGGATTGTGTTTTTTAGTGTCGGCACGGCCGATTTCGCGATATTCTTTAGGTGTAACATTTTGATCCTAATTACTTAAGTACTTTAGTTAAAGGTACGGGTCGCCTTAGCACTAGTTAACACAGTAGTTTCAATCTAACTAAACAACACATTAACTTGTGTAATATTATGGGACCGCGCGATAAACTGACGACCCGCCCCAACGAACTCACTAAATTGAAGGGGCCCGAGAACGAGAAGGCTGGCAAAAATACGTATCGAAAATTGAAGCAATGAATAGAGCTGCGTTTTGGGTGCGATGCGAGTATTTTGTCCTGCTCTAACACATGGGTGGACAAAAGGAAAGGAAGTATGTACCTAGTTTTTATTATTATCTGAGAATACATTCAATTGTTATTTTGATTCAACGCAGGATGATCTAACATTGGGTAGGTATAGAATAAAGTAAAATAGGTACGCTATTAATTATCCAACACCTAAAAGTTGACTCAGAACAGAAGCTAAATGATGATTACGTCATACTTTAGTTACTTAGATCAATACTTCCGAAATTATCAAACTTCATAAACGTATCCAAGATGTCAGTCAGATGTCAAGATCAGCTGTATTTTTGTCAATACAAATTATTACAAATGACAAAGAAAGATCGCAGTTCGAGTGGCATCGCAAATACAAACACTGAAGTAATATTTCAAGAATGAAACGAAATAAGCCAAAATTAGATATCTAAATGATTGGCATTTTTCACGTAAGAAACGACGCAGTATACTTTCTACCAAGATAGTTATTTGCTTGCCAGTTTTCATCTACAACTGATGGTAAACTACGACTTACTACTGTGATAATTTAAATGTAAGTAAAATCACTGATTTATGTTTGCTTCGGCTGTTCTGTTCATTTGATTAAATTTAATAAGATATGTAATCATATATTTTTTTCCTTAGTTTACCAACATGACTGGCACTGACAAAGACATCGAAAACATTGACCAAACCAGTACATTACCAGATGAGTTAATACTATCTGTGTTTACGTTTCTTCCGCTGGAGAGTTTACTAGAGTGCGAGAATGTGTGTAGACGCTGGAGGAAGCTGTCTCGAGATGGAAGCCTCTGGAGGGATATAGTCATTACATACTCTGGAAAACCTGGACAAACAGAAGTCAGTGAAAAGAATCTTGAGATTCTCACCACACACTGTGATCACATCAGCTGCGTCAAAGTACAATACCTATACAACTACTCCTTCATACTATCTGTGTTAGAGAAGTGTACCAATCTGACATCCATAGAATTAGTGATGTGCCGTGTTACCACTGATTTTTCTGAAGATATCATGATGTGGCCACGACTCAAGAAACTCAATTTGAAGAATTCACTGCTGCTGCAAACAAAAGAGACTGGCCCAGAGATGCTCATACAGTTTGAAAGGTTTAAAGATCTAACATTTTTATCATTAGCTGATTTTGGACTCTCTTCTCTAAATATGAAATCACTGATTGATTGTACACATCTCTGTCATATTTTCATAGAGAAAATTGTGGATATCAATGCTGATGATTTGAAGGAGTTAATTTTAGCAAAACAAAAGATTTTGATAAGTTTACATGTACATGGAGGTGCTGCAATAGATGATAAGTGTCTCCATTTACTCTCTCAAT
The DNA here is from genome assembly GCA_963457715.1 of Argyresthia albistria. Lineage (NCBI taxonomy): Eukaryota > Metazoa > Arthropoda > Insecta > Lepidoptera > Argyresthiidae > Argyresthia > Argyresthia albistria. Next base: position 6,450,130 of record OY735258.1, read on the forward strand.
GTCAAGTTCTGAGAGATTTGGCAATAATAAGATGCGAGAGTCTCACGGACAAAGGGCTTCTGCCTCTGGCATGCTTGAGGCATCTGAAGCATTTGCAAATTTGGAACAATGTCAATTTTACTGAAATGGCGTTGCTTAGCACTTTGGGTAGTACCAATCTGAAAAAGTTGAATAGTCTGAGTCTTTCTAGGGTTGGAAATATTTCTTCTGTGATTGTAGATCTGATATCTGAACATTATAAGTATTTAAAGTTTTTGGCGCTTTATCGGTGTCCAAGGATTATTAACACTGATTATGAAAAACAATTGAAATCTAAGTTTAGAAACATAGATGTTGTTTTATATTGATGGTAAATTAAATAACTTAGGGTCTCTCAAGAGACGGATAAACAGTCAGATATCTTTTTTTCCACTTTTTGTACATGTGAAATGTCAAAAGCCCCAGATAAACAGACAGATAAACGCTATCTGAGGAATGCGAGAACGGCACTTAGTTAAATTGATTATTTGTAAGATTTGCAAGTGATGATCAAATGGCTATATCTATCTGTAACCTATTGAATTAGGGATTTTATGTTGAACAATCTGAACTGCATGGTAAATGAATAAATAAAATAATCATCTAAATCCACAGTAGTTTTATTAAATCGTAATTATCCATTACTAATGGCATCTGTATGAACATAACAGTACATAGTTGCTGGACAGCCTAAAGATAAAGGGTAAACAACTAACTACACAACCACACGGAATTGAGACACTTAACTAATCATGAATGTATTAACATGACATGTATTAACTAAACATCTTACAGGTACTATTCTGTAGAACAGTATCTGTAAGATGTTTCAGTGATAAAAGCAGATAGGGCATCCTTTACATTTAATCATAATCTGAATGTGCACAAAATTATCGCCCATGACTCAAGTCTAGGTCATCGAAAATAGAATAATCTGAAATAATAACCAATATGCTTATGGTGTTTGTTTAAAATACCTTTGTAGGCAGAAAAGCAAAACGAGTGCTTTAAAAAAACACGCGAAGTTGTGGTTGTTCGTTATTTTCCCAACGATGAACAATAGAAATAAAATAATGCATTACAAATTATAGATACAAAGGTGCACTGTATTTAATAACGTAAGGTGACAAATATTTTCACCACCTTACATCACCAATACAGTTGAATGTTTTCCTTGCTTAGTAGAAAACACATAATGTACTAAATATGCGGTACACACAGTAAGTATAGTGCGTCTAATGGAAGCTGTTAAATCTCACGCGTGACATGACAACTGACAACTCATACTGATGTACCCTACATTGCGTTTTTCAGACAACTAATATCAAATAATAAAGTCTTCAAATTCAGTGTCGAAGTTGTGTCGTCTCGTGCGAGATTTTACAGCGGCCTTAAGATATTCTAGTTCGCTCCAATATATCACAGCATCATGTTGTTGCAACATTCCTTTTAAATATTCCATCTTTGTCTTTTTATAGCATAGACATGAATTTATATGTCTAATAGGAAGTGACCTATTTTAAAATGGTTTTACAAACACTTCTTACATATCCGTATCAATGAATGACACTTGTATATTAACATATACAGGTGTTATCCATGTTTTTGGTTTCAAGGAACAAAATATTAACTAACTTCAAACCTAGAGATATTTGTATAAGCAGACATATACATGAATAAGGCAGTAAATTATAATATAACTATTGTATTTACAGATGACGATCATAAAGTTATGCATATAAAAAGTGTCAAAACATTAAATTTCCTCGGCATTTTATAAAATCCTGTTGATATTTATTAGACTGGGGACTAAGGGAGTGATTCAAGGATAATGACCCCTTATCTCATAACTTGTAACAGATAAATAATAAGAAATGTACGTAAAATAACAGAATCTGCCCTGCACGTCGAGCTCATCAGACTTCTTACTATTGTTTGTCAAATGGCCGATGAATTAAACAGACTATTCATCTGCTAAACGTTATTATTAATTTTTCAATCCTTTTCCACATCAACCAAGTGTGGTGAATAACATGTATCCTATAATATATTGGTATTACCATGATGATTTTAATTATCATTTAGACAATGCACAACTCAGCACAATACAATCATTCTCAATAGTACATATAGGTGTCAGAATAAAACATTGTTTACACATTAGTCTAGTAAAAACATACTCAAGAGGCATAGGCAGGCTTGAAGTTAGTAAACTGGAATTAAGCTCAATACATACGCGCGAGTTGGTACCTCTAAATGCAACTGTCTAAAATATTTCAAACGATCCTATCCAGCTACTAATTCGAACAGGCTGTATTGACAAAACTAGAAACTAACTAAACTATAAGTCGTGCTCATTTTCTTTGATGGATGAAAGGGATAGTTAGTATGGCAATAATAAACGTAAAAGGGAACTTCTAAAATCATAATCTAACTAAAATAGTGAAACAACCTATTTGCTCTAGCCACTTACGAACTAAACATATCACACAATGACACGAAAGGTCGCGTCAATTACCTCGAATAAGCATACTAATAACTCATTTAACTTTTCTATACATATACCTTTATTCATCTAAGATAGCAAATCTAAACAAATATACCAACTAATGAAAATGCTACGCTGCTTGCAGCAGGCATGATAGATGGAACCTTGTCACCTGACAATAGTCAGATGGTAGTTCGTGGTATTGTAGCTGGTATAGCATCTTTTTGCCACCTTACGTGAACAATAGCATAAACATATGTTTTCCAATTGGGTTGGCAATTCATATCAAAAACGCCACCAATATCTCATCAGTTACGATTTAAAAGTACCCGAATCGAATCAGGAATAGGTCAAAACTATTCGAACTGTGGCACAGGCTGTTGGGTAAACACAAACGAATCGAGTAACCTAGCACAGCGAGCAGCCAGTGACCCTTAAGCTCTAACAATAAAGGTCACTTGGACTCGTTTATAATTCCGCGGCCCATTTAATTGAACTAGCCTTGGTACACTTGATTATTAATATTGGTAGTACAATTGGTATAAATGTCGCTGTTTAAAATAATACATTTTATTTCCTTTGTGCCATTCAGAGACGGTTGACGCAATTTCACAGACGATTTTTTAAAGTTTTAAAGTAAACCCTTGTAAACTTAAATTATTTAAGGCTTCATTCTCATAACGGCTGACAGGGAGGGCCGACTGTTTTGCCTTCATACAAATTTGACACGTCCTCAGCGGCGGTGTAACAAACGAGACAGCCCGCCGCTCGCAGCTAGCCGTAGTGAGAACAAGCCTAACCCAATCGGGTGCACTTCATTGGTTTAATTTAAACGGAGCTAAGCGGAAACTGTCGCCTACGTCCCCTTAAAAACTGTTAAAGGGTCCAACCTCTTGTCAGTGGAAATGGCGGAACCAGCCATAACAATCGAAAACTAATTCTTATAAATTACCCACAGACAAGCGGTTAACTTGCACTTTGCCCCGGGAGCCGGCAAATGTATTCAGGTTTGGAACTTTATTACAAAGTCAATATTTAAAATCG
>OY735258.1:6453879-6606322 GCA_963457715.1 Argyresthia albistria
CACATAGATTTCGTATATTTTCGTATATATTTATTGCACATAAAAGACAAAAAAAAACAGAAAATACAGAGAAGTAATTTACAAAGGTAAGCTTATCTCTAAAGAGAGATCTCTTCCAGCAAACCCAGGATGGACAGAGAAAAATAAAATACAGAACAGGTAGGCCTATGTGCTCAGTTAAGAGAAAAATAAAACATAAATAAATCATAATATTACTAATCAACTGAATATACTACATAAAGAAGTACATGAATATTACATAAAATAATGTGTTATTGACAACTTTGTTTGTAAACAATTAAGAAGACGAAATGAGACAAAAATGTGTGACTACGCAGACGAAGTCGCGGGTATAAGCTAGTTACTGAATATAATAAATAAATATGATGATAATAAATAGATATGACGATGACGTTCCAATACCAACTGCGTACATCAAAACGAACTTGACTGGCTTACATACCATCGATATGCTCTTGTAGTACACTGACGCAACACTCGTACAGAGTCGGCAATGTGCCGTAGGTTTTATTCCCAGAATACACCTTCGTCCTGAAATCAAGGCAATATAAGATTATATGGAAAACTGATACCTACACATTGTTAGCCCTTAAAATGCCTGACCTTAGATCAAATGTCCCATAATTTCCTTATTGTTAAGTCAAAATTAACGATACATAGCATAGCCATACAAAAACTACTAGACAAAAGATACTCAAAGCACGTTTACATTACTGTAGCATCCTTATAACCACAACGAAACAATAAAAGTTCATGGGTTTTATACGTTGGCGCAGTTGTCACTCGTGTAGGAAAAGCGGCCTTTGGTTCTGTTGTTGGGTGTTTCAGATGACACATTAAGCTGTAGGTTCCGGCTACTACCGCTACTAAATACGCTGTAGTCGTACACCCTCTCCACCAACCCGCACTGAGCCAACGCACAGTGAAACGAAAATTGGCTTTATTGGACATAGCAACCTTTGAATTAAATTGACGTTTATTTTTCATGATATACATTTAGTTAACCATTGAAAAGCCTACAGCTCCTGTTTAGATTTGAAACTCCAAACAGCTAAAGGTTGATCATGAAAAATAAACTTCAATTTAATTCAAATGTTGCTATTTGCTATGTCCACTGGAGCCAATTTCGTTCCACTGTGCAGCGTACTACTATGGCTTAATTACTCGTACCTACCCGAGAAAAGGCCTGGGCCCCACGGTGGGGTCATTAATGGTCAGAGTTCATTTTATTCATACCTTTGGTTCTTAGTGTAGATGCTGGCGCTCAGCTCTTCGTCAGTGAAGTGTGGCAGCAGTTTCGGCGGCGGGCGCGGCCGGTAGTGCGGGGATATCTCGGGCAGCGCAGAGATCTCTAGCGGAGGCAGGGGCGCCAGCTTGGCGGTGGGCGCCAGTAGCGCGGCCGGGCTGTACTGGAATTCAAAATTAGAATGTGGAATTATATAACGTAGAAAGGGCCTATGCCCGCCAGTACCGTAAACCGGGGTAAATAGGTCCACTCTTCACTTTCAAATGGAATTTAAAACTACTTCCCTAACACTTAGAGTACTTCAAGGTATACCTAAGGATGTATGGTCAGCTCTTTTAGATATTGGATTGGTACCTAGCTATTGCAATGGCGTAACGTATAGTGTCACTTTTCCGTGTATAATTGTAATCTGTGGTGTCACTAGAGCCTCCTGAGTCCCGGGGACCAAGGGGTAGATTTTTTTCGAATTTCTTGAAACTATTTTGGTTTGGTGCAGCATACTTCAGACAAAATTTAATATTTGGATATGCTTAATTAAGAACAGAATCACTCAGAAGGATAGCTTGAGTAAACTTTGAGTTCAACATGTATTAGCTAGAGGCACTTGGTTTGTTAAGCAGTAAGCATGAGGTTTAGGCCAGTTACACATCTACTTTATTCCCTCTCGCAAGCCCTCGGTCCGCTTTGGCAGAATCAGAATCCAGATATCCGGAACAGAAATCTTAAGAAAATGCTCATCATATTCCAAGACTTTAAAATTCTGTGAAGACACACTTAAGAATGTGAGGACACAGATACAATAGGCTTGTGGCCTGTCAAGTCAAAATAGATACTTTTTATGAACTGTCGAAACGGAACTTTTGTTCCTGAGTTCTATGAAATAGTAACAGAATGACGTCATGTAAAAGTGCCATCAAATGCTGTCTTTTTTTGCACAAAATTGACTTTATAAAATATATCTGCTGGAAATATACAATTATGAGAATGTCGAGCCATTTTGTACATAATGCTTCAACTTAAGACTTGTTCCTAGATTTATTGGATTACCTTGGCCACAAGCCTATTATGTATTATTTAAAATCTTTATGATGTTTAGAACAGACAACTATGATGGGAATTCCAGCTAGGTACTGTTGTACAGAATACAAGATAAGATAAAAAACCGCAGGCTGCAAATATCACTAGATACGTGTATTTTGAAAAATAAGAGGTACTTACACCATTACTACTGAATGCATTGCTGGGTGAAGATATATCCTTACTAAGGATTGGTTTCTTCTTGGTTTTAGCTGGACTGATCATCCCGAGGGCTTCAGCGAAGCTGGCACCTGAAATTTAATTATTTTAATTGAATAACGCAACCAAATTGTAGAAAAACGTTGACTTTTGAGGTGTAGGTGTGGGTCAAAACCTCAATAAACGACTTGTGGCCAAAAATAATAATAATGCCAAGAAATCAATTTGTTTACCTGAGACACAATCAATTCCTTCATCACTATCCTCGCCGCTTACAGGCTTCTTTATCTTTGGTACAACTTGGTCATCCTTCGCTTTACTACTGCTAGACTTGCTCCTATGTGAAGAGGAGCTAGATTTATGCTTAGATTCCTTCTCACCTGACTTATCCTTACTCTTTGAATTTCTATCACTAGATGATGAATGTTTCTTCTCACTTTTACTATGACTATGACTTGATTGCTCCTTTGTGGAGCTACTCCGAGACTTTTCTTTATCAGAGGAACTACTATGTTTTTCTTTCGAACTGTCACTGCAATCCGTTTTGGATTTATTTTTGTGTTTTGGCTCTTTCTCTGGTGGACTTTTGAGCTTGTCTTTGTCAGACTTTTGAGACTGACTGCTGCTTCTGTGTTTATCAGATTTGCTAGTGTGTTTGTTATCAGAATGGGTTTTATGTCTATCACTGCTACTGCTTGTTTTGTCTGACCTACTTTTATGTTTCTCAGAACTACTGTCTGATTTAGAGCTTGTTTCTTTATCTCTTGATTTGTGTTCAGTGCTGTGTTTCTTGTCTGAGCTCTCATGTTTTTCTTTAGAAGGTTTGCCCGAGCTTGAAGATCCTTCTTTTGTGGTCTTCTCATTTGAGTGTCTGGATTCTTTGCTGGAGTGACGGTCTGAAGATTCGTGGGCTCTTTTAGATGATGATTCTCGCTTGTTTTCTTCAGGGTTACTGTGCGAGTGTTTTGATGAGCTGGATTTGTGTCTGTCAGCTGGTTCAGTCTTAATTTTCTGTTTCTCTTTCCTTTCTTCTTCTGAGTCAGACATATCACTTTCGTCACTTTGAGAGTCAGAATCATCACTATCACTGTCAGATGCCTCTGATTTAATTTCAAGTTTAATTTTGGTGTCAAGTTTTCTGTCATCATCATTTTTACAGTACTGGTTTCGTTTTGTCTTCTTTGAATCAGGTTCAGATTCCTATAATGTTAATTATTTACATACAATAAAGTTTAAGTCAATGAAGCATATAGGTATTACAATTAAAAATTATAGTTTCATTATATTGCAAATCTACATTTACTTGGCCTTGAAACTCCTGCACTACGATTGTAAGTTAGCCATCTCAAAACTTAGTTTATTAATATTATAAAGTAGATACTAATGAAAATGACATCATACATATACTGACCTCACTGCTGTGGTATTTCCTCTTGCTTCCATTGTGGTCACCATTCATATGCCCGTGGTCATTTTGTTTGGAAGATTGACTGGACTTATGCTCTCCCTTGTCACCACCGTTCCTAGACTGATTCATATTGTCATCAGAATCGCCTCCATGTCCATGGCCGTTATAGTTTGCAGCTGATTGTCAAAGTGCAATAATGTTTTGTAAATGACAATTGGTGGAAGTAAGCAGGGACATAAATTTGGAACAGGTAAGACAATAGAAATATTAAATATAATATCTACAATATGATTGTTACATATACTTAAGCTATAACAAAGTTATTATGTAAGTAGATTACAAGTAAGACCAGGTAAGGAGTAGGTATACATGGAACAGATTATACTGATACCAATTATATACAGTCAAGTTCATTAATATATATGAGCAAATCCAAGGCTTCAAAGTTTAATATAATATAAATGTACATGGAATGGTACATAAATATCTGAGCAGATTCATCAATGAAACATGTGAATCTGCTCAGTATATGTACCCTTCCTTCCGGCTTGAAATATAAATATATTTGAAGCCTCGGATTTGCTCATATATTAATGAACTTAACTGTACTTGCATGACAACATACCGGAAGCATGATCTTTAATGAAGAAGCATAATAATACCCAAACCAAAATAGAGAATAGTAACAATCCAATATAAATCAATCATCAATGGTCAAGGCAAGCCTGTTTAATACTAACTGTCGTGATTGTGGTCCTCCGGCTCACTGTTTTCCTCAGCAGTGACCATGAGTTTCCATTTATTGACAAGTGCCTTAGCAGCAGTCCCAACATCCCCAGGCTCTTTACGGAGTGCATTGATGGTACGTCCAACTCCTGTCTCTTGTAAATGCTGGACTGTGACTCCAAGATTGTACAGCTTGTCTATACATTTTAGGACCTGTAGATATCAACCATATTATGTATTGAATGAAATAAAAAATCTCTATGGCTGCAATATCACAATGAATGTCAGTTCCAGACAGTTAGGAGTAATCTTGAACTATGATCAGCTGAAGATATCAAGGAGTCTTCGTGTTGTAATCATGCAGGAAAGTGAAAGTGGAATTAATTATCATTGTGTGATCAAAGTTCTAAGCGGCCGTGGATAATTCCACAGGTTAGAAACGGAGAAATGTTTTTGTATTTTCAGGATATATTTTAGTTTCAGCATATTTTTCGCTAGTCTGGCTACATACGTGTAAGGCGGTCCTACTACCTAGGGGATTGCTGAAAGAAAGGGGAACCATTTGGTTTGTTGAAGGTCGATGAGTTGTTCGACATACGGCCCTTCGTGATATTCATGGAGTCGTCATACACGAACTACAGGCCCAATTTGCTACGGTTTTCCTCAAAGCACTATCGAAAGATTGGCAAAGTACTCACTTTCTGCTCATCGCTGGAATGCTTTTCGATGGCATGCTGGTAATGTTTCACGTAATCGAGAACCGACGCCATCCCAAACAACAATAGACGTGATGGCACACACGATTTTTTATCAATAGAGAATTAATGCCAGCTGGTAAACGGAAACCATTTTTTCGCACACATGTCAAGTCAACGAATGACGTCGAATTTGAGCATAGACTAGAAAAATTTCAGGCGAACGAGCGCGTTTACGAAGAAGTTGTAAAAAGACTTCTGCGCGCGTGTCTATGTCTAACTATATTTTTTTAAATGGACACGCACATCATGGATCATGGCTTGGGTTCTCCTCTGACAGCCTAATCAGAATGATCGATCGATAAGTGAATCGAACGATTCGATTCAACTCACTAAAGGTTCGTGTCGTGAATAAATAACTCTCGTCGTCGAAAATGTAGCGTCATACATAATAAATAACGCGGCTACACTCATAGCGTCCATTCTACGTCTAATTATGCGGCGTTTCGTGAACAAAAGATTTCCTTTGGCAGCATTGATCTGTAGGTAGGTCCAAAGCTGTCCAAAGGATGTATTAATTAGCCATCTGGAATTCTGATGCAGGGAAAAAGGTAGAGGTGCAAAGTTTGTATGGACAAAAAAAATATACTTGACCTATCTATAAAGCTTAGTTAAAAATCCACGACAAAAGTTCATCTAGAATTAGAGTGCCTGTCAAGACGAATCAAATGAGCCCAAACACGATAAGGTTGCGTCGTTTGGTAAAAGAGTTCCCATGGCCACCTTCCGGCATCAGCATCAGATCAGCTCCACGTCATAAAAAATATTCTAGGATCAAAGTACTTGTCAAGACAAATCAAATGTGCCCAAACACGATAGGATTGTGCCGTTTGGTAATAAAGTGCCCATGGCCACCTTCCGAATCCAGTATCAGATCAGGCCCATGTCATAAAATATTCTAGGATCTAAGTACTTGTCAAGACAAATCAACTCAGCCTAAACACGATAGGATTGCGTCGTTTGGTAACAGACTTCCCATGGCCACCTTCCGGCTTCAGCATCAGATCAGCTCTACGTCATAAAAAAATATTCTAGGATGAAATTACTTGTCAAGACAAATCAAATGAACCCAAACACGATAGGATTGCTCCGTTTGGTAACGAGAGTTCCCATGGCCACCTTCCGGCTCCAGTATCAGATCAGAACCATGTCATAAAAAAAAATTAAGACCAAAGTATTTATCAAGACGAATCGAACGAGCCCAAACATGATGGTGTGCGATGTTTTATGACAGAGTTCCCATGGCCACCTTCCGTCTCCATCATCAGATCAGCTCCAACTCCAACTCAAAAAATATTGCATTGTCATACAACTAACATACGTATGCAAAACACAGAGTACATTGTATATGCAAAATTTCAGCTCAATCGGATATCGGGAAGTGGGTCAAATTCGTAATTTCGTAATTTCTTTATTGTACTCACATGACAGTAAAAATAGCTTAACTTAGAAAAAATATGTACAAAGCCGAGCTTATCTCTAATAAGAGATTTCTTCCAGCAAACCACTTCAAGCCGATTTTGACGCGAACATACATCCATACAGTGCAAATTAAATAAAAGCTTAAAAAAAAACTTTATCTATGAAGGTGTAATTTGGCAGGTAGGTAGTCTAGGACGTAAGTTCAGTATTATTTTTCGAAATCCTGCCCCCATGGGGCAATTTTTTTTTTATAATTTAGGAATTAACTTTTTTACAATATTTTATAGGCTTTCTGTATGAAAGTGTCCCAAGGGGCAAATAAATATCTAATTATTTAGGAATTAACTATTTTACAATAATAACAGTCTTTCTGTAACTATGTCCCATAATAACCTTATCTCCATATTTATTTTATACGAAAACGATACCAAAAAGACGCTATATAAACTTTAGCCCCCTTTTTTGCCCCTTGTGGGCAAATCTTTAAACAAAAACTTTTTTTTATGTTGTCATGACGATCCTGGCAGACTTACTCCCTGTAAAAGTCTGTAGTTCTGTTAAATACAAAATGAGAACGGTTCCGATTCCAAAAGGTTGTCTTGACGAGTACGCGATTGTACAGACAGTGTACAGCTACGCGCCAAGCATTCACTTTTAGCACAATGCACCGCCGAGTCCCTTCACGATGGTTATCATTCGGAAATCACACTAACAAGTAAACCTGGCAATGGCACACCGGCACCGAATTCAATACACCGCGGAAGCGAACACGCTTGCAACAGTACCCTGAGCACCTACCTAATCTCGCCAACTCCCAGATCGAGGTTTTACTTGTATGCAAATCCTGGCCCCTTACCGTGCGACCGCTTCGTCGCAAGCAACCTGATGTGATAATACCGAAGGGACTCCATATAGAGTGATACTAACACGCCCGATACACGTGTAGATAAGCGCGATTGTCGAGCCCGACTGTTAATAGAGACAAAGAGACACCAGTCTCCATCCAGCTTTTGGAATAAACCATTTTTGCTGCACAACACTGGATTGGCGAGTAGCTTGTGCCTGTCGCTAGAAGGGTAGTTGAAAAAAGTCCTGCAGGATTACCGGTTATACTTCCTGGTGTATGATGATGAGCCTATATCCTGATTGGCTTGGCGCGTGCAAAGTGCTTTCCGCAATTTCGATACTTACGAGATTAATGCTACGTTAAAGGGTTCACCCTTTGAGCAGGTGGTTAGGGCGTCAGTCGGCGGGGCTGTGGCAATTTGTCGAAAGGTCACCCGACGCACAATTACAGTGGTTATAGTCGTTGAGTTCGCTGTTAGCATCCCCCTTTTTGTGCCGATAATGGATTTGCAGTAATCAGTGCAGTAGGTACGGAAAGTTAGATCCAAGCTTTTATTAATGGTCAGGTTTTTCAGGAAAGTAGAAAATTATGGCAAGTAGGTAGGAACTAAAATATTAGAGCGCCTTCTACCACAGTTTCTACTTCCTTGTATAAAATTGGTAGTATCAAACTCTAGGTCCTGGTAGGAAAACACATTCCTGGTTGGAGCGATATATTTACCTGTTTATGCTTCCAGCGATCTTTGCTGATTGTGTGCGATGCGAATGAATGAATTCACCGTAAAGTGTTAAAAATGACAATCGCCTTCTTCTTTGCAATGCGCAAAACCATTATCCGTCGAAACTCGGTTCAAATTCTCTCAGGCACTTGATCACTGCGGCGTTTTATACCGACGTAATTACAATACCAAAATTCCTAGTCGCAACTAAGTAATTGAATTTATAATGAAGCTTCCTGCTCCATGGTTTATTGGTGCTTAACCAGGTAACGGTGAAAATAGGATTAGTTATGCGGGTTGTAAGTTGTAATCGTTTTAGGTTTTAGCTCCCACATGGCCAGGAGTGGACATAGAGGCGCATGCAGATAACGGGGACATTAGCTAGGCTTGTTAGACTGGGGTACACACTGTTCGCCTTGTTTCGCGACTGGCCTCTGAGGCAGGACACAGTCGCGGTAGGGTCAATAAGGGCTCGGACTGCGTGGGAAGACGCCGTGTGCTGCTCATGCTGCTCGATACGGGTAATGATCGCGAAAGCGACTGATAAAGGCTTCGGTTATTGCTGCGTTCGAGATTGCTGAGACCTGCGAGCGCATGGCCTTACGGCGGCAGTCGGCGACATATTGAGTTATCCTGTTTTTGGCAATAAGTACCGAATTTTGGAGGTAATTTTGGAGGATTAACTTCCCCTTTCTGTTACACTCTGTAGTAATATTAATGTTATAACTATTTGAATCATCAATTCAGTTCAGTTCATCACTAGAGAGCTCGCGTTTTCGCAGTTAGGTCTAAAAAGGCTTGATATCTAAATAAATATACTTTCTAACGACATAATCTTCTAAAGTAAAGTAAAGTACAAGATTCAAGCCTCCACTATTTGACGCGACCGGTGCATCCTTCGGAATTCGCGAGAAAAACGGTGGTGTCAGGCGCAAGATCAAAGAGCGCTATTAGGAATTTAGTGAGATTACAGGGAGCGGGTGTTTGCAAACAATGTGCATGGAGACTGAGCCAAGGTGGTTGTTGACGAGGGGTCAGGGAGTTGGGCTCTGTTCGCCCGGGGGGGTATCCGGCCCGCTGACCCACACTCGCGGCAACATAAATCGAAGCGATGACATTCCCGTCTTCGCATACCGCAACACTATACTGCTTAAGTGATGCTGTGTGCCGCCTCGTGCATTGGTACTCGTACTCGTACGGTATCCGAAGTAAAGACAATAGTTAAAGCCTAACTGTAAATTGAAATGGGCAAGTTTTAATACCTGGGTAGGTATGTAATTTATTCGCGGAGGGCTTGGCTGCTGGGTTTAATTGTCTTTAGTGGTCGTCGAGAAAACTCATTTGAACCGTCACTTCTGTGCGTTTAGGTTTAATTTATTACCTGCATTGTTTATCGTCACTTGTCTTCGTCACTGAATGTTGAGATATGCACCTCCATGTTCTACCTCAAGTCATTCATTCATTACGCATGGCATTCTATCACCTCGAAGGTCACATACCAACGTACCTACTAAGGGTGATTTATTTTAAAACGGGGCGTTTCCGGGTGCGTCCGGGTTTTTGCACTTTGGACAGGGCACGGGAGCTTGAGAAGTTGCATACAAAATTGCAAAACCCCGGCCGCACCCGGACACGCCCCGTTGTAAAATAAATAATCCCTAAATACTAACATTTATTACTCTATGTTAAATACTATGTCAATCGATCCTAAATAAAGACGAGCAGGTACCTACCTACATCCAAGATATAATATAACGTGAATATCCCTGTGTAAAGAAGAAGAGAGCTAGCATTCCCCGCCAGTCATGCAGAGAACACACTTAGTACTCATATTGAAACAAAAACAAGTTTGTCACAGCCATTTAGGACTATAGTCGTGAACGAGCCGGCTAGAACAACCGTGAGATCGCTGGCTGGTCGCTTTCTACAGCGCACAGCGAAAACCGTCCCGAATTTGATAAAGTGTTTCAATCAGGCAACTATTACACTAGCCATTTGTCTGACGCAGACTGCAGGGTTCGCGGGAAGAGGCCAGGTCGCGACCCTCGGGTGCCCTAGACATGGAAACACTAGGGCATTATTATAAATCTTAATAAACATGTGTTTCGACAACCCGTTTATTAGCCGATGCAAAGTGGCCATTCCGTTGAATTATGAATCTATTTTCTAATAGAAGGCCTGAACCATCCCGTCCCCCTAGTCGACTAGCAAAACGCAAATAACGTTCGCACGAAACGCTAGAATATGTATGCTTTTTGACATAGTCACGCTCTACCACAGAAGAGATATCAGTAGAGTGCTTCCAGGATTATGGTGCGCCTGACCCGTTCTCCTGGCCGAAAAAAAAAGCCATTAAAATTAGGGGAAGTTATGCTTTCATCCCTTACAATAGATGTTTTCAGACGTCTTGGTGTCACCTGTCATGCACCCTATGGGGGTGTCTTAAAAGTAGTCAGTGGGCTTAAGGGTGGCGTGACGGTAGCGTCTAGTCGTTCTATGGTACTGCCAGTATTTTTTATTGGCAATACCATGGGACGACAAATTGCCTACCTGTTAAATTAGTTTCCACCTCTCTCCGCGCGCAGTATGGGAGTGGACGCACTTCTACACGCTACCCTGCGTCTCGAAATGTCAAATCGCATACATTTTCCTAGCGTTTCGTGCGAACGTTATTTGCGTTTTGCATTTGCATGTTGACTAGACCCACTGGTGTCTTGGACTAAAGGCAAAATTGACGAATTTTATTACTGTGTTCAAGTTTTAAACTAAACTCTGCAGAGGTGGTAGAAATATTGAGTTAATGTTCTTGAGTTACGTACGAGTAATACCGTGACGTACCGTGGTCTATAAGTCCAAGTAGTTACCCATATCCAGACATATTTGTGACTTTGGATATTGCTAGAAATTATTCACAAGCAGTAGGCGCATTCCTATGGTCAATAACAGCTACATGTGATATTACGTGTTGGATAATATTGCAACAACGTAACGTGCCCCATAGGCGACAGATTTCTAAATAAATAACCGTTAACAGTTATTCAGGATAACGAAATACATCTAACCTTTGGTGATTCGACAATAAGGCCGGCCACATACAGTCGGAATTCCGTAACGGAATTATTCCGAACGCAGTAAATTCATACAAATCTATGGATCAACCACATACATACGGAAGTTTTCCGTTCGGAATTTTCGCGGATTTGTATGGGATTGAATCCCGTTTCGGAGTTCCGAATCGGAAAAATTCCGACTGTATGTGGCCGGCCTAATAATTATTGTCTATCGAAAATTATAGCGTTAGTATAAATTGATGTTGCGGTATTGCTCAGTTCGGAAGAAGCTGTTATGTGGACTGTAAACCTTCTTATTATCTCTTCTGTTCTGCAGGTTTAAGTACGCACGAACTGTAACAGCTAGAAAGTTGAAATTTTCATAGAATGTGATATCTGTTGCCGCTCCACCAACAAGTACTGAAATACACGATGAAATAATAAAGGTGTAAGGTGTCATACAAGAAACGTATTTTTTTGTACTTTTGGTAGAATGATGGTGCGGTGTGGAACCCTCAGTGCGAGAGTCCGACTCACACTTGGCTGATTTTTTTACTTAAAGATGTTTTAGAAAAAATTTTGGCAACTGATATTTAGGTTCTGCAGTGGGCATGTGATGTGGCCGAGGTGACGACGAGACGTCCAACACGTAAGACTATAACGTTACACTAACATTATTCTACGTAATATACGGACACTCTGTATTTGCAGATAGGCTAGACTACGTGTCTCATCCCAATGATTTCATATTACAACGCCATCAATTTGATCGATGTCCAGCTACGATTGAGTTGTTAGACTCCAATGACATTTATGGGTCATTTCATCAATCTATCTACTTCTCGACTCCACGCACAGTCCCGCTGTCTAGTCAGAGGTTAGCCATCCACCAAGACGAAGATTGTTACTTTATTGACTCAACAAAACAATTAGGCAGTACCTACTTTCCAAACCGATTTGCTGGAGGCAGTCTGCAGTAGATGGGACATAATTACCACTCAGAGGTTCGCGGGCCCGTTGTCAAGGCTATAAAGATGAAGAATTCCACGCCGAGTGCAATTTTCCCCGCAACTAGGCTCAGCTGCGATTTTCATTACTCCCATGGGTTCGCGACCTACTCTAATTAGCTTAGATACTTATGATTAAACGAGTCGCTCACGACTTTGTGATTTACTTCAGAGTCGTCGCTTTTGTCTTGGAGATGTTGAACATTCGTCAAGTCTCCGCGCCGGGTTGCCGCGCTCCTTTTTCCACCGTAATGAGCACGCGCGTATCCTTCAGCATATTTTGTGAAAATGGTTAATTAGTTACCAGTCTAACTCAAGATTCATAGTCTAACCGAATTGAGAAATATTAGACTTTAGTACCGTCAATTGGTCTAATGATGATGACTAGATTGATGACTGGACTTGCTATTTTCTAAATGCGGATGGACTGTACGAGTATATCATATTTCAGCAATAAGTAGGCAGAAGTACTTAGTAGTAAAAGTATTGCTTTTCCTCGTTACCACAAAAAACTCTTGCTATGAGCTCGAAAGGTCAACAAACCGACAGGAGGTCTTGTCTGGTGATTTGATTGTGTGTCGAATTCTACAGAGCAGTTTATCAAACAAGTTAACAATAGACAGATACAAGTGGCCGAAGTAGCAATTGACAGGACAACAAATGCTTGGAGTGGACAACTGTACCTACTAGAGTCAAGTGATGTTTTTGCGAGAAGTGGCAAAAAACTCACTTGACAATCGTCTCTGGTACCTGAGCCATGTTTTTTCGCGATAGATGATCAATCGAGTGTTCAATTAGGACTCAGTGTATCTTAAGCATACCGTTATTTCGGGCCCACGCGTTTTTACACAAACATTCTAATTAGATGAGACGCCTCGAGATAACTATATACAAATTACTATTAATAAGTTGCTAAAACATTCGAAAGACGCCTCCCGCTGTAGGCTGTATCGACGCCGGTATCTAGAGAGGATCTCTATGTCCTACGGCCATTCAATTGTTTTTTCAAGCAGTCGAATCGTGTAGGCAAGTTCATACTCGTATGTTGTTAATTACCTATTATTACAATCTTGTTTAGAGATAGAAAAAACCTACTCTACCTTCAGAGGAGTATCTGTTACAACGATAACTACTTAGGTACTACTAATTAACTAAATTCGATTGAAAATTACGCACAATAATTCCAATTGAATGTTCAGATTGCCATATCATCAGAAGTCTTTCTTCTGGATCATGCGAGGACAAATTAGAAAAAGTGCAAGTTATGTCTGCGTCGATGACTGTGCACTCTGCGTCGTCATTTCGACTGTCCGCTCACTGGGTCACGAGAGGTCTATAGACCTGTCAATTACATATCCCCTCGACCCCCGTAATTACTGTGTAAATATTTCACGCTATAATTACGACAGTGTTCAATTTGCTTACCGTAATGGGTTCGCGTCATGTATTTTTTGCAGCGACAAAAACTAATACGGCTGTGCGAATACAGTTATCCAACAGTTATCTTTGTTTTGCATATCGGTTTCGTTTCGGCCAGTCGTCTGCTCCTTTCAGCGGAGAAATCTGATATCGGCCTCTTTTGTTGTGATTAGAGGGAAAATGCATTGTATAAATATTAAATAGTAATGGTCGCAACACACATCCGTCAAGATGCTATCTCGATAAAATGCCCGTAATGAATACAATACACGTGTTCTTTGTAGACACGATGCTTGAAGATGGAAGTAGTGATTTAACTGAATTAGAAAATAAAGGAGATATATTTACGTATTTACCTACTATTGTGTAAGTAAGTAATTGTAGTTCAGGTTCAGCCTTTTCTTTGGTCAAAAAGACTCTTTTTAGGGTTCTGAGTTCTGATCCTTAAAAGGAAAAAAAGGAACCCTTACAGGTTCACTTTGTTGAAAAATCTGAAAACTGCAAATTTCGGTCTTCCTGCAAATAAATATAATTTGGTTTACATGAATGATATCATACTTTAGTTTTGTACGTGGAAACCTAATTACACCAGTTACGCTCTCCAAGTGTAACCTCCCTTGGTCCGCGAGTCCTACTGACCGATTATTTACCAAAGAAAAGGCTCAACCTACAATTTTCTTTACACATCTCTATCAAACTTATATCGAGGTAGTCCTGTCGCGATCAATAGGGTTTGTGTCGGTACCTTATATTCAAGTAGTTATGTCTGAAGCTTCTCTTCCTAGTCCATCCCGTTGCACTGGCACCGTCGACTTTGCAATCAAACACTCATTTCAATCATCAGGCGGCCGGCACATAACTGGTAACTTTTAATGCAGGGCCCGTTGAATAATGGTTCCTGTACCGTAGAGTGGTGAATCTGGTCTGTGGAGATAATTGGCTATATTGTACCATTTGCGGTGTAATAAGCTCGGACGCGTCATTAGGGAGGCACGCGTCCTGCGTAACGAAACGAACGAGACGGCGCGAAGCGCAGCCGCATCTCGCTTAGGTATGTGCAGTTAGTTATAGCCGGGTCTAGAGTAGAAGACTAGAAAGTACTAAACAGAACGAAAATAAAAAAAATATGAAGAGACAGGTGTTAAAAATTTCACACCTGCTGCAGAGGCCATCTAGCTGTTAGTGAGTAGCCGGATAGGAGCGGTGGTGCGAACTGGTGTGTACTCAACTACTCACACACAGCAGGCAGCTCGACTTTAATAATTTAGCACACTTTTCCACCCTAGCCCTAGATTGTCCCGACGACACGGCAGGCGTGTTAGTAGCCCGCATCAGGAATCAGAACTAATCCTAGATATTTTTAGGGTTCCGTACCTGACCCTATTACTAAGACTCCGCTGTCAGTCCGTCTGTCTGTCCGTCTGTCACCAGGCTGTATCTCATGAACCGTGGTAGTTAGACAGTTGAAATTTTCACAGATGTTGTATTTCTGTTGCCGCTATAACAACAAATACTAAAAAACAGAATAAAATAAATATAGGGGGCTCCCATACAACAGACATATTTTTTTGCCGTTATATAAATAACGGTACGGAAACCTTCGTGCGCGTGTCCGATTCGCACTTGGCCGGTTTTTTCAGACAATTTTTGTTTTGTTTGTTGTTGCCCGCGTAATCGGCAAACTCTATGTTTTCATTCTGTTAAGTCCTACTTGTCCCGACTACAAGAAGCATATCTTTACGGTGGCCACGTTTGAAAAAAAAGCTGCCAAAAGCGAGTTGGACTCGCGTGGAGAGGGTTTCGTACAACAATAATAGGACTAACACCAACAAAATACCCTAAAAATAACCCTAAAATTAAGTTTTTCATACAAACTTTGCACGCCAGATTTAGCGGGTTAAGGGGTTGAAGTTGTGGATTTTGGAGTGTTTATGGGATATGGGTGCAAACATGTGCTAGCATACCAAATTTCAGATTTTTAGGACTTCGGTAATTACCCTAGAGGTTTTGATGATATGCGAATCGGTCATATTATTGAGCAAACCTTTTTTTAAATAAGACCCAAAAATATTATAAAAATACATTTAAGATCCTCACACCATGCGCTTTCATTTGATATATCACACGACATATTTTGATTTCTTTTTCGTCATTTGGCCCCCCAAACGTGGCCCCATATTCCATATTTATATATTTACGAAACCCTAAAAAGGCAAATTTTACTAATTTACCTAGTAACAGAATGATAGTGTAAATTTCGACGCTGTTTTAACAGCTTTGCTCCAAGTTGTTAAAAACAACAACTTGGAGCAAAGCTGTTTTTGTTGCCCCGGATCTACAAACAGCCATGCTTGTCCCTCATTTCCCTGTTCTCAAGTAAACCTCGTTCGTTGCTAATTGCTCAGGTCAGTGACAGGCACATTAATAATACGTCGAGTGAATACATCATACTAAACAGATGTTATTGCTGCATGAAATGGATTCTGTTTGGACTAGTGAGTTCAGACAAATAATGGAGGTATTAGTCGGCGTAAGTGCGTACTTACTTTTGATAGTAAACGAGAAGGGGATCTAAGGTGGACTTTGCAGGTGTGTAGTTCTAAAGAATAAATAATTATCTCGCCCGTCCTCGTAAAATTGTTTTAATCAGTTCGCTCGCGTTAAGACCCACGCGGGCCAAACTAACAATAGTGACAATAGATTAAAGTTGTATACCTATCTTATATTTGGCCCGAATTCTACTGTACACAAGCATACCACAAGCCTGGCACAAGCTTTAATACGACGCATTTAGTATTCTACTAAAACCGGAATCGCAATTCACAAGCGCCTGCCTGACGCTTGTGAATTGTCGGACAGTGGAATACGAAGTAGGCTGGCGTCAGGCTGGCGCTTGTGAATTGCGATTCCGGTTTTAGTAGAATACCAAATGCGTCGTATTCAATACGCCATAGCTTATGCCAGGCTTGTGGTATGCTTGTGTACAGTAGAATTCGGGCCCTGGTCAAACTCATTTCGATAGAGCCATACATACCAGCACCAACCATTTTTTGCAACGATTAACATTGTGCAATAAATTTATATGACAATACGGAATACAGACTACCACTACACACCACCTCCTCCATCACCTTTACCAGATAACCATAGCCAGATAATGTACAGAGAATAATGGAAACAAGATATTGAATTTGCCTTATATGTATTTATTTATATAAAATAAACGTCGCAGAATAAATGTGACAAGAATAGATTTTATCATACTAGTTATTTACATGACTTCACAGCAGTTTCACAACTTAACTACGCGATTGTAACGAACGTACAAAAATACCAAAGTATAAACGCTAATGATAAATGACACCCGGTTCCACTATACCTCTATATGGTGAGGCATATTCTGAAACCTTTAAGTGCATAGTTTCTCTAAACAAGAGAAGTATAGGGGTTGGGACAAGTTTATAAACTGATTGCATCGCGGGCTTCCTTACTCCAATCAAAACTCACCCTATGCAACATTAACCGACAGCGAAATCGGTCGACCGAGACGACAGCAGACTAGAAAATGAAGGAGAGTCCACGACTTTACTGCAACTAGGTATACATATTATGTATGTATATTATATAACTGTGCCATAACTGTACTTAATGTTTATAAATGTTTTACATCTACCATTAATTAATTTAGTTTTTTTTACAATCATACAATGACCGATCGGATTAGTGTCAAAACGTCGGAATATATTACCTGTAATTATATCTAAACCTAGCTGGTCTGGCTAGATAACAAAAAACTTGATTTTCTGGTCTTCCTTACGAATATTGTGATGCATGCGTATCTTTATCTTGAAATATTAAGTTAGGTACAGCCGTGGAAAGAATCAATTTATTTATAGTATTTTAATTAGCTGCGAACTTATCCGCTAATTTAAATCTGCAGCAAATAATTTTACTAAATTAATTTTTCAGAATATTCCATAAGTTTGCAAACAAGGGACCTGTTCTGCTACTACAAATAAGTAATCGTATTCGTATCCCTTAACTATTTGTTTCAATCATGGAATTACAGTCTATTCGTGATAAGAATGCAGTGAAATTTAAATTTAAATCTGTTAACACACACTCACAGGACAGGACACAACCTTCGCGTTCGAAAGTTTGCCTTCAACTGGTCACTGTGAAATTGGCTTGATAATTGGAAACGATTTGATTGGTTACGGGGCGTGGCTAGGCCGCCGGACAGTGATGACCTTACTGCATTCTTATCACGAATAGACTATAGGGAAAAAGCGCGTTCGAGCCTTGATCTTGCCAACAATCAATTACAATATTTGTCATTCATTTATAGACAATAGCAGAACTTACGAGTAGTTAACTCCTTCATTTTATCAACAACATAATATTTTATGTACATACTCAAAACTAGCAATTTTTTACATGTCTTTACGCTAAGATAATTATGCAGTTTATTTTGTTTGATGAAGTAAAGCAATTTTATGAAGTCCTATATTGTGATGAATGACTGATGACCAGGGATCGGATCGAAGGTGTGAATTTACCTAAAGTTTGTAGTCGGACATAACAAGGAGCAGTTACAACCACTTGAGTTGAACCGGTTTGAAGTTAACCTGTTAAATTTCGGGTTTTTGTCTAACCAGTTAATTTTTGTTTTTATTAGTTTTACATGTTCCTTACATTTGAAACACCGAACTATAAATATTTTCAAACTGCTGATACTCAAAAAAATCATAACTTTTTTATTTTTAAATTTTTCGTAAAAATGACTGAGTATTGTACTTTACATCATTCAAGCGAGGTAAATAAAATATTCATACAGATTGTAATTGAAAGGTGCAGTCATTTTTTCAACTCAACTCATGTGGTTGTAACTGCTCCTTGTCATGTCCGACTACAAACTTTAGGTAAATTCACACCTTCGATCCGATCCCTGCTGATGACTATTTGAAAATCCTAGCCTGCCTTTCCCACACTTGGTTGCAAATTCTAGAGTTTGATTAAATTATTTACCTACTTTATGTACCATTTAATTTTCAATCAAGCTCTTTATGAACTCTGATACCTACAACGCGCGTTGAAATCGACCTGTGAAATGATAATAATAAACATTCCCTAACAAGCCTATTGCTGTTCAGGAGTTACGACATGGGTCACGACCCGCCAGGCCCACCGGGTCACTCCCAGGAGTTGTTATGATCGAATAATCATCAAGTAGTACTCGCCCGTACTAGCTTCAAGACCGGGTAGCAAACGTACCATTATTTTAATGTTAATGGATTTCCCTGGTTGGTGTCATTAAACTTCCACCTAATGAACACTATCTGCCAGCAAGTTTAGAGTCAGGAAGAGACTGCATCAGTGCTGGTGAGAAATTAATAGATACGTACCTCGATGGAAACCTAAGGACGTCGGTTAGTTAGCTTACCTACTGAGTAATTACAGAACAAATTACTGTCGGACGTTTAATTTCATCACCTGAACTTTTATGACGTTATCCTGTTTGTTTTACGGTGTCGGTATACGATGTAATCTAGTTAATTGTTAGGAACAAATATGCAGATGGAAAATAAAGCACCCTGAGGAAATATGAAATAGATTTCCTTTGATGTGTGTTACTCCATGGGAAAGTTGTTCATAACGCCTCTTAATTAAAACTACGTCCTGTATTCCTGAGTGGCGATGACCTTGATGATCATTATGTTGAGATCATAATTGCAAAATATGATTGCACACTTTGTCACAGACTTGTTTAATATTTAAAAGAGAAACATTTATTTCAAATTGCATGCAAGTCCAGTTTTAAAGCTTTCACTTTGAAGTGTCGAATTAAACAGGGTCAGACAACATAAGTAAAATGAGACTACAAAATGACACGTTTCCAGGTATACAAGGTGTAAATGAATTAACGCAAAATGAGAAACTACTTTGTTAGGGACATCATTCTGAGCAACTTTAATTATAAAGCCGATTTGATCAGAATACTTTATTTTTCACTTCTCTATACAAATCAGCTGATCCACTGAGGCCAAAATGTACTGGGAAGTGAAAAATAAAGTTGCTCTGATCAAATCGGTTTCATAATGAAAGTTGCTCAGAATGATGTCCCTAACAAAGTAGGTTCTCATTTTGCGTTAATTAATTTACACCTTGTATACGAATACGGGTCGGGCCTGTGCCCCTCGGTGGGGACATTAATGGGCTACATTTACTTTATTTATTGATACGAATACGGGGAGCGACAAGGCCAGTGGGCAGACCACCGGCCCGAATGGTCCGACGATATTGTCAAGTCGTCGGGATCCCACTGGGTGCGATTGGCAAAGGACCGGGAAGATTGGCGCTATAGAGAAGAGGCCTATTCCCAGCAGTGGGTAGGTGTGGGCTGAGGATGATGATGATGATGATGATACGTGACAGTAGGTGTTATATGGAAAATGATAATGGACTTTATGGCTTGGCAAGAAATGTTCCATATAAAGAGAGACAGGTGAAATTCAGCTCCACTATGACACACAGTTTCTAAATTGACAATACATACACAATACACATCTATTTATCCAACCACCTAAATACATTGTCGAGTAAATCGTAATTTCTTTATTCTTCTACACAGTACAGTATAATCCAGAAAACTTATAATATATATACCATGTAGAAAGGTGAGCTTTTATCTTTGTAACTCCTCTTAATTACGCCATAAAACGCTTAACCATAAGTAGTAATAGCTCGCCTTTGTACATTTGTTATTCTTTCATGTATTTTCTGTATCTGTTTTGTGGAGTACAATAAAGAAATTACGTAATTACGCAAATTAGTATAAATAATTTGGTAGATATTATAAAGGATTTCCCAGAATACTTTGGATGAATTAGCTTAAAATATACAGATCGCATTGCATGCCGGTTTACATGGTCACAGTCCAGTTCATTGGTCTCTTCTTGAATAATAAAAACATGTAAGTATAAAATATGCAACAAAAAAAACACAGCTTGCTGTCAAAACAACGTCACAGGATTATGAATTCGTCGCCCAAGGCTGTTATGTCCGAAAATAGCTGGTTATCGGTATGGCAGGTTATTGATCGAAGTAGATATCTAATAATTATGGTTTTGCACATAGTAGATACGAAGATAAATCGGTGATGATATAATTCATAACAAATACAAATGATTGGTTAACTACAACATCTAAACATTCTCAGATTTTTAATTCAGCAAACAAAAGCGTATCAATTGTCATACTTATATATAAATATTTGATGACAAAACTCAAACAGCTCATCCCTGGCCCTACCGTATCAAAGCGAGCCTACGCGATACGAATGACACTGTCATTGTTTGCTAATGAGAATACCATCGAAAAACAAACGCGGGCGCAGGTGGCCGATGATTGACTGTTGCTATAAACAATGACATCACGCATCGAATTCATAGAAAATGGATTTTATAATAACCGATAAAAAGTTTGATGGAACAAGGTGGTAAGACTTGTCCCGTTTGGTCTCTTTCGATCGACATTTGGTTCGCATCGAAGAGGTAAATAGGGAAATTATGCGAGTTCATGAGGTTCTGATAATGAAAACGGAGGATTTGAAATAATTCAAAGGTATTTGCGTCTGTAGAATTTGGGTCAAGACGCTGTCTATGAGCAAAGCGATTGACTAAATAAAATTGTAGATATAATTTTGTGCAAAATGTGACATATCTCACATTCGTCAAACGTTACCTACATTATTTGAAATTATTTGCGTCGTCATGAGTTAGCGAATAAGGCCATAGAACCGTTGTTGTTCAATAGACTTTGCGGACATAAAAACTGTGCGTTTTCGTGTCCAATGAATCTGAACGTTTGTTATCGACGAATCTTTCCCGCGGAAACCAACACGATCAGCTGTTCCAGTCAGACATTGTTCATTAAAAGTTCACATCAAATTGCACACAAGTATTTACACGCACTTGTACCTTGTAGTTACGGCCGATTCTGGTCTGATACAGTAAAGCTGTTTATTTTGTAAGCCGATGCTAATAAAAAATTGTAGTCTACACATTTCTGATTTGTGGTCATAGGTTAAGATTAAAAATCCTTAAATGGATGAATCATTTGAATAGCAGACTAAAAAGCACCGTTGCGGATCGAGACATTACAATATCACAATAGTCAAATAGTTTTTAATTAGAATAGTAGAAAATGTTTAGATAAACTCATTCGCATATTACTCATCATTTGTGAATGTTCCATTAAACTGCTATTATAAGTTGCATGCATGTACGGTGGGGCAGATAGGAACCACCCACATTAGCGCTCTAATGCGTAAAACAACTCATTTAACGACGTCTTCTCACGTAATACGGACAAAAAGCTTATAACATACATAATAAGTAAACTATAGGAATGAATAAACGGCTCATGTATCTACATTACATATTTTAAGCAATATAAGAGTTGCAGTCCATTCAGTTGTAGGTATACCAGACATAGTTATTTTCATGGATCGATAGGAGCGGGATTTACCTGCTACCTGCTTACTTGTTACAAGGTTTCACAACTGAAGGTATATTGAAAAGGCTCCATCCATTAGTAATAAAACATTATCTCAATTGGGCTTTTTCTTCTTTATCTTCATGTGATCGAGGCAAATACCTACTTATTTTTTGGCAACGGTAGAGAAATACTTCTTGCTAGTCTTTTTCCACTTTCCCATTGAAATGTTAAGCACTGGACAAAATAATCATCGGCACACCATTTCAATTTGTAAAGCTGCCGGTAGAAGATCATAGCAACGGGAGATCCAATCCATGATACAATAGAAGGTGAAGAGATCCATAATATCGAGACAAAGAAATTCACTTAAAACACTACATATATCTAACTTTTATTTAACAAAAATATGTAGAAACTTAAATCATCGCCTACAAACAAGACAGGGTTTGTTGACTTTCCGTGAGTATATCATGAGGCACTAACGTTTGCGGAGATAATTGTGCAACATATAGCATAGGAATTATAAGACTAATAATATCCGAATCCCAGGTTTTAAAGAATACCAGTATGCAAATATTCTTTAGTAGTAAAAAAAAAAAAAAACTGAAATAACACTAACATCAAACCTTCAAAACTTTGACGCAGTCTCTTGGAAAAGCTACAGTATCTGGATCCAACAAAAACCGATATTTCCGAGATGATGACAGGTAAATGAAACTGAACTATACTTCACACTAGAGTTTCCACATGCACCGGCGGCGATATTTTGTCAAGTTTGCAGTCCACTGGTGGCCGGCTATCCGAACCGATTGAACAAGTCGCTTGTGATCCCGCGTAGGAAGTCGAACACCACTGCTTGCTCGCCCTCGATGTCTGCCGCCTCATCCTGTCTTACCTGCAGGGAAATTATGTTCAGCTTGAGAAATGAAAATAATACGAATCATAGTCACCAATCTTCCGTTTTAAAGTGATAGAAAGTTTAAATGCCACAATAGGATTTGAATTAGCCATAACTTCTGTGGCCTTATTATCATTCACACAATAATTGCTACAGAATTGAGCAATCAAGGTAGAGACTGGCAGAGAAAACTTATACCTCTACAAAGGGATCATCTTAAATTCGGGGAATGAATAGATCTATCTATGCACACAAATGAGAGTGCGACGGCTAATAAGTTATAATTGCTACACGCATCCGGTTGGTACAAAAAGCATCGGCAATCATTGATGATAACGGAGATTGAAACGTCATTATCATTACAGACAGGTGTCGGGAAAGTGGCCCGCGTCGAGTCTATCATGCGGACGAGACGGTGCAATCTGGCAAACACATATCTGCCTGCCTGCCTGCTTAGTTGCTTACCTACTAGAACAAGCGAGCAGTAAACATGGATTGCCGTCAATATAAACACTATACACACTAATAGGAGCAATATTAGACGCGAAAGCACGGCCCGGCGGTCAATCAAGCTGTAGAATGTAGGTTTCGTGTGAAATTTTGACTTGCTGTACGCGAGGGTCTAACATTAAGTGGTTCGATAAAGCTAATATTGTAATAGGCTGTAATAACAAAGGAGGGAAATGTTTCCATCGTGAGCCATTGACATCTAATAGCGGGGTTGTTAATGTCATCAGCAGTAATACATTTAATTATAGCTTGAATAAGGTTTTTTGCAAACCTTTAATAGCCTTTTTAATCGAGGATAAATAGAACCTTTTGAGACGCGGAAAAAATGTGACATACTTTTTCGAGAGCTCAGAGAGAGCTGCGCAAAAAAGTTCGGAAAAAACCTAATGAATGGGAGTGGCATAGGTAATGAGGATATTTCGTGCTCATTGTTGCGAATTTCTCAGAGCAATTTGCTAATAGTGCCCATTAGATTGCCGCGGGTCAAGTCCGACGATGACGCTGCGTGCGCGCGGTGGCCCGACTACCGGCTGTTGATACGCCGCAAAAAAAAACATAATTATTCCCAGAACGGTAATTTTAAATCAACGTCCGTACGAACCTCATAACGGTATCAAGATGACATGATGTGCGTCTAATCATTTGATCGAAGACCGAATCTCTATGTTCAAATGTGCGGTTTGGGACTCGTGACTATGAAAAACACTTGCTAGGCACCAATGTAGTTGGACTCAACTGTAATATTGAGTCCAGTTATGCATGTTTGTTAATTCGTGCTGAAGTAATCCGACGAGTGCTGCAGCGATTTGTCAAGTAACCGCGAACTCGCAACGTCTCCGTGCGATGTGCGTAATGCGTGCGTGCCGCTGTGGTCGCATGCGAGATTGGAAGCGTAACTTCGGAATGCGATGGACCGCACGAGGTGCGTTCATCACAGGTCAATACGCCGATTTTTCGAAACTGTCGCCGAACCAACGGTACCACCGGCCTTAAAACCTGAAGCGATATGTACAGACAAAATTATCTCGGTTGGCTATACCTGCCAGACGTTTTTTGTGTTCTTATCGTTCATGACCGTAATCCGCACGCGGTGGTCGCAGAAAGTTACCCTCGTTTTGTTCATATTTAGAGGCAATAAGTTCCTCCCACGTTGTCAAAGTAACTGGTAAAATCGAGTTATTTCTTCGCGATACACGTAAACAAGGTCACGGGACTCAACAGTCCGCTGCTGATGATGATCGGATAATTAAAATAATAATAATAATAATAATTCGATGTCACGATCAATAAGCAAGTGTCACAGAACGCTGCCGAATGTCGATCGATATTCTATTTCACGAGGGCTTTGTGTCTACTTATTAGACTGCAACTTATTATGTGAACTATGCTTCTTTTATATCCAATTTAAAAACCCATCATATTGCTTCGGAGCATCACAAAAGACGGATGCCGATGTAAACGATTCTTATGGGAGCCGAAAGTGGGTCGACTGTCAGAATAAAACTACGTTCGGTCGCACGTAGCGTTGGACTATTAAATTTTCCACTTCATTTCAGCGACAAGCGGTTTATGAACGGTGCAGGCGCACGTGATGCGAGTAATTCAATCAAGCGGTTTAGAGAACACGAAGGTCGGCTGGCTACAGGAAAATTTCGTAAAAGCCGGGTTTTCTGAAATCGAAAGCAAATCTCGCAATTCACTCGGTACTTAAAGGGTAGGTAATCCTTAGCGTAAGTGAAACTGAAGTTAGGTACTACTTCGAACGCGAGTCGACACCACACGCGTTAGAAATAGTGGACCTGATTTCAAATGACAAATCCCGGAGAACATACTCCGAGAGTACGACTGAAAACTAAGTTTTCCTTTCGGGATGCGAGTGGAGCCTGATTCATGTCTGCACAGAGTGCGCCACTGCCGATGGCCCCGATACAGCACACAGTACAGATTCGCGCCGGGATACGATATGGTCGCCGGCGCATGCACACACCTGGGCAAAAACCCAATGAAAGTCGAAAGTCACGCTTTCACTCGCCGGTTATATTGTATTGTAAGTCAATTGTACACCAAAATTTTTCGACAATGCGCTCTTGCGTGGATAATTGTTAAATTAAGGTATAGAAGACACTACTACTTATTAGTGACAATGGCGTTTCTCATTAGAACGTACTCGATACATATAAGGCGTGCCTGATTCAAGACGGGTATATCTGAATGAATATTGATTGGATTTTAAATAATAATAACATTTACGTTTATTAATTTTTGTGTTATAAAGTAAGGACAAAAATTTATAATTAGGATCTCAATCACTGACCACTACCACTAAGATAATAATTAATCGTGAATCGCTTTATTGTTTGGACAATTGTTACTTACATTCATCATCATCATCATGATATTATCTTTTATGTGATAAAATACGTTATTGTATCTTGTAAATACTGGATGGAAATGAGGAAATTTTTATTACAGTGTTCTTGCAATGACTGTTTCTGCTAATATGATTTAATTCTAACCTGGACGAGGAAGAGATGGAGTGATGGATTGGAGTCATAAGACAATAGCCACAGGAGCACTCAGAAACGGATTAAATGGAACAGTGGGAGAGGCTTTTGCCCAGCGCAGTGGGACATAAATAATTATTATATCTGAATTTAAACCGAAAAGTGTGGTATCGAAGGCACAGGCTAGTTTAAGACCCTTTAACTGTGGGTTTTTGTAAAAATGGCCCGCGATTTTCAACCTTATGGCTTGGCAATAAAAATCAAAACCTATGAAATGGAAACGTACCAGACCGGGAATCTCACACACTAGAGGTGTTACTTTAAAAATGCCTTTTATCGAAACCTGGACCTTGAGATAGAAGAAATTAGAGTAGTATTTATAACCACGGACCAAATGGCAGCTCGCATAAAATATCGGAATGCCGAGAGACAAACTACTTGCAATAAACTAATCCATCAGCGGTGGGCAATAGCATGCAATAATAATGAAAACGTATTATACCGGAAACATGAGTGCACAATAAAACATCTTTAGTATATAGTAAACATGAGACGTTACAATCACCTGAGCATAGTCTGGGCGGAGCTAAAAGTAGAATAGAAGATCGATGATCGCACCATATACGAACAAATCAAATGTTGCTGTTCAAATAGGTTCAAGTTATTTTTTGGACAAGGAAGCAAAATACACTATGGTGATGAAAATCTTGTCAGTCGCTATATGTTCGGCAGTCGCGATTTTTTTGCTATTCGTAGTAGTAGTAATAGTAGTATGGCATACATTAGTTTGTACATATGTGATGTATGCAGGTGTACATACTTTGGTATTCTTAGATGGGAAAGCATGGAAATATGCCAGAGGCTCTAGCGCGGTAAGCATCAACCACTGTAATTTCAAAGGCCGGTGAAACCGATTCCTAAGGCACTTTAGTTTCGTCTGCTTTACGTAAAAGCCATGTGAAATTATGGACTTGTTCTAGGGGTAACCAAAAGACATCTTTGTTGAATAAAAATATTGTTACACTGAAAAAATGCTGAAACAGATAATGATGGTACTTATCAAAGTAGTAGCGCAAGGATGTCACTACCTCAACAATAACTTTAGCATTGAAAAACCCCCCGCATAAAACCAGTCTTACAGTTTGATCATAAGGTGAAATTAAAAGGTCTCATCACTACGATTCTAATGAGCCCAAACTCGATGGGTTTACTAGTAAGCATTCCAGGGTTCCAGCTCCCACCTTAGATCTTCGCACTCCATCATCAGATCAGCTCGATGGTACCATGATTGCCTATTTGACTACTGTTCGTTAATTATGAGCTGATCCAAACCTGTTTCTGTCCGGTGGCCGGTGGGCAAGGGGCGTCGAATGCCTGTCACAAATCACCCCATATCACAGCTTTCTTCCCCCGGTCTACTGACGCTAGGAGACCAGACTGGGGATGCCAGGACACCGCCGTCACTGCAGCTCTGTAATAAAAATAAACACATTGTACGACCAAGTCTGTGGGCCTTACTAAAAACTCACGTTCAACACCTGTTAAAAAACAAAAATTTATGGGATTTGACGTCTATTTTGAGGTTAAACTACGTTTAATATTTTTTGTGGTATCAGGAAAAGTTTAGTTTCGTTACAAAATAAAAGTTATATAAGAATAAAGTGTGGGTTTAGATTGGTCATTTG
Organism: Argyresthia albistria; assembly: GCA_963457715.1. NCBI lineage: Eukaryota > Metazoa > Arthropoda > Insecta > Lepidoptera > Argyresthiidae > Argyresthia > Argyresthia albistria. The sequence goes on from OY735258.1 coordinate 6,481,831, forward strand.
TATACGACCTCTGTGGCGTAGCGGTTGTGCATCTGCCTACCATGCGAGAGGTCCCGGGTTCGAATTCCGGCGGGGGACCAAAAAAAACCCCCAGGTCTTGGATGTTTACATGTTTGTAATGTCGCTGTTTCTGGTTCCCACGACACAGGGTATCCTAGTGTGGGGCCAGAAGCAATTTATGTGCCTGTATGTAATGTAATGTATATATAACAGTATTCCTAATAAAAAAATCCGATTAAACTGGAAGATAAACATAAACATTTACAAAAATCGGTACATCGACAGTCCGACATGCCATTTTCAGCATAGGAATGACATAAAGATTACAACCGTGACATAAACGAACATAAAAGTGCGCTAAAAGCCCAATCTCCCCTTTGACAACGCCGACGTCAGGTATTTGATAAACTGGACCTCAATTACGTAATCGCAATGCCATCACAAAACGACAAGACAGACAGCCATTCAAGAATTCGGATGTATGTAACTGTACCAGACAATATGTAGACGTCGTAACACAAAGTAGCTCAGACAAAACAAAAATAAGTCTGGTGAATGTCGCTTGTGCCATCAACGATGATTTAATTTACTAAGGAAATGTCAATGTCAATACTAGATTTAATGGAAGAAATGTCTTGATAGAGGTAAGCTCGCCTTTGTACATGTATTCCCTATTTTCTATTGTATTGTTTTTTGTGGAACAAAGTATATTGAAGTTTAATGTATATTGAACCCTAAAAACGAAACTACCTTGGGTGATAAGATAAAAGCGCACCGTCCACCTTTAAACTTTATTACAGATCTGGAGCATTTAATCCAAAGGTTATATCAAACCTCGTTATAATTCTCGGAATATATGAGAGAGGCATTTACGGTTTCCCCGCGTTATATGGCACTTTATTACTAATATTATCTCGGCACGCGGATGTGTGTCACTAGTTTAACAGACGAGATGCTCATCTCGACGTTTATGAATGCAACCTCTGTTAATGAGGCTAGGTAAAAATAGTTTAAAGATATTAATGGGTATCATCACGACCTCAGAAAATGTAGCAAATTAGGTGACACAGATATTATATTGAGATAAATTGTAGGTAATTTACTTTAGGCCGACTTGAGCGCGACGTTAAGGAACACAACTTACCATATTACTCGTGCTATGGACATAGAAAGTCAAGCGCCATTTTCGAGAGTGTTTCAACGTCGGACTGTCAAATGGCGAGATAGCATGGCCCATAATTTGTCCTGCCTAGCCATGCCGAGGCAGACAGCCAAACAAAAATGGAAAACCCCTTTGATGGTGCCCGGATAGTCGGCTCAACTAGTCAAACCGCGAAAACAAATCGGGAGCACGGGCCTTGTCGGGCTCGAAATTATATTCGCGACTAACATCGGTAACTTATTGAATAGAGAAAGATTGTGACTGGTTTAGTATGATTTAGTTCGCGGCGCGGGGTGGCGCAGTGTCGGTGCCGTTTTGATTGTGGGGGCCGCCTTATAGGCTTTATGTCGTATCTATGCGGGGCAAGGCTCGTCATAAACTAGAATTAGCGTCGGCTCCACGCGCTCGTTTACACACGAGCGAGCCTCCCGATACAATATAACGAGGCCCCGGAATTGCCAATATGGGGATGAGGAAGAGCAATAAACGCGGACAAATCTGGAGACTTTGCTGCTTCAACAGCTTTTATTTGGATGCTTATTGCCCACTGTCTCTAACTCTATCAGATGCAATTTAATTAGCGTCAAATTGGTCCGTTTTTGTTTCAGAATCAACATTGGTTAACAAGGAACACAATAAGCACACACACACGCACACACCCCCACACACACCCCCACACACACACACACACAAAGCTTTTGTGTTTAGCAAGATCCATAAATTTTTACATTTGTTCCATATGTAGTATAAGTGATTTCTCTGTAGGATGGGCCTAAGATCCTAGATTTTTATACGAAAGCTTATAAGCTTCTTAGCCCTCCAATAAGCACGTGCCCTATCCAACGCCACTATATCTTTCGCATTTACTTAGAAACAGTAATCTGTTTGCACACCTCCCACTTCATAGGTATTGTGAGCATGTTGCACCTGTGGCCTTTGATAATAAAGAACAATACGTATGAACTACGGAGTTTTATCTACTTATTGTATATGCGTTCCACTATATATTTACATGGCCATAGCATTCCTTCCTTCGAATCAAATTTAACGCTGAATTATGGTCCAGTGGCAATTCTAACTGTGATTGGTTTTTTAATTCTAAATTAAACCTTTAAAGAATCTTACATTACATTTAGAAATACCGAATAATCGACGTTTATAGACCAATTACTTGTTTTCAATTATAATTTAAGGACTACACAAAAAAACAACCCATCTATACAATCCGACTACGAATTGGTTCCTATTAATTTGTATCAAGACGTAATTAGAGCCCGGTTCGTTTGATGCTGTTAAAATGCCAAAGGTGTTCATAAATATAGATTACACATCTTATTCCCGGCGTTGTTTGATTCATAACCGCGTTACACGCCTCTTCAGATCCATGTTCGGGGGAAGTTTTGAAACTGGTTACGCAATTTTGTGCTTCAAGAGCGAACGTTGACTTATCCATATCAAATCATCGTCATCATATGAAGTGATGGATATTTTCGATCAACATTTTATCAGGTCACAAAATGTTTAGGTCAGTCACCTACATGAATCAGCTGTAAAACCTAAAACTCTCGATTGAAACGAAATACATCATCGGCAGCTTGTTTCAGCCCAGCCTCCCATTGCATCCGTCCAGACAAGGTAAAATCCATAAATGTGATTTCATTGCTGTGAATTTCACCAAAAACTGAAAACGTATCTAGTACTAACAAATCGGTTTTATTGACTCCCATCTCTCCTACTAACATAAGAGTAATTTCAAGTTTCAAGAACGGGCAATGACTGTAAGGTTAACGCCCTTTATGTCTACAAAACATTCGCAACTTTATTATCGAGCCAATAAAATGCCTGCGACCTTGTCTGAAAAAAATTTAATACTAATATAGTTCGGTATCTCTATACGTACATAAAAACGAAGTTATAGTATGTTTACTTATAGCTTGAAGCTTAAAAATGTTAAGAAAAGTATCTATGAGTTTTTGAGGTACCAAACATTAGTAAATCGGATACTTTATGAGTTGGTGAAAATACAGCTTTAAGCTGCAGCTCACATTATTGACTTGAGTTTAATCTTAGATTAATGTTGACACTCACACACGGTCTCGGGCTAAACCACCACACAACACGATTATAATAAGCCTTCAATCTATCTTAGCTTGGTACATTATAGCACTAAAAGATGCTAATAAATAATACTAAAGGTGTTTGCATAGGGTTACAAAAAAACATGCTACTGTCTCGCTACCGAGACTTCAAAGAGGTCCACACGCATATCAAATAGCTGTGCGATTCGCTTCGCCTATTTATAAACAAAGTATTTGTGACAAACGCTTTTTTGCATGAAACAAAACACAGATATTTATAGATGTGTTACTATAGTACAGAGTCGCGCAGTCTTATAGGAGCATGTAACCAAGGTTGTATCATCAAAGATTCGTAGCGGGTGGAAGTTACCAACGATGATCAAAATATGATGATGAAAATTACTACCGGTACAGCGATTCTATCGACACAAAATCTATTATTTCGTTGCCACTTGAGTAACCTGAAGTAGCCCAGACCAGGGTCGTTTAGGCTATCAGAGATATACAGAAACTAAAATGAACCCCATTTCACATCAGTTCACATCATGAAACCTAGTGACAAGGGAAGCTACGCCGAGTTATAGTCTAGCCGCTGAGAGAATGCGATCCTGAAACATGTTAGTTTGGGATGCAATCCCCTTTGTTGGAGTGAGATAGAGTGAAAAGTAGCGCGGGACAGTCAGGGACAAATACATGTGTCAGGCAGGATCGCATTCTATCAGCGAACAGAGTATAGGCCTGAAAAAATACCAAGAGAAAATATTCACCAGCGATGCTATGCAAAAACTATACATATACATAGATAAATCTCTGCGCCTTTTTTCAGAAGCGACGAAGGCAGACAGACCCCATATTTCTATGATCTTGGCTTACATCTTTCTCTTCCTCAACATTCATAAATCTCTTCAAACTCGATACTTCACGTTGGTCAATCTCAAATATCCCGGTTCTACTAATGAGTACCTTTAGTTTTTTCTTCCGCTGAACGATTTCCGTGAAAATAATTAGGTTGAGTCGGAACACGCGAGATCGTATTTAAGCGTGTGAGTTAATGAATATTAACCGCTAGAAGTATTGTGGTGTCAGAACATTGGAGTCACGGGGTAGGCAGGTGTCGGGCGAATTATAGAGGTAAAGTGTGATCGTTAATTCATCACAGGATATACTAGCGTAATGGGATTGTGATTACTTTTTTGTGTAACAAATACATACAAAACATATCTGTCGGGCGTGTCAAGCTTAGGAGAACGAGAGAGTCGTGCTTTATAACAATTTGACGTGTAAATTGTTTGTTCTCCTGCTAGTTGAAGGTGTTGGAAAATCTATGGTATAGACTTTATGAGAGAGTGAAAAATAGTTAACTCATACGAATGTATATCCGAAACCCGAAATAAATTGAATAAGTTTGTCTTAACAACTCTTCAGTCTACAACTCGGCGTTAAATAAACAGTTGATTGACTAAAATAAAAGCGTTTACGATCATCCAATCTGAATGAGACCCTTAAAATGCTATACCGGTCTGGTAGACAAGCCAGATAGAGCGAGCTTGCTACACACCTCGTGCTCCGCCGTAAATCACAAATTCATAACATTTCCTACAACAAACATGTGTCGCGCATGTATCTGTTGATTTTCTTCGCATAAAGCACTGGCCTAATAGGGTATTCTCAGTGGGAATTACCCTACACTGAACTGTCTTTCAGTGGATAATAATTAATAACGAACGAAGTATTTGTTGAAAATGCTTGCAAATACAGTTTGTCTTCTCCAAAGACAATCAACTTTCTCCATTCCATATATAGCATTTATCCAAATAAATTTTGAACTTTTCTTTTGCATATTTCTAATCCTATATGGAATTCTGTTACAGAAATGTGAGACGTAAGACTCCTTTACACAGAAAAAACACTGCAACGATATACTAAACTTAATTCCCTAAAGGATTGAAATTAAGACGAAGAAAAGTACAAAAAAATCCAATGTTATATGGAATGGAGTATAAGTAGATTTGGTAGAAAAAATATATCAATCTATCAATATGGCAAATATCATCATGCATATGTGCTATCACATGACTTGCCCCAATAGACCAGCCTGAATCTCACCATGAACGATAAAACTTCCTGATGCAACATCAAATATGCATGATTTCAGAGGCTGTATACAATTCACCTCTTCCTTCATGCTTTGGACAAATGTGGGAGAAATCGAAGATACTCCCATAGGTTTAAGGTAACTTTAGGTGTAGTCCCGTCGTCCCCATCGCCTCTATGCCCTCACTGAATGGGGACACGGGCAATGGGGACAGCGGACTACACCTAAGTATATCCGCCGCGGGAATATTCCCGGATAGGACCCGCACTATCCTCCACCGGCCCCATGCGGCGAGTGAACTGAAGAGCGAACAGACGAACACGGATCGTGCATCGTGCCGGTTGAAGATAAGCCCGCGGATAATGTCCAGGGAAGAATGAGGTGAGGCGCCCAATATGTGAATACGGTAAAGGCGCCAACGTTGGCTTTTATTGTTGGTTGGTATGACAAACAGCGATCGCATGAAAAGCTATCGGCTGCTGAATGTTAGTACTATCTGATTAGTCTTTCACTTTATTGTTACAAATTACCAAACGTCGGGTAGTCTTTCACTTTATTGTTACCAATTACCAAACGTCGGGATACCACCCGGAATGATGATTCTCATCCCTACTAGTCTAGTCCTTACATTGTAAGAAATATAGGAGAAAAGTACAATTGACGTACCTTATTTATATTTGCCGAACTAGCAGCAGCCAATCAGAAATATAGATCGAAAAATAGTCTACAGATTGCACCGCCACCATAGCGAGCAAATAGTCGCGGTTGCACGCATCACTATAACAATACCCACGCGAAAGCAACGCAATCTGCACTCCATATCTCGCGCCCGATACTGCATCCAAATTGAATTTAACCAAAGGAGATAGATAAAGCACGCGTTCATATCAAGCCAACGGTACACACGCACCGCAAAATGCAAATGCACAATACCGTAATAACGTTTATAAAATAGTGCAAATATTGAATTTGGCGAGCGAGACGGCTAAAGGACGCCGCATTGCGCACCGACATGTGGGTGCGTTGGTAATGCGCGTATTATGCTTCATTCAGGCGTACTGAGAAAACTTGCCAACAGCGGTACATTCTGATGTTCCGGTGATAATAGTCGCGAGGGTTTCCGCGTTCCTTTTGCTTTTAAGCGAAAACAATTTTCGCCCATTGTAGTAACGCACGGGCGGCCCGGTGCGAATTAGGCGCGATCGCATCTGGCAAGCAAGTGGTAGGACGTCACGATTCATGCGAACAATATGGTGCATTTGCGCAGATTTACTAGCGAGTGGGCTCCACGTGAGGGTAGACAAAAGACGATCAGAGATCGCGGGCATGCGTAGTTCGTAGAGATCGGCTTCACTGAAATCAAGCGCCCGGTTACCACCTAGTTCAAGTACGACAAGATACCTCAAGTCCTATTACTTAGTTCGGTAAGAGGTGTCTCATTTATATTGCCGCACTACAAAGTGTGGATGAAGCAGGGCGCGTCATTGGTATGATGGCAAACTCTACAATTCTACATTATAGCGGAAGCGACACTGTGGGCGGGACGCGACACATTCCCGCCCGCCCCTTGCCTCCTTTGCCAGGGTACAATGAAATGCACACATTATTACAATACAACTACTACTTAGGTGCTTAGAAGTCGCAATTAGCATCTTATATGATTATGGGAGTAGTGTTCGATGATCATGATCAAGAAGATTCACCTGTGCTGAATCAAGGCGAGATGACGATAATTTCTACAAACCCGAACAGTAGTTTCGGGGCACGGCCCGATCTCTAACACGGGGCAAATATGCAGAACAGCGGTATGGGAAAGAGAAAATCGCAATAACGACAAACGCGAGACAGCAAAACCCAGTGTTGACCTCACGATTTCAATTGTCCATGCGAAATGTTACCGGGAAACTAAACGATGTCACGAGCTTGTTAATACCAGTTTGTAGATTCAAGGTCAAAAATGTGCCTGAAACTTTATTGAACGTCGTAAAGGTCAATACATGGATATGAGTCGGCGGAAAGGGCAGAGTGATAGACGGAACGTGTTGTACTGTACAGACGAAGGTCCTATTTCGCACCTGTGAAGTGGGACAATTATTGCTGGACGGAACACTCCACATTGTTTATGCTGTACTGTTAAGTTTGTGCCTTAACTATCACATAAATTATTTTATTAGTAGATAAAGTTCATTAGACAGGATTAGAATTGTAATGATGCCATATTAAGGGTCTGTTCCAATCGAGTCTTTTGGATATGCCCTACTAAACAGAGAAGTCATAAATTTTGTAAGTAAAATTACAGAGGAATCTGTGACAGAGCTTATCCATTTCGAAGATGCCATAACAATCATATTATAATTATAACGCACACCTGTGTATGATTTTGCTGTATTTCCACAAAAACAGTTCAGCGATATTCTAGAATGAACGGAAATGGCCAGCGTAGTACAGCATCAAGAATACTATAGTAAGGAATAACGAGATCTAGGCGCAGACGACAAAAAAGGTTACCTGGTTTTAAAATTTAGCAATTCATTTAGTAAATTGTGATTAAAATTTGTTTTCCTTGATAAGGACAGAGATGTAGGTGATTAAAAGAGGAATAAAGTTATGATAATACTCACATATGTTCCTTCAACGTGGCCTCCAGCTTTCCCGAGTGGGTGTTCCATATGTGGACGTTGCCGTCCGCCCCGCCCACCGCCAGCAGCCGCCCGCCCGGGCCGAAGGCGGCGCGGGACCAATCACAGCCCACTTTGAACGACTCGTGGCTGAAAGTATCAGGGGATTTCAGCTAGCGTGCAAATGCATGTGCGTTCAGCTTTCAAAGTCAAGTCAAAGTCAAAGTCAATTTTTTTTATTGACCATAAAATCATACAGATTGCTTAGTCAGTAACGAGTTTTGGCTTGTGGAGACAGGTCGAACTAACGCTTTTTGAGAGGTTCGGTGCATTAGGCTGCGTAGAACTGGCACCCCCTTGTAAACGTCACTCAAGTGCCGAAAGATCGTTGGAAGGCTGTAAATTGTAGATGAGCTGAGATTCGACCTGACGACATCTTCGGTGTAGCGGAGTGCTTCCCAAGTGAAACGAATTAAAAAACCCTAGATAGGAATTGGATATTAGCATGTTTGTGACGTCGCTATTTCTGGTTGCCACGACACGGTATCCTAATGTAGGGCCTGAAGGGCTTAACCTAATAATCGACCTAACCTAATCCAATTAGTACTTAAGTATAACCGAACCTAACGCTAATAGACAGTCTTCGTCTCATTAAATATGAATGACCGATGACCAAAGGTGATTTTGTATGAGTTATGAATGTTATGATTGCCTTCATGCATGTTATCCATGTAAATAAAATTGGAAATCTTCGCCAGGCGTATAAATAAAAGGGAAAGATTTATTTACATCAAATAATTCTTAGATTTATATCAAATAAATCTTAGACCAACATCTAATAGAGGACTCGCAATAAAATGACAATCGTACAGAAATTCTAAACAGTAATTGGGCATTCCGGACGTTAATATTTAACTGCAGCGTGTCCATGAATTGAATACAATTTGCACTATAAAACACTCATGCCATGCAAATCAATATAATAGTACATCTTACGAAGGGGATATACAACAACTATTCATATTCGCGTATTCACAATTGATTTCATCTGAAGCCAGATTGATAGCAAGGGTGTAAATATGTCAATCATGGATGAACGCTGTTTAACATAAAACGTATGTTCTGGTATAAAGAAAGGATGATGCCGATTCCAGAGGCGTCACAACTAGACTGACCCCGGGATTCTGTAAAAGTGGTCAAATGTCTCGTCCTCGACCTCACTTTTGTGCCATTGTAGGTTATTATATACTTTAGTAACGTGGGAATGTTGATACTCACCATTTACCAGACCATGGGAGATAGTAGGAGAACTATAGGTTCTTGAAGTCCTTACGCTAACATTTTAAAAGCAGCACGAAATCACAAAGTAACCGCAGCTTTTGTGAAAGTACTGAGTATCTAATCCTGTGTGTTGAATAAACGTAAACATCAGTCGCTACGATCGCGACCTCTAGAACACTTACAAGGAGTTCCGATACGGTATCTAAATAGTATCACAAGTCTTAAAGTTCTTGTTCAAGCAATTCGATAAGAATAGCTATAATCCATTCATTTTCTCCCGATTCGTTGTTTCGTTGTGTACAATATAGTACAAATTAAAAGCTTCCTGTTGCAAGGGCTTTTACAACTTTTCATTCCTGAGTTTTAATAAATAATTTCTTATACAACGTTATAAACCAAAGTAAATCAACTAATTATTGTAAGACTTGGCGGCGGAAATAGAATAGCGGGAAAACAATCCCTAAACATGAAAGCACGAGTTGTCATAGGAATTATCAGAATCGGTTGAAGCGGTTTTATTAAAGGAATTCCCGTACATACCTGAACGATCGTGTTATAGTGTTCATCCGGAGGTCGATGAGCTGTATTGTGTCGTCTCGCACGCAAGCCAGTAAGTAATTGCTGTCTGTAACAATGAGATACCCCGATGAGCCAATAATATCAATACGACGCCTAAATTAACTGTCATCATTAACAAAGCCCCATATTAATGATGTGTAATACAAACACAACACGTTAATTGCCTGCGGATTCGGCATCACAATTGGGTAGTAGGTATGTGTATTACTGTTACTGTGTATAACAGTGAACTTACAAAAAACAAATGAAGACGCCCGCTTCCTGCTCCGACGTCCCGTCGAGAGGAACTTCCTCAATTTTCAAATCAAAAATGTCTACAAAGCAATTGAAAATTCAAGGGTCTATTATGGCATGGTCGTAAAAACAACAGCGCGCACCGTTAGCTTTTGATTAATGGCCAAATTATACACTGCACAGATTAGACGATGGAAGTTCGGCCCGTTTCCTCCGCGGAGTTTCTGTATAGACCAGGCGAGCGCTTCGCTTCAGTCATGGCTACATTTGAATCGGCGAGTACGCCAAGTATATTAACGGAACTGTTTCCAATTCGTGAGCCGTTTGTCTTGACAGCCAGATAAAAAGGTCAAGAACGTAACCCCATAGTGATGTCCAGCCGTTTAGCCGTTTCCAGTTAGGTTTGACGTGGCTCACGACGACGTCTGGCGTTTGAGCGATGCTGCGGTGTCCCGGTAGAGATTCTCGATACGGTTGATACCATTGATAGATCTGGAGCGAGCGTGACGGGCGTCGGTGACTCCTAATTCATTTGTCTGTCCGTCGTCCGCCGAACCTACGGTATCTAATCTAATCAGGTTCCGAAGCGCAGCAGCGTCCTGCCACTACTTGTAATTGGAGGTATCAATCTCGGCTGACACAACATTGATTTATTTATTCGTATGACATCTCCAAGTAGGAACGTCACTGGCATATATCCTTTCTTAACAACAACATTAATACACTACTGTTAATGAAGAGATAATTGACGTCATGCGGTTTCGTTCCAAATGCAATGTACCTACTAAGTGACATCAGAAGGTTATTGGTCAAGTCTTCTCCAGTGCGTATGGGATCCACCATCGCGCATAGAGCAACGATTGAATCGATTAGACTTCCGTATTGGTTTTATCACCATCGAATTGAACGTGCCTTCTACGGCAATGGTTAAACGTTTGTCTACATTGATTTATAGCTCGCTGTCACAGTGTAAACAACATGTAATAGTATAATTATAATCTCAGCTCCGATATTAAAAGCGTCTTACGGTTTCCGCTTTTGGGCATGATAACCATCTCTCCCGACCTCGAATGAAATGATGTAATTGAAAGATGCTTGTTTAACCACTCATCGAGATAAGATGAAAATTTAGTGATCGCATCACGGAGAAGATCTAACATTACTCATTGAGCTGACTGGACATTCATTAAAGAGATCAAGTTTTGGTAACTTATTTTTCAACATTATCGCAATGATCTTATGAAATCGGTATTTAATTAGTGCTCGGAATAATAACACTTGCTACCCGTTATTATAATAATAGCTAAAGTTGTTAAGTATAGCGGTCAATATTCTTTTCCCGATGAATCCTGCTAGAATTAAGTAATCGCCACTCACCTCTACTAAGGTCGAGCGAGGTGACCTTCCCCTGCAATACGATCTGGTTGGCTGACGTATCCTTCCGGATGTCCCAGAACCGGATGCTCTTGTCGAAGTGTCCGGATATCAAGGTCGACCCAGCCCCGTCTGACGTCACGAGATCATTGCACGACGAACCCGCGAACTTGGTCTCGGTGCCTGTCAAATGAAGGGGAAACAATTAAAAATGTGTCTTGCAACTATACATTAGGTATCATCATCATCATCATCTCACCCTGTCGCCCCGAGCAGGGGTACAGTACAGGGCTCTCAGTACAGATTTCCATTTGTTCCGATCTTGGGCCATCTGCTCTATAATAGCTCCACCCAATCTGAGGTTACAATGGCGGCCTCTTTCTCCGTGGAACATTAGGTATAGGAAAAGTATAGTGGATAACTACGTCCGGTTTCCGAAAAGAAAACTAGCAGTGATTACGTGTTAAACTCTTGTTGAACTCATTTCAGCCAATCACGTTCCGCTATTTTAAATGGAATCTTCGATTAATCGCCTAGTACATTCAAACACTCATTCAGATACAGGAGGTAAGGAAATCAGGGACGTGTTCGAATTGGTTAAAGTAATTGATAAAAGCACTTAAGAAACACATTCTGCCTTGAAATCCGAGTAAACTTGACCACCTCACATTCACGGAGATACCCACCGGATAGATGGAGCCGACGGTGATAGCATCCGGTAACAGTAACAGCATAGCGTAGTAAATGTGTCTCGGCGGGACTTTTGTAACTACCCGCGCTGTATCGCAGCTTCACTACGGTATCGTGATATGTAAGTTTACAGTTTAAATCGCGACTATGTCCGCGTGGGGCGGTTATCGTCGGTTGGACAAACTATAGGAGCTGAACGATAAACTAGGTAGGCTACCACGCACCTACACAGTTTCAGTTTACGAGCGAAGGGCCCAATAAATTTGTATCAGCCAATCAGTCACATCAATAAACGTAGATCTCAGACCAAGAATTGCTTTTGTTTGATTTATTAAAATCAATTGCAATGCAATTGATCCTGTGAAAGCTAAGAATGCTCGGTGATGATGTTGATGGTGCGATGAGGAGAAACGAAATAGTTATAAGAAATACCAAGGTAATACAATTTTTAAAGAATGTGTGTTCAAGTCAAAACATAACACAACATGACACAATGTTGTCAAAGTTTTTCCCATACGGGGTGCAGAGGGGTGAATTTTTTAGCCATTTATTGAATAGTCCATTTTTCACGAAGGGCGGCTAGCCCATCACTGCAACTATAAAGAAATGAAGGTATCTTATTCAAAAGTGAGTGTTAGAATCTAATCATCTCGATTAGCTCGATCAGCTTTAGTTCCATGGAACTATTTCATCGTAATTTCGTAATTTCTTTATTGTGCTCACATGACAGTAAAAATAGCTTAACATAGAAAAAATATGTACAAAGGCGAGCTTATCTCTAATAAGAGATTTCTTCCAGCAAAACATGTTGGGTAGGAGACGGAGATGATAAGGGCAAGGGGAAGAATTGCGCGTACAATAAAACTATTCTAGTACCTATAATACATAGATATTATTATTTATTATTATTATGAAAGCAAATGCATGTAAACTTACACATTTTACTTCTAAGGTCCCATATTTTGAGCGTGCGGTCGTGGCTGCCTGTGACCACTTTGGTGGGCTCACCGAGGAACTTCGCAGCCATCACCTTTCCGCTGTGGCCGGTGAGGGAGTGCTGGAACAAAACAAAGCATACAAATATTGATAACTAGCTGCCCGTTGCGTGACTTCGCAGCGCGTTTTAGGTATTCTCATAGTTCCCGGCCACAAAACGATTCGTTCATCATTTTGAAAATCTATATTGACCCGTGTTAGGCTAATACGCATCAATTACACTCAGAGTTACGAAACTCTTTGTTTACAAACTGTATGAGTCGCAACGCACAGCAGTCAAACATAAGTTCCGGTTCCTCGAGTTCCGCTTACAACAAAGAGGTTGAACGAAGTAGTTGAGTGATGCTAGATATATGGCTCCCAACGCCATCTAGCGAAGGAGAGTGAAATACCCATACAAAAGTTATTTAGATTTTTTGGCTTTTTCTCTACTTTTTTCCTTTTTTTTTACCCAAACTTCCACCGAACTGACACAAATAAAACACAATAGGCATTATACACATTGGTTGGGCCAGCTGACAGGAAAAGGAAGACTAACGCAAAACATTTTATTTTTATAAGTATAGATAACGTCACGCCTTTTCCCATGGCGACGCGACGGAGGCAAAATTGTGTACCATTTATAAAAATTACAGACTGAAAAAGAGTACCCTGGCTCTGATGTTATCAAGGTAATGTTTAATAACCTGTCTGAAATCCCCTTTCAAGTAGGTAGAGCAAAGACCCGAAAAAGGAATAAGGTATCATTTAGTAGGATTCTCCTAGTTACAAATTGGAGAGTCCTGAGTTAGTAGTGGAGTACTAGCAATGAGTGATTTTCCCAAGAGCCAGCCAGCTTGAGCAAGTTTAAAAATAACGTAGTTAAAGCGACGCATCCGAAAAAGCTCTTAGGTATTACTACGAGATCACGCAAGATACATAAAACTGATATACTCTATCTCTATATGAATGGAACAGGTAAGGAAGAAATGTTTGATTTATGAGCGTTTGTAAAGTTTTTTCAATTAAAATCAACTGTTGTTGGAATCCAACGACATGCTATGAGATACGCCCTTTAAGTCGTTAACATTCCTCGCGATATTGCTAACATATCGACATCTGTGGTATTTGTGAAATATACATGAGAAGAGATTATAGTCTTGTTACTAACTTTTCACAAATATTGTAAAAGTTTTAATGGTAATTATACAGATATGGCTTTATTAACGACTTCTTTGTTCATATTACAACATTCGTATTTTCTAACACGGCGTAGCCAGATAATCAAAAATATTTTAATGGAAGAAGGAAGATATCAACCTGTTCCCTTGTCATGAAAGTTATAAACTACATGCGAAAGGGTCTGAGAACATATTATCTTTATTACCAGGCTACTAAGTTGCTAATGGCGCGTATTTTGTAACACGGTAGTATGCTGGTGATTACGATCCACTGCAAAATGTTTTTTTTTGCATACATTTCAAGGAAAAAGAGCGTAAAGTGAAGTGAGGATGTTGCCAAGACTTTTGCCATCGGCTACAAGTTTAAATAGGGGTATGTTCGGAAAATAATCTAAGCTTAGGTAAATTTTCTGTTAGAATCAAATCTCAGTAATAGTAGATAAGTAGTAGTTAGAAATAAAATGAAACGAATCTAAATTCTAACTTCACAAATACAAAATCAAAGACATATATACAAAGAGCTACAAAGAAATTACGAAGCCGAAATTAGAATTATTACATTGAGATGAGAGCAACGTCAAGTAAGCCACAAAACATACTGTTATGGGTATTTGAGAGCCGACGAATGGCCCATACATTTCACTTAAACTGATAACGGACAACTTCTACTAAATTCTACCAAATTAATAAATAAATTACTCCTCTAAAATATACAGGCAATATGTTCAAAAAGTAACTGCAACCTACTGCAGGTTTACGAGCGTTCCGTAACCTGACAAGACTCGACAAGAGCTCCCGGCGAGAAACGACTAAACCTTCCAGAACAAGCCTTTGTAATCACCGCAAACAGTGGCTGCTCCACCGCACCAATTGCTTCTTTACCTCACCTCACTCAGTCTTAATTAGAACCTCAGTTAGCAACAGGTTACGAAGACAACGATTCGTGTCAATGGCATTCGATTCAATTCGTGTCACTAAGATTCAATTGATTTTAATACCAATCAAAGTGTTTAAACAATGCTAGTGCCGCGTACTGCCGCGTTGAAGATCACGTCACGATCGAAGAAAGGGAGCTAGACGACGAATTTTTGTAGCTCCATACGTTTCTGGATCGTCATGTTCCCTTGAAAGTGACTTTAGTAATGATTTTATCAGCTTCATACAAATATGATTGAGTGAAGAATTTTCGCCCGTGACGTGGCAGATTTACAGCTGGCGCGCCATAGCAAACATGACGCAGGCTATGGTTGCGCTTGCACCGACACGAGCCGAGTGTCTCCATAACTCCGCGGTAATGCGCGATCGACTCTCGCCGCTCTTAATTACGGACAAAACACTCCGTTATAGGGCGATGGAGTCGACAAAGTTTCATTCCATTTAGGTACAGTAACATAAACAAAGGTCTGTCCGAACAGCGGTCTGCACTCGCCTAGTGTTGTGGATAAGTTCTACGGGCGTCGCCGATGTTTCGCCGCTAGTCTAACGACGACAACGACGAAGTGATGTGACAAAATCATCATTTCAGCTCACTTTCAGCATCATTTCATCTTCGATTAATCGCCTGTGACATTTGAGCACTCTTTCAGAAACCGGGGCGGGGTAAGAGCATTTTCTTCTCGAAAAAGTTTGAAACTAATTGAAAACTGAAAAAGAGCTAAATTAATTGCTTGTGTTTGTAATTACTGAGACTGTTGTTTGGCCATTTTTCACTTTAATCCCCGAGCAACATAAACGAAAAGCCAATTACTATATTTTACTGTCTTCTGGCTCGCCATCTCCCGCTCATGTTCTTTACTAGTTAGCATTAACATGTTACAGCACTTACTGGCATAAGTAAGTATAATGTCGTCGCCGCAGAAATTTTTATGCCTATTCATATAATTAAGCTGTTTAGGTGTCGGAAACGAGAAAATAAAGTATCATTCCGGAGGAGGCGCCACTGATCTAGTAGATTTACAGTGCCAGAGCAAGTGAATGCTCTAGGGAAGATATGTGGACGGGCCAACGAATGTGGCCCGAGGAATATAAACTTGTTAATGTTGTAACATAGTTGGCATCTATTACTTCTAGTGTTGGTAATTAGTTATGTGAAGAATTTGTTGAGATATTTATGTTCAGAAAATCAATATACTTTTATCTACTTATTTTTCATTACATTATCAGCATAGCATCAGGCCTTTTCCCATAGGATGTGGCAGTAGCACTACTGTGTTTCACCAGATATACAATTCTAATATGGACAAAATCTGACTTTTCAAATACATCTTAGACCGATTTGAGTAAAGGAGTACACACATTATACCTGTTTCCAGCATTAGACAATTGCCACAGTACATTTAATCAATTACCCGGTACATTTTCACAGCGCAATCGCGGCCGAACATCATCGGGCTCATTTACACGTCTTACAACTAAACACACAAGTATCGCAGCACTGCGCCTGCGCTAACGGAGCCTCCCTGAATGGCGATCTCGCCAAAATCGAGCGTTCACCGAATTAATTAAACTTAATACCGAGGCGCCATTACCCGCCGGCAACCGAACGGGGTCTGTTCCCATGTAATTAAATATTTCAGTACGCCTTATTCAGGGTTCATTTAGTTCAAGACAAAATTTACGTTTGGTTTATAGGATAACTGTAAATTTTCCACAAATTTCGGTCGTTTCAGTTAGTTAATTACTGCCATACTCAGTCATTTATTGGTTCATTAAAGATCACAGTGCTGCTAGGTAAGTAACTCACGTAGTTGAGGTGCAAATTTGTATGGAGTTGTTAAATTTTACTCGAGTTTGGTGAAAAATTATGTAAGTTCATTAAAACTTGGAATCGTATTAATAAGTACACTAAACGTCTGATTTGATGTAAACTACGATAATATTGCTGTTGATTGGAGTTAGTGAATACGGGGGCATGAGAGAAGCATTTATTTATTAATTAAACTCCTATCGTAAATTACCATTACTGAAATATGTCGGGTGCAATATGCTATTAATATACTTTATGTCCAATCATTTGGACCGG
Organism: Argyresthia albistria; assembly: GCA_963457715.1. Classification (NCBI taxonomy): domain Eukaryota; kingdom Metazoa; phylum Arthropoda; class Insecta; order Lepidoptera; family Argyresthiidae; genus Argyresthia; species Argyresthia albistria. The sequence continues at coordinate 6,499,120 of OY735258.1, forward strand.
AGTTACGGTAGTTAAGAGGATGCCGTAATCGAATGGAACAATAAAATTCAATGCAATTTATGTTCATTTACAGCTAAGAAACCAATATTTTTACAAGAAAATACATGTAATATGTATTTTCTTCTTTATATTGTTTTATGGTCTTATTGTAAAATTGGGTAGGTTACTTCAAGTTTTTTGTTGTAGTATTTGTATCGAGTTGTAAAAATTGGACGGATTTTGTGACATGTACAATAAACGATGAAGTTCTAGTTAATATTGCCTTTACAGAACATAAACCACGTTCGAAATTATATGTTCAATCATTTCTTAAAGTGTGTCCACGACTTCATGTTACAGCTACGTTTTATGAACACGTGCACTTTGTTCCGCCGAGTTATAGAGAATAAGTAAACGGGTATGTAATAAAACAAGGTATTTACTATTGTGTTGTCAAAAACGCTTATTTCAATGCAGAATAATGCCGTTTCCATACTAGCCAGTTACACTAATAAGCTGTGGTAAGTAATAATAATGAATGAATTAAGCAAACTTTATGTAATATCCCGTGTAGGCGTCAATGTTGATTTAATTACGCCATAAATGGAAAAGAACACACGCTGAGTGGAATACAATGTCTATGAGAACATGAATAAAAAGTATTATTTCCGAGTTATGTAATCATTTCTTTCAATTATCTGGGTGTAATGAATAAATGAGTTTAATATCTACAGTTTCGCAGTTAAGTTCCAGTTAAGTTAGTTAAAGGTGATTTAACGTCTATTAATCTACAGTTTAGTAGATAGAAATGTCCCGATTGTTCTCGGTTTTATGGAGGCGTTGGGAACATGCCTGGAGGCAACGGTACCTTATCGACGCATTCAAAATTTATTGTCAGCGACGACTAATTACAAGAGCACACTCCACAGTTCATCTTCCGATCAGATCAAGGCAGTGGAAGTCGGTTATAGGTCGGCATGGGATTCAATCTCACGGGAAATTGGATTTTGGCACTCAACGGAAAATGAAGTTATTACTGAAAGTTATAAAGATATCAGATAAACCGTGTGTTTTTTATAGTAAGTTTGTGATACGTGAATGGATTTTAAGAAAACGATGTGCGCATATTTAAAATATCAACCTCATGCCATATGAAAGGAAATGATAAAAAAACATCATAAATAATACCTCAGTTGCTCATTGAATTGGCGCAGTACTACAAAACCGTATGAATTCAAGAACAAGTAAAGACGCAAGAAGGTCATAGTATACGACGCCAATACGCCAATAAACGTATGCTTCCAATTCAAACAAGGACAATAAACATGGCTTAAACAGCTCGTGAAATATCTCCACGGCGGCCGCGCGGCGGCAATTCAGTTTTTGTACAACCGCCAGTAAGGAGGCCACTTAACCCGGTTACGGAGGGATAACCCAAAACCGACCCCCCTGAGAAGTGAGAGGAAGCATCCGCAGCCTAAATACCACAAATTCAAAACGGCAACCTCAAAGGAATCCATGCGTTCTCTTGACAGGTGAAACTCTACAACTTTTACTCTCACGAGAAATAATCCTGGCGTATGCAATGGAAGGTCCATTGTAAGAAGAATTGATTTACAGATCTGATACCCGTAACTGTCATCCTGTCGTAAATTCTGGCTGTTCGTTCCGCGTGTTAATTGCGCCATTGGTAGTGTCTACAGAAAGGTGTCAATGGTGATTGTATCTCGAATTTCTGGCGATCAAATTTAATTAGCATTTAAAGTTTATCTTAATACATTGCTATTAATTCTGTTCAGGAGACAATATGGCTGATTTTAATTGCGAGGAAAGCATTTTATGATGAAACTTTATCTGTAGATACTCTTTCGTATATATGAGTCCAACTCACATGACCGATTAATTTATTGATCCCAAGTCTTGCTGTCGGTGTAAATTTCACCACTAGCAAATAGAGCTAAGCTGATAGTTACGACGATGCATGCTGCCCATTCAACACACAACACGCTGCTCATGGCAACCTGCATCGCATTCCAGTTAGAGCAACCGGACTGTCGTTAATCTGAGACCTAGATTTAATAGAAGATTCAGAGTCAATATATGCACAACACGGCGCACTTCCGTATTCTATTGTAAACCGTATCACCCGAAGATTTACGGCATATCGCGATACAACGATACGCTCCCTCTGATTGCCTATAACTGTGCCGTGTTTGGCTCCCCCAATCACAGCCGGGTTAGGAAGATAGCCGGGGCGCACTAATTGAGAAGGTTACGCGATAGCATCCCGACAAGGAGCAGCCTCTAACGAGGTAATACAAGCCACCGACGACTCTCTCCCTGGGTCACATCGCGGCAAGTGCTACCGACTATAGAACTACCAACAAACTGTTAATGCCTCTTTAAGGTTAGCCAGTATGTGCAATGCTGAAGAGTACTATAAAATGTGTATTCAGTACATGAGGGGTTTACGTATGAGTATTTGAGATTTATGTAAATTGATTCTGCCACTTGCCTTTAAGATATAACATAAACGTAAATGTGATGCAAATTAAATTCGATAATGTCGAATATCAGTTAATAAGGCACATATATATAGGCATGTCGTAAACAATATTCTGTCCGTGTCTAATAAACTAGGACCCCAAGTCGCGCGTGCCGATATTCACGACAATTATCTCCGCGCTTTGAATATCGCGGCGCGTGTTTGAATAAATAAATATCGCACGTACGCGGCTGAATAACTCACGCCGTATAAATCAGTGGATTTGAATTGCTACTCATTCGCGATTCGGGCTTGCACTCTCGGGGATACACAGATTGCTACTTTGCACCGAATACCGGGCTGCATCATAAATTAGCAATATTTTAACCGGCGTTGAACTCCGTGTTACACGAAAGCGAGCGAGCAAAATAAGTAAAAACTGTTTATTTATCGCGCACGCATATTTTTGCGTCTCGTTAACGAATTCTCTGCTCAGAATTAACAGAATGTTGCAATCTGGCCGAGCAGCAGCAATTTGTTTGCTTATAGTAAATGTCGCGTTTTTATATCGCGACCACTTACTTTGGCCATTTCCACTTATTAGAGCGAATGTCTTGTTTTAATACCAGGCAGCTGGGATAAACTTGTTCTTCACATACGACGGGTCGTTAATTTGCACTAAAATGCATCTAACATTTAAGTAACATTTGTACGAGTACAAGTCATACAGAAGTTTGAATTACTTTAAGTTAAAGTACAGGGTTTTTATTCTCAGAAGTCCTAATCTTTATTGGCCGTCTTTCATCAGGACTATCGCAATAATGTAAGTTTTGTTATGAGCCCGTACCCATACTTTTTTTCGCTGTTTAATATGCAAATTAGGCTGTAATATTTACATCGTTCGGCTGTAAGAGTCTGGACACCACCCGCTGAGTGTTACCTGCGCAGACGCCACCGTTCATTGTAATATTAACAATACGCTATATGCTTCAAATTATTCGATTTTACGGTGCAATACTCCAATTTGCACTCCATAATTTGTTCATTAAGAAAGAATTTATGAATTTTTTGTGCAGTCCCAAGTAGCAATTATTTTATTGATGCAGATTATTTTAAAGTACTTTAAGAGAAAGTGGCACGGGTCTTATTGTAACGATGAAATTAACATGGCTATGATAATATCAGAGATCGAGCAGGAAGTCGACAATATTCTGTAAAAGTGCGTAAAATCTATTTCACTTGGTGGGAAAAACATGCATTTTTCTTGTTATACACCAGGATAATGTGTATTTTTTCCTAAGTACCCGCGTAAATTTGCTTCACTAAACGCGGATAATACAGGTAGATCAGAATAGAGAGGAAGCAAGATAGGACATATTCACTTGTTTATACGAACATCACAGGAAGGAAGAAGGAAGCATTCACGCAACATCAGTAAGCAAGAACTAAAGAGCTGAGTAAAACGATGTTAATGATAACAGGAAATCGCAGACCGCCTGGGTCGAGAAGTGTGAGATTTACCGCCTTCGGGAACTCTACAATGGCACAGCACTAAACTGCTTGTTCGCCGAACAATAAAGATTGAATAACGCAGATAACCAAAATCACAACGCTATTTGTATAGAAATACTAATGCGTTTTCGCAAAATTAATATAATTTTAATATCTAAGACATATGTTTTTATAGAACCGGCATTGCTTTAGCATAGGAATTCTTATCTCAAGAGTGGGTAATTAAGTGGATAGCAATTTGCATATTCGATGGACAGTTAAAACAGCAATCTAAAGGTCATTGTTCGGTGTGAGAAAATAATTAAGTTATCTGACGCTTTGTGAGAGTGCTACTCTTATTTGTTATTTTTTATGTGAAACCGTTATTTAAATTAATGTTGCTACAAGCTATTAAAAATAGATTAAAAATTTGAGACACAGAACAGAAAAGTGTATGTAATACAGTAATTATTGTAAAACAATTCGTGGGGGCGTTTATAACAATGGAGAAGCAACTTTATGAACCGTTGTTTTTATCAAATTATGCCTTATACTCTTTAATTTATTACTCGTCTCACATAGAAAAGAGAACGTTTGATTGACGGGTCAGAATGAACCTCTACCTCTTCCCGTAAACTACAGCAAAGAAACTTAATGATATTTATACCCTTTTTATTATCTATGTCTATCAAAAGACAGATTCTCCCATCCTGCTACATCCAAAGGAGAATAACAGTTTATCAGATTCCTCTCAAGCAAAACGTATGGTTAACCTCGCTAACCCAGAACCCTATAGCGTGAAACGAAGCGCATCATACAATGGGCCACAGAGATTGTCGTGCTCCTGCAACAATGAATGCTACCCGTTATGACACAATACAGTTTTCTCACCTCGAGTTGACAAAAACACAATTAAGATCCGTCCCGCCTAGTACACTGAAGTTTATAACCTTCATTAGCGTCAGTCCCGAGTATAAAGATATCGGCGTCAACATCGTTGGGATAACCCAGTTAATTCAATTATAGCGCTTATTGGATTAAGTTAATCAGTTAACTGCATTATTGTTTCACAGTTGAAAAACAGTTGCCTTTGTGCCCTATTGCGGAAGATGATACGGGGAATGACTTGTATTAGAAATTTATAATACAATGAAATGAGAAGAAATATATACACATCACGGTGACGCCTCGAGTACCTCTGTGGTGTAGCGGTCAAGGCTGTGCTAACCTAAGCGAGAGGACACCGGGTTCGGATCCCAGCTTGGGAGGAAGAAGAAAAAAATCCTCAGGACTTGGATGCTTACGTGTTTGTGACGTCGCTGTTTCTGGTTCCCACGACACAGGATATCCTAGGGACCAGAAGCAATGTGCATGTGCCACATCTCACATCAGTTACAGAAAGCACTGAATATAAAGATATAAACTTTTCGTCGAAGAAAATCACGCTTATCTTATTTGGACAAACGACAATCTAGGGCAATCGACCAAGGCAAATAAATGAATGAAACGGCCAAAAGCTGCTATTGACATTGGTGTTTTCCAAAGCTGTATAAGAGCAAAAAGGTTTTCCATGTAAAAAGGTTCAGTCGACTATAGACCGGTAACAAACAACACTGTGGGAATGTTTAAAGCACCCATTGCTACCAGATAATGTTAGACCGGACAAATAGTCTTAAAATCTTATTAGGGCTATAAGGTCGGGCTTCTGGGTTCATCTCTCCGATGTGTTACACAGGTAGGTTGCCTGGTTCAAAGTTGCGGGCTTGCAAGATGCACGACAAACTAGAAACTATAGCATTTATGACGAGAACTAAAGAGTAATAAAGGGGAGTATTTATTTCCCAAAATTCTTGACACACTAAGTGCCACTACTTAGAATGTGAGTGACGATGACTCGAGTTGAGTTTAGCGTCAGCTCACGTTAAAGCTGTAACGTTCAATTCATTTAATTCGAAACTCGACATAACATTCAGCATTTACCTTCGTAATAAAGAGATATACCGACCGATGTATATATAAACCGACCAATAATAAAAGCAATACTTATAAAAACATCGTATGTAGGGAGATTATTGTGCACTTTTAATCCAAGAAGCTTTTAACACATCATTCCCAACAAACTAAATTGTATACTTAAATGAAAATGAGCATACCCTAAATGACACTCTGAATTCAGTCCCGTAATCATACTAATTTAATCCGGCTACTGGTTTCGTGACCATCAACTATAATGCGTATTTTTTATTAAATTTAAGCAAAACCTTTTAACTGCACCGTTAAAAACGGGAGTTCCGTTAGAGGAGGCTGCCGAATTAACTTAATAATTAAGGAAATATAATATACCCCTTCATGGTTTCTCGGTAATTAATACAATTTGAATATCTGAATAAATTACCAAACAAGTTCATATTGAGTTGAGAATTTAAAGCAGATTTTGTATAAATAAAAAAACCTATAGAAGAGATAGAGCGTAAAATACAGCGATAAAACTTTACTTTACAAGAGAAATGTAATAACAGTGGTGATGAATTTATGAGCAGTTTTATAGAATTCAAAACAGGTGTAACATAAAGTATAAAATTATCCTCGCAGGGGCTTAGACCGTCTGCATTCTTCGGTCTAATATATTATGTCCTATGCCTAATACACAAATATACGTACAACACATTGTAAACAAGTTCAGTAAACATATATGACGTAGTCTTGTATTGCGACTACTGCGAATATACTCATTTGTTAAAACGGGAAACATATGGATATAACAACGTTACATTTCTTTTTACAAATATGTTATTTTACGAAACGACTTTACTATGAATACAATTAGAACAGAACGTCTGTTACTATCTGGTTATAAAATATTTGTTTGATAACCTAACACACAGATAAACACGTTGAAATAACCTCACTTTTTGCGTCAGGCTCGAGATATTTTAGCAGGTATAACTATACAAGTAGTAGTCATGGTAATTAGTTGTTCTTTTGAACATGTCAGTTATCCGAATAAAACAGTTTTATGGGATGTTGAAGTCAACGGTGAAACGGTGAACGGTGCCCATACTGATTCATTTATGATTTGATAATTAAAATATTAGTTTTCAAGTCAGTTGTTAAACGATGAGGTTATTGATAAAATCGAAGTTCATCGAACAGAACACGATGAAGGCTTACCGTAAGAGTTTAATGGCTACTGCAAAATGGTCTTTTCCCATCGTTTAATTAGTGATACGAGAACATGAGCAGTGCAAAGTACTGGGCAGATTTAGTGGCAGTAGTGAACTAGTGCTGGGCACATTCATGTTCAGTCTCCGGCAATATTCCCGAACCCTTGCTCGGGAAACTATCCACTCACATGGATTATGGAATTAATACTCATTTATATTAAAAATAAATTACATCGAAGCACGGCGAAACAAGAAGTAGTTGTAAAAAGCTCTCTACCAACCCGCTCTGAGCCAGCGTTGTGGAAGGCCAGAAGGCTCGATCTTTCTCGTATACGGATAAAGGCCGGTGCCCCTAGGTGGGCACATTAATGGGCTAAATTTACTACGGGGAAACTCTAGAAATAACTAAGTTATACCAAGTTATAAAAATTCGCACACGTGTCATAGCCAAATTGAATGTAGGAAACATACAATTTGGGGATGAATGAAATCAAAATTTAGTGTACACAGATTACACAGCCTACTTAAATATGTTAAAAAAAAACCTTTAGAAAAACTCTTAAAAACCTAACTTGGGTCTTCACTGGAAACCCTAACTCGGGGGCACAGGGCGTAAGCGCGCGCACGAAGAGACATCTACCAATTTATGTGTGGGAACGCCGCGCCGGGGCGTCGCGCTGTTCGTGACCCAGCGACACGGAAATTATTAATTTCGCAACTAAAATTAGCGACAGACACCGCAATTGGAGCGGACCCACCGGTGCTCCTTAACAGTAATTCACTAGGGACGTGTTTCACCGAGATATTTGGCTCTATGTAAATAAATTAAAGCGTATAAAGTTTTGTCCCTATATGTTCATAGGCCTGTAATATTAAAAACATTTCGGCCGTAATTATGTAACTTGTCATTTAACGCACTTGGGATAGCTCTCAGAGCTGAGAACGGGATCTTATTACGAGCATTATAGAATATCTTTCTAAACAAGCGGAATGAAAATACTCAACTGGATTTAGTGTGGCGATTACTCTGGTAAGTACCCATAAATGGCCACCACGAAAACACACACCATAAACTAAGCAAACACCGTCATGGCAAGTGACTCCTTAATTCTAGAAAATTACCTTACGGTATCGAAATACCCACTTAGGAAGTACGAAATTTATAATTTTATATGGACGATAATTTAGACCGTACCGAATTCGGCATACCTATGTATGTGTTAATACTCAAACGCAATTATAGCCCATCAAGAGGAAATTTTAGTGCGGCATGCGATTCTCAAGACCTCAGGTCAAACAATGACCACGAAATGCACATTAAATCCCACTTATTACAATTATATTAATTCAGAGCGAATCTACCAAATCATACAGGTATTAGGTGCCGTACACCAAATACAGGTGAAAACGTTTTGAAGCATCGAAATAGAAAATCATTCACGGATAACAGATTTCACACGCTAATGCAAAGATTTCTAGATAATAAATTCGGAAAAAAAAAATTGGACAGCCGAAGGCACTGTGACCGTGTTATAGTTGGTGCTAGCTTGGTGGGTAATGTCCGTATGCCGTGTTGGCATGTACCGAGCCAAACGCGCTTATAATAGGCATATCGGAACCAACACTGATTTCAGTAATTGATTGAGCTACTCACACCCTACTATACTGACGAGTCCACAGGAAGGCAATATCTTTACTGTAGTGGCACACTTTCTGCAATTGGAACTATTGCCAGACAGCTCATTACGCGCAAAAGCAAATGTCTTTATGCGGCACGAAAATGTACGGAATACAACGGAAGTGAAAAAGATTCATGGTAGTTTCAAATGCCGCACTAATGGCTACATCTAACTTACGAGTTCCATTTGTCAATACATAGTCGGGCCATAAGTTCTGTCACATGGGTAAAATTTCGAATTTAGAATAGAGGCCACAAAAAAAGTTATGGGAATTCGAAGTTTGAATATTTCAAGAAAATAAAAATACAGGTTTTCTGGAATATTCTTCATTTTCCAATATGGAGTGGACGCGCAAAGAAGACAGAGTCGCAATAATTGCATTGCATCGTTGCGGCCACGCACCAACAGTGATTTTTAAACTGCTGAAAAATTTGAAAATTCCACTGAGATTCATTTATCGTACTATCAAACGATTCAGGGAAAATTCAAGTTTAGATGACAAACAAAGAAGCGGTCGACCTCGTACTGTTCGGACTCCAGCGGTCATTAAAGCAGTGAAGGCGCGAATCCAACGAAATCCTGTCCGCAAGCAAAAAATGTTGGCTCTGCAGATGGGACTAAGCAGAACCACTGTTAAAAGAGTATTGAATGAAGACCTAGGACTGCGTGCTTACAGAAAAAGAACAGCACATTTTCTTAACGCACGGCTGAAGAAAATCAGACTCGAAAGATGCCGGGTTTTGTTAAGGCGGTACGCAGGTAAAAAATACCGCGAAATACTTTTTTCGGACGAAAAATTTTTTCATGTTGAGGAGAGTTACAACAAACAAAATGATAAAGTGTATGCACAGTCTAGTGAAGAAGCGAGCAAACGTGTGCCACGTGTTCAGCGTGGCCATCACCCTTCGGCATTCATGGTTTGGCTTGGGGTCTCCTATTTGGATCCAACAGAGGTGTTTTTTTGTGAAAAAGGAGTGAAAACGAGTGCCCTCGTATATCAAAACACGTCCTAACAAACATTGTGGAACCTCTTTCACAGACAATGTTCAAAAATAGGCACTGGGTTTTCCAGCAAGATTCTGCACCGGCCCATGAGGCGAAAAGTACCCAAAACTGGCTCACGACCTATGGAATCGTCTTTATCAGGCACGAGGATTGGCCCTCCTCCAGTCCACACTTGAATCCTTTGGATTATAAAATATGGCAGCACCTAGAGGAGAAGGTCTGCGCTAAACCCCATCGCAATTTGGAGTCACTTAAAGCATCTCTGATTAAAGCAGTCGCCGATATTGACATGAATGTCGTGCGTACTTCGATTGATGACTGGCCTAGCAGATTGAAGGCTTGTATCGAAGCCAGAGGAGGAAATTTTAAATAATTTTAGTGTGGTTTAAATCTGTATTTTGTACCCTTTCATTTGATATATAAATGGTTGTAGTGCGTAACTCATTGTGTCATTTATTTAACTTTCCATATGTGACAAAACTTATGACCAGACTACGTAGATAGAGATGTATCCCATACTAGTTACAAGATAAATTATGAATTAAATTATATCAAATGTAGCGGGTTGTAAACGTGCGAAATGATCGGAGAGGGCAATAAAGTCGTATATTTCTATTAAACCAGTCACAAATCTTGGATGGCGGTTAACTTCTTGATCAGCAGTCAACACAGCGGGTCGTGGAGAAAACAACATGATTATATTTTATGGCATATTAACTGGTTTATAACACAAACTATTGCTACTACTAGGAGTTACTATTCTCTTGACAAATTGCACCAAAGAGTTGATTTACAATCATAAATATAAGTGTTATAGCTTTCGTGGGAAAGATGTTAATTTATGCTTTTGGGCTGATTTCTACACATCGGTGCTTGAGACATTTAGGTGCACTTTCGACCAATTGATGAGCGGAGCGAACATCGATTAGAATAATGCCCTCGTGACGACGGTAACAAACAATAAACAATAAAGCCACGATCGCTTTCTATTTCAATATGCACGCAATAGTAAAAGTTTTTGCATTATCACCATTACACAAATCGAAGAAGATCAATGAAGCGTGAGAACTATAATGCAAAATAACAACAAAACCATCGTTTGTACACAACGATGGGCCATTCGCTAAATTACACCTTACCGAAATGGATAAGTAACGATAGGGACTCAAACTACGTGCTGCAAATTGTTTCCTCTCCAGTGAAAGCTAAAACTCTTTTTAGTCAGATTAGGAAGATAGTTGCTCGTGCAAGGAAATTACTGCTATTAGTGTACAAGATGTCGCGGGACATGCGAATTTCTCTTTATTACTTTGCTAGTTATGATAACAATATCTGGAATGGTGGGATATGATGTTGCGCGTGTAAATAGAGTCCGTTAGGAGATATCTTTGACATGCGGAGAGCGTTCGTTGGGGCAATAAACGGAACAATTGGTCTGGAAGTGGGCGCGAAATGTTCGGTTCGTGGTCTCGACTTACAGTGTAGTTAAGAACTACCATCATAGATGTTGACCACAAGTGAATTCCTACTAAAATATCTATTGTAGAACTGATATTTAATAGCTTTGTCTTTAAACTAGAGATATATCTACAAAATATTTGGATGATTGTTATATAACGCAGAATTTTTACATCCCTGTCATAAAAAAATGGTATCTGACAAATATAATTTTGTCCATAAATACATTTGCTAGATGCCTTCGAATATATACTCATATCTAGTATAATAATCCTTATAAGCCTGGGTGTCTCAAGAGACGGATAAACAGTCAGAAAACTTTTTTGACACTTTTCGTCCGTGTTAAATGTCAAAAGCCCAAGCAAACAACGCACAGATAAACAGACAGATAAACGCTATCTGAAGAATGAGAGAACGGCACTAAAACAAAGTAACATTTATCTTTCTTTAAATAGTCCACATCTAGCGTAGCTCGTTTTTGCTCAAAGTTTCAAGTCTAGTATTGTTTATGCGAGATCTGTGGGGAAGGACCGTTGGTAACAAAGGCTCGTTCACATTGCTGGGGAGCTGGTTGGAGGGCTAAATCCTGTCTGCCACTAAAAAAATTGAGACCTTTTTTTTCAATGTTCCCCAGTAACCAGTTGCAGAGATTTATAAAAACCTTAATCAGAAACCGAGAACCATTATCTTAATCTAAAACCACTCATGAGACCTTTGAAACATAAAATCTGAAACTATATTGCCAGCGGCGCGGCGTAGAGTTTGAGTACCTACCTACGAATAAATGAAGAATTTAGTTTTATTGATAGTAGGTACTTTTGGGACGGACAGAAGTGAAAGGCTATTTATTTATTTATTCGTATGGCAGAAGTCGTCGAGTCGCTCTTATAAAAATAATCTTGAAGTCTGCAGCCATTCAGCTGAGGCGCTATGCTCCTCCAGGAGTTAGAGGACCCAAGAAGAAGAAGATAGTTTTGGGGATCCCCGGAAATTATTTAATATATTTGCGAGAATAACAGACATGTGTCAAAGAAGAGCAGCCCGACAGGCCTAGACAATGTGCAGGCCGAGAGCGCAGCCACCGTGACGCCTCCGCCGCCGCCGGGGTGAACGAATCCGTGATCAGTTGACGACTGGTCACATTGACATGCACCCTATGAGACCACAAGGGCATTGCCTCAAGATTGCTGGGTGACAACTTCACGATCGGAACGCCCCTTTCGCCAAATCTCGAAAGTAAGAAGCCCGAACAACCACTCATCGAGTAAGCGATCAATTCGCTTACTTCTTCCATTCGTCAAACGATAGTGCTTAGCTTAGACCCCTTAAGTACGTGCACTGTATGTAGATATATTTTCAGGGTTGCTTTTCTGATAAGTGGTACCTGATGGTCATCACCCGTTCACGGTGCCTGGTCAAAATTCGATTTAGTTGTCTACTTCAATTTGACTAAGAAAAAAATCATGTTTTTATTTCGTAACCGCCTACCGCTACTCTAGTAGTCGCTTAGCAGTTTTGATTTCATCCCGAATTTGCTCAAACATTGTTGCCTTGTCGGTCTTTTATTGATTACGCTGTATCTAGACTATCTCACGCAGCGACATGCGTCGTAAAACCGAAAACCTGGTAAAACCCTAACAGGCACCTGTGCTGAGGCAAATAGGCGAAGCGAATTTCGGTCCAAGTCTCACCATCGGCTAACCGTATCTAACGCGACGACGACGCTGACGCTTGACGCTCTTCACAAATATGCGAAAGGTCCTTGACTTCTTGGTGCTCGGGTGTAACAGAACTTTGATAAGCTATTTCCTGTTTTGTTTGGGGCGCCCGAAATATACATATGCACGTCGACAGTCTATCAAAGCGTTGTGGGTGGGCGATGTGGTGAATATGTTTCGACTATGCTATCAGCCCACTTGGGTAATTCATAGCCACTGCAAAATCTAGCAGTTTCTTTCAAATGGACCCTTGCGTGTCTTGCATTACACATGTGCTAATCTTGGACGAATCTCAATCTCTGCTACCCGTATGGGAAAAGGCGTAGATTACCTCAGGTCAAAATTAAAAGTAGAACAGTAGCATAAAATAAAGGCTAAGCTTAAAAGGCTAATTACGGGGTCATGGTAAAGAATGGGCGAAACCGACGACTCCATTTAATGTTTAGGAAGTGCGGGAAAGTCAGCAGATGGTGCCGATAAGGCGAGTTCAGACGAAGTGATACGAGATCTTGACCATTAACACTGTATCTTGAACCCGTTAGTGCACCAATACGCACAAGCCAGCGAAGGGTAAACTTGCAAGCAGGAGAGGTGTGGTCCAAGTCACAGAACTATCGAATTGCTACTGACCACTGGCATTGAAATAAGGCATTAGCAAAGCATAGGGCAAACATTGGACTAACTGTTATTACAGCCGATAGTCGATTTTTGTTCGGGTTTGTCTTGATTAACGCTCTTTCCACGGGACTTCTAGGAATGAATTCATACTTGTCTGTTATTTAATTCATTAAAAATAGCATACAGAAAAATATACGCAGAGTTGTAATCCTAATAAAGATAAGTAAATACAATACATTTCTGTTCAAAATAAGATAGTAGTAGGTACATCGGAGCGAGCCTGCTGGTTCTCTGTTTCTGCATTAGTATGGAAATGGCACCCTAGTGTTAACTCTACGTGCCGGAGAACACTAACATTGCGACAGCATGGAGAAGAGATCGTGCTTAAAAGTTGCAACTAACGTCTTATATTAGACATTTAAAAAAATGTTACTTAACCTGAAGGTGTATTTGTTCGGTCTGCATAAATATTTGTTAAGCGGTTTTGAAACGTATAAAAATATTTGAAAAGCATTTGTTAACTTTTAAATGCTACAGTAGAACTGGATGAAAATATACAATATACAATACAATGTTAGGAAATGTACATATAAGAAAATGTTTAGTTATATTCAAACAAATTATAACAAATCAATTAATTAAATTAACAATGTGGAGTACCATAAATAAATTACTAATTATTAGGTCTAATTCAATTAAATAATTTTTCCTATAATTAATATTATTTTTTGTTTCGTCACGCTATGGCTCGCATCGCAGGTGGCGTAGACAAAGCATAGGTATGACTTTTTCAAGACGATTTAGATCGAATTGTGATAGCAAACCCGTGATACTTATCTCATCGAGCAAAATATGATTTTAAAAGGGTATAATTAGACTCGCTGAGCATTCAGGCTCGCAACAGAAAGACAGGAGATAAGTTACAACATGGCTTTTGTAGCGTGTTTGTTCTGCTGGTTAAACTTCGGAAGCGAGATCTAGAGATGTCTGTGTCGGTCCCCAGTGAATAACTAACAGTGCTGATTCCGTTGGCCGGCCATGGTGAGCTCAACGGTGATGGACATCGGAGGCGATGATGATTTTGTCGAAATTGAGAATATAAAACAAAAATTGGTGGACGGAGAATCGCGGACGCTGTACCTTTATCATAGGTGAACACAAGTGGATTACTTTTATTTGCATAGGAACCAAAGATAATATAAATATGATAGAAACTATATAAATATTCCGTTCATTAAACGAATAGGGTTAATTTTGTACCAAACCATTGCCCGTATTTTAAATAAATTCAAAAAGGCGCGCTTGCGCGGCAATCTACGCGGGGGCATCTGCCTCCGTTCATCAAAGTTAACGGACCGGAACAAGGCGCTAGAGCAACCGGCACGAGACCGGACGTCAGATGACAATGAACGCGCAAAAATAGACAAATTAAGAGAACAACCGTATGTAAAGTTAGGAGATAATGACTCTTGAGGATGTTTACCTCAAACAGGCCACCCAGCCGAAACGTAATGTCTCCATTCACCATCGGACACTGACATACCTAACAGCTCACGGCATTACTTAACGAAAACAATTAGCATTCGCTGGCGTGTTTAGTATTATACGTACAATAACGGACACTGCAAACAAACAAATTATCTTTGAGCATATATCATTATATTATATTACTTACGTGTGGGATCCATACGGGGTTGCATTGTTGTCTGCAGAGCGCGTTTAACTCATCGCGACAAGCAATACGATAGGGTAAGATAAACAGAATTTCTGCCCAGGCCAAGTTCATTTTGAAGATACTATCGTGGGAAGAGAGACGTTTAGTCGATGTAATTGTATTTAGATGCTAATAAGCCAGTCAACAAGAGGCTTTTAATCAAAATTATGCACGACCTGCTGCATGTTAGATTCATGCGGTTTATGGATTTGTGCATGCGACGTTCATGGAAGACAAATATTCTTATTATACTCATTTAATTGTGGTGATAACAGTAACATGTCACTTTATAAAGAAAATGACATTTGTTAAGAAACAAAAACCGTGACACTGGAAAAAGACGACATTGTTTAAGCACGCCTACTGAATCTGCCACGAGGCAATATAAATTGAGAGAAAAAAAATCGTAAAAGCTTTGCTCTTAATTTGGCTTCAAACAATGATTCGGCCGATAAAGTGATTTATTTTAAAGCTGCCCATTACAGAGTCAAGAACCTTTTGCAACTGACCGCTGATCAATCATCAGTTTTTGTCGCGATCATCAATGCCCACTGCCTGTGACTATTAGCTCATTTAATGGAAGCCAACCACCTGCCAAACGAGGACGCACAGTATTGCATGTTATTTAAAAAGAGCTGAACGGTATAAAATTTCAAGCACAGATTTCGTCGAATGCAGAACCTGCTTTCGACTTATAAGTTAACGCTAGTATGCAAACATTCGGTTGGTTATCTGTAGAAACGGCTGCAGTGCGGCCAATCTTGACAGCAAGTGGGAATAGAGGATAAGGTGCGAGCTCGGCACTGGTTAGCTCGGTTAATTCAATTTATTTAAAGGTCTGGATTTATTTGGAATCGGAGATTAGTGGAAACAGCTAAGGTGGCGCCAGCACGGGTGGCCACGAAGTCGCAATCAGCTCCTACACGTAAGTACGCACCTAATTATTGCGCGCGAGATCGAAGAGATAACTCTTCCAACTAATCCAACCAACCTTTTTTGTATTCATTAAGACGGCGATAATGTCCTTGGAAAAGACCGTTGAACTGTTAGAATAGTAGAATCAGAACTATAATATGGAATTCTTAGGTTGCCAAGTCACATGTGTCTAATTAATGACTTAAGTAGATGTCAATGGATGTCAGGTTCTTATTAATTCAGTGATTCATCAATTTTGCGTATTTGCAACAGACTCGTGATTACCACGGGGTGTAAAGTGAAAGACTTAAAGTCACGTGCTTCAAGGCAATGACCTGCCAACAGAAAGAGAATGGAAGAAAACATAAATAAAAGAAAACACAATCAGTTAACAGTTTACTCGGTGTTAGAACCATAGTACCGATGATGAGCGATCTAACAAGTCAAATCGATTTTGACATGAAAATTATTGTCAGAAATAGATTAATTGCATTCTATCTTCCGGATGTCTCTAGCATATTATAACTTCAACGAGACACCAACGCCTATATAGAACACACACACATACGCGCGCCTGTCGCCCTCAAGATTGCTAGGGAGGGCCAGCGGATCTCCACTTATCACGATCCTGCCACCCATTTATCGCCTCCTCAGCATTAAGATGTCAAATCTCTATAATTACAATCGCAATGCTAATAAGACGCACCTATGGCGTCTAGCGGTAAACGGCACCCTTCCAGCATTACGATTCACTCAGGCTAATGAAGATACAGAAGCGTGGACGCGATTGCTATCGCAGCGAGATCGAGCGAGCGGAAGGGCTCCGACAATGGCTCTCCACAGCCAACACGCGGATGTGTGCGAAACATTTCATATCATACTGATTGTAATTACGGGAGGGCGAGGCTGCTGTTACTCGTATCTGTCCATCGGGCGCCGCGGATTATCTCCTGAGAGAATCGCCGGTGGCTCAGCGCCACGGTTGCTGTCTCTTCGTCATAACAAACACTCCAGCTTTCGTCTTGAGGAGAGTTTTGCACGCCCCGCCCCAGCAGTATTCGTATATATTTTTCGTATATATTTATTGCACATATCAGAAAAAAAAAACACAAACAATACAGAAAAGGCATGAATAAAGGCAAGCTTATCTCTAAAAAGAGATTTCTTCCAGCAAACCCAGGATGGACAGGATACATTTTAAAACTCAAAACTCAAACTCAGTATTCGTGCCATCGCATTTCCTGACAAGTTTAGTATACAGTAGAACCGCCTGGTAGCTTCTTTAGTAATTGTACCGAACCGAAGGGTACTAATATAAAACCACCTGACATCTTATTTCGGAAATTACTTGAAGATATCACTTTCAGCTTTTTGTAGCATGATGAAAACAAGGTACAGAGAACGATAGAAAATCATCGAGGTATACGGAAGGGTTGTTGATAGCAAGTTAGTAAGTAATTGTGTTTATTCATTTTTGAAACATATTTCCGTTTAAAGTGTAAACACAAGGACACAAGGAGATGGTAGCCAACTTAAAATATATCCATCCTCAACAGCTAAACGGAAGATGATATTAGAAATTTATGCAGATATTTTATAAAATAAATCGTAAAGTATTCTAGAAATGGTAAAAAGCAAAAATGATGTTCTCAAAAGTTTCCAAAAGAGAAACTGTGCTCTAAAGACGGTAAAAGTGGAACATTAATTGAAGTGGTTGAAATATAATCTGTGGCAATTTCACAGATCAATATAATTGATTGCTGTTTAATTGATTGTGCATATGACTGGACAGCGAGCGTTTCGATCGAATTCGTAGTGCTACACTTAAATTATTTCGATCCTAACTTTGCTAAGAGAAACTTGCTCTCATGTGACCTGCACCTTATAAGGGAAATTTTATTACAATTTATCTTTATTAGGACGCGGAAACTTATGCTGGGTCACGGAGCGTGGTAATTGGCCTATACTCCACTTCACACACCTTATAATAAAGGTTGATTAATACGACAAAGAAGATGACAAACGGAAACATCAACGCCACAGTTTACTACACTCTCCAATCTACTCATTTCCTTCACGTGTTTTTAGAAATATTCGGACGAAGGTTTCGGGAGAGGTTTATGACTGCTGCTGACAGGAGAGACATTTTACTGTCAATTAATTCATAATGAGTAATCTAATGAATGACAGGAAGGATTTCTAGAAGGTTTCAGATATGTGGTGTATAAATAAATTAAATTTTGAAAGTTTTGGATGGGCTCCAGAAGATCGAATTCAGTTCTGCAAGCAAGTCAAGATGAAATGACAGCTACATCGATTATGCATTTTCATGCGTAGAGCACTGATATCCGGTGGCACCAATGTCGTGCGTGGTCCAAGGTTAATTCATTATCATTACCAGCTTGTCATGAAACATATTGCTGTTGAGAAATAAAGGTCCTGTGTAGCTCGCGTCCATTATTTTCCTGCTATCCTCGCTAAGTCATCACATCAGACCATCTGGCAGGTGGTTTGCCGGCCGTATCTTGGCCACCACTAACAGGTAAGGTAACTGTTGATAATTAAGAGCGGTCGTGTAATAGCGGGTGAGGGGTACTGGGCGCGTGCGACTCTCACGTCTACCGCACGCGCTGTACTACGGGCTCCACTCCGACGCAGTGCGAGAGAGGCGCCTCATGAATAAATTAGGGGTGCTTTTTTCATGTGTATTTCAGGAAATACTAGGCAAATCGTAATCAATTTCTGGTATATGTAATTTGACTGTATAATCTAGGGTTTTCATGAAGGAAAACGTGTTTGGATAAAATTTTCTCGATAGAAAATAAATCCAAAGTCAACCCTTTTTTCCAATATTTTTTCCTTTTTTACCGCAGTAGTAGTAAATATGATATTTCTATTAATTGTAATATGCGGGGAATTGTTGTTATTAGCGATTTGAAGATTGAAATGTAATTCCCTGGAATAGCTTATTTTTTATGCTTTTTTTCCATTTTGGCGCTTACGTTGATTCAGATTAGGTGCGAGCGCACAATTGCCATCCCACTTATTCCTGTTCCCGAGTTATATTTGCTTCTCACTTCCGCAATCTTCGTTGACCTTGGTTTGTAATTATTTATTTATTTAGCGTTTGGTCGCTGTCGTCAACGTCACAACTCATAAAGGTGGCAGTTTGAGCAGCCATTTCGTCAGCGGAGTGGACTTTTTGCAGTCCTCCCTCGATCGACCATAGAGGACAATCGTAATTATTCATACCTCGCCTTAACGTGGGGTTATGTGCAATGTTACATGGCGCGCCAAGTTTCGTGGCACTTGAGCGCCGTGTAGTGAGAGTGAGTTATATAATAGTTTGTTCAGTTTATTGTTGTACACATAGGTCTACCCCCTGTTTAATTATCAACCTCTCTCATCAGTGCTGGAACAGATCTCTTTTTAGAGATAAGCTAGCCTTTGTACACTGTTTTTATTTAATTTTGTTTTATTTCTACTAATTGTGTGCAATAAAGAAATTATGAAATTATGAATTATGAGTAACCACTCTTGCTCTCGCAAAGGGTGACAGAGAGAGAGGTTACTATTCTAAAAATAATCTTGGCGTGACCTGCAACAGGGATAATAATTTCAATTGAAAATAAGGGGAATAGTTGCCCACTTGGGCGTCTCCGAACAATAAGTTTAGATGTAGAAAAGATATTCACAGCTACTTGTAAGCGTGTCATAAAACTGAGTAGATATTTTCTGTAATTTAGATTTACAGAAGGCCGCATCACGTTTCGTATTCCTGATTTCTGAGACGGTCTTCGTGTCGTCTGTGTTCCATTAGAAGCCCCCGCACATTTCAGCGGTCCACCCTATAATTCAGTCGTATGTATGAGTGCTGCTGCTTCTAATTCCCTCTTCTGCGCACTAACGTACTGTCAATAATACTCTAGGAAGTTGTGATTAATACCAAAGCCAGTTGAGGGCGCGCTTTATCAATTTTCCCGTGCCTCTAACGAACAGGAATTACGGCTGCGATCTTACTGATACCTGATACGATTTTGATATACCTATTTCGATTATGTTATATCATGTATGACAGAATGTCTATGTATGTTATATGTTTTATATTTTTCATCGCAAAGACTTGACGATAGGTTTAGTCAAATGACATGCATGCTAAATAATGTCAATGGAAATTATATAAAAAAAAGTTTGTGTCCAAAATTTCAACTACGACGAGTTGGTAATTTTACCGATACACGGGCATTAATAAGTAATATTTCTCCAATAAGGTTTGGCAGAAGTCGTCCGATAGATAAATACATTTCTGGTATCTGAAATCAAAATCAATCATGAAATAGTTTTGAGGGCATTGTATTGTAATGTACAGAAAAAGAAAACTCAATAGAACCATGCTTCGCTGGACCTACATCATCGATGGGAAAAAGTATACAAAAGTAGTGATTGACGTTGAAAAATAGGTGACATGCCACCGCGTGCAGCCGTATTGCAAACTGAACTAAATATTTATGTGAAACTTTATTTTCTTCTTTACTGTACAATCCTGCGAACATGACGTCGTCTTCTTTTTTTGTCCGCATTCTATGCCATAAAAGATCCAAATGTCTTTATTGTACGACGGTAGCTATCATTTTAGAATAATGGAATCTATCAATATTGTATAATGGGTGAACTGAGAAGAGCAGTATTTACAAGCTGGCGATCCCTGGGTGGATTGAAGAGGCTGACTTCTTCAAGCTGAATATGGCTTTGTCGAATGGAGATGGCGCCAGAAGGCCGCTATCCACACGATTGTGCGCACGGTATGCGATGCTGAGTTATCGCCGACAGTCGGGCCCTTTGCCTCTCTGCCTTAGATAATCGGCCGCTTCCGCAAAAGTCGAGTGTCGCACTGTGTCGCACAATCGCAGATATGACCATGACGCCCGCGGCCCTTTTGATAATGCTAATGTTGTGCGACGATAGCTTCCACCGCTGAAATACCGGCCGATACTAGATCCAACACAATCCTAAGCGACCGTCATGTGAATTCCTTTAGCAATAAGGGGACATCGAATAATGTCAAGTGCAGATTGTGTTTCAACTTGGGACGCATTAGAAACGTTTTCAATCGAGTATAGGCGCTTTATCACAAAGCGCTATTCTGAGATGGAATTAATACAAATCAATGAAGCTATAAAGACAAATCACTGAAGTCACAATAAACAATGAGCTCGGGCAAGTTGTGGTGCAACTATTGAATGGATTCATCATAATTACGGACAGCGTGCCAGCGGTAATGTAAGACAATTGCTCGTAAAGTGACAAAACAACATAACGCAGCGTGGCGCACCGATATCATACATTTGGAAAACGCCTTCTTGCGATGGCTTTTATCTCTATGCGCATGAAACCAATGCCATAATTATACTTATTCAACGCATAAATTTTATTGAATTTGTGTTTTGGAATGAACTGCCATTATTAATTTTAAGTTTTAACGAACTGATATTGTTATAAATACAGACAACATTTCGAAGATATTGCATTACCTTACTAAATGAATAAATGCTTAATATTCCAGCAGATACCGTTCATCGATACTTATTCATACAGTTCCACACTTGTCCGCATCAATTTCGTATTTCGACAGGGAGCAAATTGGCTCCAACAGGCGACGTCATAAGGAAACGAATTTACGAACGATGCGGTAATTAGCAACGTGAACCGAATGTCGGTGATAATAACAGCGCAGTTCAGCGCACTGAACCATGGGGGCTCGGGGCGCTCGCGTCCGTCTCGCCAGTAACCAGCCAATACTAATTAACATCAATACAAACGTTCCCATCTTTAAACCAGACATGACATACGCTGTTAATTTATTTTAAACGCAGAGCTTAGGAAGCAATCAAATCTGGAGTGATGGAAAATAGTTCTGAAACTTCGACAGATTTGCTAATTTTCCGTTGCCTTGGCTTTGGTGTTTTTTTGAACTGCTATAATGCAACAAACCTTTGGAAGTTAGATGTTCATTATTTTGTTTTTTGGTTTCATGATTTCTAGAAAAATATTAAAATAGGTTAAACACGCACTGTTTGTTGAACTGTAGAGGGTGAATGATGACAAGCGAAGAAGAAAAAAGAACCGTCCGGCATCCGAATGCCTATAAGAACTCGTACGCGGGAGACTGCGGCCAGCCGTCGGAATTTAATCAAATTAATTGATATAACCGTTACCTCGTAATGGGTGATGTATTGTGGAAATAATTTGATCATATTTAAAAGGTAGCTTTCGTCGAGTGCCACAAAAACTTGGTACCGCAAGTGGACAATGTGTGAGCAACTCTCCACGGGCTGCGCCGGCTGTCGACGGACAAAGCCGCTAGACATGACTCGTATAATTTGCTTCACACTGTAATCTGACTGGATTACACATATTTTTTGCCATAAACTGTATTATTGTCTAGCCAAGCTGAATAGCTGATTATAAACAGCTATTGTTTGAACATATGGATCAGTTAAGTAGTGCAAGAGAAATTCCATAATTGGTATTGTTTTGCATACTGTTGCTGATTTGATAATCCTTCAAAGTAGAGCATGAATTGTATTATGAATAGAGTAATGAACGAATGTATAATAAGAGCTTTTGTTACAGATTTTGATTGAGGTTAATTTAACAGGCAATATGCTCTTATTATATTTCGTTTTTTTTTTTGCGATCTGTCTGCTGGTTAGAATCACCGCGAATTGTGGTGGCGGAATGAAATCTATAATTTCTAAATAACTCATTAGGCAAGCTACGTGAGAATGGTTTGCACTGATTGCCCACCTACATCTAGCATAATATTATTGCAGTGTAATAAAACTTAATGACCTATTGATCTATATAACTATAATGATGAATCACGCTTCGATTGGACTCATTTGTATTCGCAATGGACCATAAAAGGAAAAAAATATATATTGACGAGAAAAAATTCAGCACAATAGCTGCGAACAAAGTTCAAATCAACCTGTGGACTATAACACTGTAACGGTATATCAAATTCCTGCATATGCATCGATCTAGCGCAATACCACAATTACAAGGCGGGTGAAAACATTAGCAGCCCAAACCCATAATTTACAACAAATTTTGGGGCGCATTGAACTTGAAGCAATTTACTAAGTGGTTGAAAGATGGCCGTCCGTTGCTAATTCTCATACATTACTGTAGTAGAACCTGTGGTTTACTGATCACACGGCTTTTCGTGTTGCTCATTATTATTACTCTAATATCTTTTATGGTCGCACATCTTACGTTGTTTGTAGTTTACGTAAAAAATGCAGAGAACGTAATTTCGGAAGCGGTTCATCTGAAAAGTATAACAGAACGTTGAACTTTGTCGTGACATCTTTTTTGGCACGCGACATTATCTTGCCTTTTAAACTTTGTGAAAGACGCTAGATCGCGTTGAAATTGATTCACCAAAATCATGGATTGGACAAAAAGCATTTTTTCCGGGCATTCATTGTTCAATAATAGAATGAATTATTGCACGACTGACGGGGTCAAGGATCGACCACACACGTAAAATATTACTTTGAAGATAGATGGTTACGAAGAACAATTTAATGATTACATAACTTTTGTTTTAGTGTCGAGTAACATTAAATTTTCGGGAACCGGTGAGAATATTGAATTGTAATGTGGTCAGATTATTGAAACGTGACGTCGTCCGGCGTCAGTCGACACGACACAGTTAGCCGGGGCGATGAGTTGCGAGTCGTCCGCCGGGACCCGGGAACGGAGCTCGACGAAAATTTATTTATCTGGAATCTTCCCATCGACGCCTAGGGACAGGCGGCCGGTTAGAAATTGCGGGCGGGCGAGGCGATGCAGCCGTCGATACGGGACAGTTTGCCCACTTCCTAACATAAATTCGGTGTAAGGGAATCGGATATTATTATTCAATCGGACGATCGGGGTTCGCGCGGGGGCCATAAGTCACGGCGACGCAAGCGCCGGCGGCCGCCGTGAGCGGTGGCGCACGACCGCGATGCCATCGCGCCGGCACCGCTACACGCCGCTGTCGGTCACTGCCGCTGTCGGTCACCGTAGGTGCCGGCCGAGCCCTAGTCTGCATTTGTCACCCGAGGACGCACCAGCGCAGCCCGCAGCAGCGGTAGGAGGCGCTGACGTTAGCGTTCCTGCCTGGCAGAAGGATTCTCTATAAACAACAGAACGCTGTAGCCGTTGCTGAAGTTTCATTGCGGTTGAGTATGAGTAGCTGCCACAAGTTTGACCGACATCGCACAGCCACATCTGACCGCACTTGAACATTTAAAAATGTATCTTCGTCGACGTAAATTGGTCACAATAACTTGCTTATCCCAATCGGGGTGGAAGAGGTACAAACTTTTAGCCATTTATTCAATAGTCTAGCCCATCGCCGCAGCTATGAAGATTTCCTTACGATATTTTAATTTAGTTTCGATGTTTCTTGTAAACTTTTTGTCCCACGAAGAACACGCTTAGACGATGTCATCTTATTGTTCTTGACGCGGCTTCGAGTTTTTTCTATCGAACGACTACGAAGATTTGGACGAAAAACTCCATGGAACAGGACCACGAACCGTGGATACCCCTTAGTCATACAATGCGAATTTCACGCCAGTTGCCTAATAGATTGCTTCTCAAACAAACCTTGATAACTAAAAATACTGACAGCTAATACAAGATCACGCGAATGCAGATAATTAATGACCAAAGTTATGAAAATAATCCAAAATACTGCTAATAAAATTGTTCACAAAAATACCTGAAAACTACCATGATCGTACCAACTTAACATACAATAGCATCACGCTTTTCCCACACAGGGTAGCAGAGGCACAATTATGATCGTGAAACATAGAATTTTACGATATGAATATTTGATAAATTTATACAGGGTGAAATTAAAATAGCTGACCATATTTTGAGGAATGATAGTACCCATCATTGTGAACAACTTTCCCTATGAAACATATGGTCGCAAATGAAAAAATTTTTTCGCGCCCCAGCACATTGCCCCGATCAGCTGATTTCAAGTTACTATGGGAGACCCAAAAATTTTTTCGTTTGCGACTATTATGTTCCTTGGAGAAAATTCTTTATATGATGGGTACTATCATTCCCAAAAATATGGTCAGCTAATTAAATGTCACCCTGTATTATGAATATGAATATAACAAACTAGAATAAGTAGAATGCAATCAAGAAAACACCATAATCCTATTACTTAAAACATGTTGCCGTGGCCACATGACGACCTCTGTGGCGTAGCGGTTGCGAATCTGCCTACCATGCTAGAGGTCCCGGGTTAGAATCCCGGCTGGGGACAAAAAAAACCCCAGTTCTTGGATGTTACATGTTTGTGATGTCGCTGTTTCTGGTTCCCACGGCACAGGGTATCCTAGTGTGGGGCCAGAAGCAATGTATGTGCCTGTATGTAAATGTTTATGTTTATGTTTAAACTAACTAATGGACGCAAATATCCGCTTGCCGCCTCTCGTACAAACTGTCACAAAAACCCTCCGCGTTCTAAGTAAGTCACGCTTCGATTATCATGTCCAGAAACAATGACCCGCGTCTATCAAACCCATGCTTCAGCTTAGGCTCGGTAAAACGGGGTATAATTTTGAGGCTACCCGCTTCCGCGTATCGGCAGGCCAACAAGGTTCCTGATACGCCTGTAATGCATACGCCCATTAGTTGACAAGCTGTTGGGCTGCAATCGTGGCCTCTAGTCTTGCTTCATGGAAGCAAAGCAACCCGATAGGCCGTCCAGCACAACTCTGGCTTTTATGACGCTGTATTAAGACCTGTGGTTGATAGTGTAGTTCATTCGGAACGCGGTGGTACATGGGAATCGGTTGCGTGCAGTCACCTGATACAATGGCACCCCCCACTGTAAGGTGGGTGGCGCAAGTTGGAGACTACGGTGTGTACATAGGTATGTTCTGTGTGTGTTCTTTATTTTATTTATTTATATTACTGATCTGTGAGGTACATAATTGTGACTGGTCTGTTTAGAAATGACATAGTTGTTTGTTGTCAAGTTTAGTCACCCCGTTGAACTCTTTTACTAACAAGTGAGTGGATTCGAGTTAGAGCGTATCCTTGCTGCATATACAGGGGTACGATTCTCGCACATTCGATACACGGATATCGACAGTTATATCTAGTAATTTCCATACAAAACAATTGAAATTACTGTAGAGATCCGAATATCGAATGCGCGAGAATCATGCCCCTGGAGCATGATTCTCGCGCATTCGATATACGACATCTACACCTATATCGATTGATTTCGTATAATCTGTCAATATTGGTCTCGATATCCGTATATCGAACGCGCAAGAATCGACCCGCAGGTGCTGACTTTTTTAAAGACATTTATTTATCACAAAACTTAAGACTATTACAATTTATTTTCTGCCAAACTGCGTAACAGACAGAACACATGACATGATGACATGTTGAGCATCGAGCAGGAAGCCAGGAACAGTTGACGCTCGTTGCTCGCTGGCCCCGTAACACTACGTACTGACTGCATGACTGCTCGCTGTGTAACGTGAAATTCTCGCTGTTCAACGTGTAACGTAACGTCAGTCAGTACGCACCTTTACGGGGAAACAAGCGAGCAACGAGCGTAAACTGTTCCTGGCTTCCTGCTCGATGCTCAACATGCTCGATGCGAATGTTACATTACACCTTGTAACGTTTTGGTCTGTTTGCACCTTGGCAGGATCCATGTAATATGCATATTTCGGATCGTTACGTGGTAGCCAGAGTACCCAAAGCAGATCTAAGTAAAAGCAGTATCAACGTATTTATAGCTCAAGCTATCTTTTTTTGTAAGGTCTGTAACAAAAGTCTAACGATAAACGATCTTTTATTCCAAATTAATTCTCCAGCAGAAGGCTGAGGTGACGGTACGCAACTAAAAGGAAAAATTTTCCGACTACCTACATTTTGACATTGAACTATTGATTATATCTATTTAAATTAAAGCTAATCACCATTATAATCCATTTTCAATATGTTAGATAATAAATACAATACATTTTTTCTTTCTTTTTATTGCCAATTCAATTCCAATTAAATTTCTGATACCAATTATTTCAATTTTCAATTCCATTAATAACATAAATAATTTCATTATTTAATTTTGTTTTTCTTATGTAATTACTAATATAAATTAAATTGTGTAGGTACTTGAGCCACTGTTGTGCGTCCGCTTTGGCCCTGGCAGAATACCAGCGTCACAGATTCGTCTGTGACATTGCTGAGTCAGGGCCATTTCACTGCCGTGGTACAGTCACATAACCACACAGCTGTAGGTACCTACTGTTAGATGCATAGTGCGTGCTATTATGTGCCGTCTATTTAAATTGATTTTTTTGTTATTAATTTATGTGTGTGTACCATGTCCTTTGAATAAATGATTTATCTATCTATCTTTTATCTATTCCTTTGCTCATAGAATAAAATAGAAGGAAAAGGTGCTTCAAACTATGTTTTGTAGAATTTAACAAACCAGTGGTCGCTAACCGCCCATAACATAGAGTATAAACATAAAGGTCATGGGACAGAGCGCCCTTCGTGTCTCGTTCCTTAAGAAATAATTACCCATAGCTCCTAATTGATTGATACTAAGCGCGGAAATGGCCGAACGCTCCAGATTGTTCCATTGCAGCTTTTTATTTTCATACCTCGTAAACGGTCAAAGAAGAATGGGGCTTCACACGGCACTTCAATGCGGTTATAAAATTTAAGTATCTCATAATTACGTATGCAAGTGTTGGTAAGTAGATATTTTTGTTTTTTATTGGGATTGCCGACGGACCATTGACGTTTGGTCACGGAAGTGAGTATCACGAACATTTGAAAATGTCTGTCATTTCCAGGTAAAATTGAATGTAAATAAAGCATTGAAGTTTAGTAGTAATGAATTTGATTACCATTTCTAGAAAATCGTATTGTGAAAGCAACAAGGGACAGTTATGTTTGGCATAAATAATGATTGTCGCTACGTTAGTCATGTGCCTATCATAAATAATTTATTTCTCCAGAGTTTATAAAGTTTTATACGTATACAATTAATCTGCAAGGAGCTTAACATTTAGACGAGGTCGCGATGACCGCTGGCTTATGAAGGACGAGGGGAGGAAGCGTAAAGAAATCCTGTCAATATCATACCACCTCAGTGTATACTAATCGCAAATAATAAAAGTGTACGGGAAATGTCTGCGTACGCGCAACATGCCGTCACGTAGTACCGTGATGAGGAAAGCAATTGATGCGTACACTTGCTACGGGCACAGTGCGGTTGCGTTATACGTGCACTTAACACTGTTATTGCGACTAAATCTCCCGTTATCAGTGCACCATAATACTTAATTAACAACTGCCGTCAGGCAAACCGAACGTGCATTTTAATTGTGAAAAATGATCGCCACGCCGAACTTTTACGATCGACGAGTGAGCTTCAAACGCAAACTGTATAATTATATGCACAGGCATAAGCATGTGTAAGCATGGATGAACTGTACATGCAATTGAATTCGGACGTGTGTGATGACGAAATAACAATTAAAAAGCCACAAGAGCTGTTATACTACAATAGTGTTTTTACAGTCACGTCATAAGAATTAAGCTTTGGACGATACAAGAAAACAAACTTTCAGCCGGCTCAAAAGAAAATTAGAAACCAGCTAGAATCGGTTGGGTGGTCGTGGCTGCTTAGGGTATACAAATAATGAGGCGGGTGTGGTTTAAATGCTAAAAAGAGTAGATAAAAAGTAGGAGCGTCTTCTAAAAACAAGGGCGGCGTGCTGACACAGCCATTTAGACTAGGGGGCGAGCGTGCATCTTCTAGGAGTAGCGTGAGAAATACGTCGGGGCCGCCGCCAAAGCGTGCTCGCCCAATTCTTTATGCAAATCCGACCGAGCTTCTCTCCTCGTGCGCTACCTACTTTTATTAAAACGACCCTTCAATAGAGCTCACAGTCGCACCCACCGACATCGCCAATAAGAGCGGGAGTCCCCTGACACAATGCGCTTTTTACCGACTAGAAAAGGTCCACAACCAGAGACGTGCTTATTGTCGCGTATCACTACAATGAGGCTCAATATCGACAAGGGACAGCTCGTTACAATCCCGTGTCGCGAGAAATAGCCCCCCATTTATTGGGAGCGCGCAATAAAAGCAAAAAATCGCGAACAACACGCTCTTTTTAACGGTAATGTATGGAGATGTTCGGCGCGAGAAAACAGGGCCCCTTTGCATAAGCGAGTGGGTAAACATTTATACACAAGGGTGTACATAATTTGATCGTACATAAGACGGCTTGACATCATGGCGTAATTAAGCGGGCGTCAGAGTTGTTAAAAGTGTCAAGAAATGATAGTGCGGCTTAGGTAATAAACGTTGGTAATGACCTGGGAGCGAGCGCAGTCTTCTCAGTCAGAATTCGATGGAAAGATAGTCAGCAGTTTACGAGTGGACAAGGCAGTGTCGGTGTGAGAAGCGTAGCAAAAGGAATGAAAACGTCTTCAGGAAGTACCACCAGTGGAAAATACGACTCGATAAACCTAAACAGCCTTTTAAGCGTCGTCTTGATAGTTAATAAATATCTATTGCCAACAATTCTGTGGATGTATACCGAATATGTATATTTATAAACTTTACGAGAGTAAGGAAAAGACCACCTACGGTAGGTCATGAAGCTGATACAGCCACAATAAAGGCGTGGCCACGGCGCCAATAACCCTTTACCTATTGACCACCGGCACTGTAGCGCTTGCTTCCCGTTGCAGCCACACGGCTAGGCTGGAGGATGGCATTGTTGGGGCAGAAGCGTGTAATTGTTGGCGCAGCCGGCAGCGTCTGCTGGGGCGCCGCCCCGCGCAGCGCTGACGCCTCCGACAATGGCCCGCGCTGTCACGCCGCACTGGAGCCCGCGCCCGATCACGACCGAAACATTGGAAATCAATAATCGGATGATTTAGCCACCGCGCCGCGTGCGAACCTGATTAGACACGATAATGCCCGACCGTATCAATCCACCTAACGCTTGAAGGTTGGGGCGATAGGTTATCATCAGCAACCTTCTACAACTGTATCATTTCTAACGGCGCGGCACATATTTTTCGAGCGATATCCATCTTACGAAACTGCGCACGACACAGTCCGATTTACAGTAATGTGTTCGATATCAATGGCAATAAGTTTGCCTTCTACGGCTTACGCTGAGCTGAACGCCATTCAGGTAAATAGTAAGGATATGTAATAACAGACCAGCCGGTGATAGGCAGACATTCCGAGCCGATCGAATCTGGTAACTGACGTGATACAACCATATCTAGTGAGGCAGCTTGTAATTAAGGTACACAAGCAAAGATATTTGTTGAATTTTCAAGACAAAGTTGTTGCAGCAGTGAAGAGACAGAATTATGAGCTGACTTGAGATATATCTGGCAATTCTTTGTACCTTGAATTTATAGGTACAAAAAGTTGAGGAATATTTTATCCATGTCATTAATTTCATATAAAACCCTTTTTATTACCTATTCATTGATTCTTATAGTCATATTACCATGCACACTGCTACAAAACTTCAAGCAAATTCACCGGCAGTTTTTGCTTGATGAAAGATAACTGACATCTAGAAAAGATCGCTTCGCTCTTATAGATTAGTAGGATAGCTTAACTACAGGTTACAAACTCCATTGTGAAGATTTACGAGTCTCGCTCCTCAGAACAGATAAGTTTCACTTGAAGCCCTGGGTGCTCTATTTGTTCCACACATTAGCCGTTTCACGGATCTCGGAACGTTTCATAACTCGTAACGGTTACTGTGAGACCCGCATCTATTGCTGACGGATTTTGTGAAAGAGCACATAAGTAACTGAGTGTTTTGTTAGCCCTGCGTGCGTCATTTATACAATGGTTGTTTGAAAAGCGCACGACCGAGTGGTATAACAATTCGTGCGGATAAGGTGGCAGACGGATGGCACCCGGAGCTGGTCCAACGATAAGAATGATGTACGGCAACCGCACCAGAGAAGATGAGTTCTAACAATAACGCCAAACTTATGTGAGCTATTTGTAAACAGGCTTTCGAAGCATATTGCTCGAACTCGTGGAACTCGTTTTCAAAATAACCAATGATAATTTGGCCATGAACGATAGCTCCACATCAATGCACAGTGAAAACCTGAAAGGGAGTTGATCGAAGCCCAGACATAATAATGGACGATCGATTTTTAATGGCCTAATATGCGTACATTGGAAGTGTAGATCACGAATATGAGTCCATGCGTCCATTAATACGCCGACGAAATTGCCCTGGCACTCGTATATTCCCTGCAACACTTTACTGGAACAAAGCCTAATTACATTTCGTAGGGTGCGGTATCAATGAGCCGCGCGCAATTACTCCAGTGGGCTCTATGTAATCGTTGCTGCGAGCACATTTCCCGGGTGTTTCGCCGACGTCTCTAGAATAATCTACCATTACCATGATTTATATCGAACAGATCACGGTATAGGCGGCTAATGACGGAGCTGGGGTTGCACATATGGTCCGAGCCGGCATGGACCGGGGTAATGAGCGGGTGAGTTCACTGGATATGAAACGAACCAGTAGACACGTGAGACTAGACCAGACCTCCGATTCATGCCTCAAACTGACTAGGTTCCAATTCAGTCTAACGCAGGCCAACCAAGAGAGACAGTAGTACACCTAACATTCACTAAGCAGAAAAAGAGTAAGTGTGAATAGGGAAGTGTCTACGGTGCTAACGACAGCTTCAGGCGCGAATTTAACCAAACTCACACGTTTTATAGGATTCTCATGGGAACAAGAACTGTTGTTTGCTAGCACCAATAACCAAACAAGGGAAGGACTTCTCCGCGTTATGAATTTAGATGGCGATGGTATAAGCTTACGGTGTGGCGAGTTTGGTCTGATAGTTAAGTACATTGTCAAAATGAGTCTTAAGTGGGCCCGGAATAAATTCTCAGTTTGGAAGATGATAACGGTGTGGAAAATATGGTAAGGAAATGTGCATGTAAGATTTTTCTCAAATGCGAAGCGACTGCCTCACTGTACTGTCTCATGACACGAATAAATGTACACCGCTCTGCGAAAAGAAAGAAATATTTGCACTCTTTATAGAAAAACACGAGAGGCCCGGCTGTACTAATATTAAATATGTAGAAATCGAAAATATACTTATAATATAAATCAATCCACACAACAGTTGCTATCGACAAACGGTTTTGCGTAGGTACAACACTGTTATGGTGCTGTTATGACAGTTATAATGGGCTTAATTGGTAATTTATTTTATAAGGAAAATACCACGCATCTTCAATCTCTCAGATGTCAGTATGACATCACACATCGAGAATAAAAACACGAGAGAATGTCTTAAACGGTGCTAAAGCGGTAATGAGAAACAATTTGTAGCGAGAAATAATTGAAGACAGTGGTGCTGTTTTCACGGCAATAAATCATTGTACAAATTATATACGAATAATGGGCAGACAAAAATGTCTAGCTGTTCAAATTGCTGTCTGACCAGTGTTGCCAGATTATATTACACATAGTTCGGATGGTGTATTTTAATTATATCTTAGGTTAACACAAAAAACATCTTGATCCATTTTGTACATGTTTCGGAATTAGTATGCTGGTCAGCATCTATCAAGCTCACCAAGAATTTATTATCTACAATATGTTTTATTGAGAATCCTCTCTTGTCAGTAAAAGAGAATCATAGTTATTAGTAAAAATAACTGGTCAGTTAGGAGCCCAATCGGTTCCTAATAGCACTAACGTTATCATTGCATCGCAATACTTGAAAATTCTTTAAAAGACGTTTAATAACTTTGTATTACTATCCATTAACATCCAATAAAGATATTAAATATAGCATGCCCATAAGTAGAATACGTATGATTCTACTTAAGGGCATGCTATATTTAATATCTTTTTAATCGATGGGTATTCATAGACAAAAACTTACATAAAACTAAATGTGTAAGAGGTATTCTGCATACAAAGAAATGTAGAGTTCTTTCTCTTTACTGATTGGTTCTGACGCCGCGGTCAGTTGCTCTAGAGATTTCTTCGTTATCCTTCAAGTATTGCCTGGCTAGTCAATAATTGCGCTTCATTACACAATTAGTTGAGGTACTGACACTTCGACATGATAAAAACTGTGGTTTGAGGAATGTTTGCGCCTTAACACTTACCTATACGATTGCCTTTTTAACACCCTTTTATTCTGTCGACTTAAAGCCTTTGTCAAACAGAACAGCGAACCGAATGCGTGGCGAGACGTTTTTTTTTGTAATATACTGTGTTGGTTACAACTAGTCAAATAGAAATGCGAGAGCGAACCGAAGGCGCGGCGAAACGAAAAGCGTGTCCCGCCTGTACAAACCAAACGCGAACGCGCGAAGCGAAGCGTGAGCGAGATGGTTGTATTCGCTGATTATGTATGAACAACGCCAGACACAGAGCGAATGCGAGACGCGCTGCGGAGACGAAGCGTGGTGGTTGTGTTTTATTACAAATTATTCGACGAGTTGACAAGATGGACGTTGAGAAATTTATAGAATGTGTGAAGAAATACCCAATATTATACAATACACGTCACAAGGATTATAAAAACCCTCTGAAAAAGGCAGAAATATGGGAACTTATTGCAACGGAGATGAATGAAACACGTATAAAACGTCTCCAGTTAGTGTATTTTTTTGATATTTCTGGTTTCAATATATCATGTAATTCTTCAAAACAGTCTTTGTTCATACGAAAATAAATGTAAAATCTGTCTTCATGTGATTCAAGCTCCCTGCAAAGTCGATGATACTCTCCATGTATTCCTCGTTTTTATTAACCGACTTCCCAAAGGAGGAGGTTTACAATTCGTCCGGATGTTTGTTTTTTTTTTTTATGTATGTGCCTCGATAGCGCCTAAACGGATGGACCGATTTGGAAAATTATTTTTTTGTTTGAAAGGGTTTACCTTCCCATTGGTCCCATTGACACCAGGTCAGGATCTGATGATGGGATCCTGGAGAAATCGAGGGAACTCTTCAAATATTATAGGCAGACCTATAGTGATTTTTGTGTTTTTCATAATAACTCGTGCAAATGCACATGGTAAGCATAATATTGTGATGAGGAACTACTGATGAAGACCACATATGGCCACCAGATCTGCTCAATACTAGGTAAAAATACAATGCGTGGCTGACGGGCAGGCAACGCATAGCCTAAACCGGTGGACCTAGAGCCATGAAACTTTGTACAGGGGTTCCTTAGTAGCGTGGGGAAGCACTGATATGGGATTTGACAAAATTAATTCCCCAAGGGGGGGGGGGGGGAGGATAAGGGGTTACAGTTTGTATTAAACTCAATCTAATCAAATAGGGTTTGTAGAAGTCGGTTTTTTCTAAAGTTTACTTTTTGTTTCAATTATATATTATGTACACAAACTCTTTTTCTCTTCTTTTTCTTCAATAATACAGTCATCAGAAGTAATAATTCATCGTCGTCTGAATCTGATCCACACCACATTGTTGCGACACCAACCACAGACACAAGACTGGCGTGCTCTCCGCGGTTCGCTTCGGATTCACGGTTCGGCACGCATTCGGTTCCCTGTACTCTAGTTTGACCTCTCCGCCTCGGTTCGCGTTCGCCACGGTTTGCCACGCATTCGGTTCGCTGTTCTGTTTGACAAAGGCTTAATTGTACCTAAGGGCCTATCTAGGCATATAAATATCGTTCACTTTAAGTTCTTCTGTCATTACATAACTTGGTATGTATGTTCAGATGACAAAGATTGAGGCAACATGAAGCTGATCTGATGGTAATGGTGGGTGAGGGAATCCTAGGATATATAGGATGAATTTTGGGTCGTGACTCTAACATATTGTTTCTAACCCTGTAAATGATTGCGGTTTCAGCTATTAGGCTAGTATTAGAATAATCACAACGATGCGTAAGTAATTTAATAAATTAATTATCTTATCTTATCTTTTTAATTCTGAATGTTTGGTCACCTAACAGTTCATGTTAAAACCTTTTACAAATAAACTAATCAGAGGAGTAAGAAGTGTCAAAATCAAAGGCCATAAACAATTTATGACAAAGTCAAAAGACAGTTGCGCTTGTAAACTGTAGGGTGACCAACTGACCCTGAACCAAAATAGGACATACATTTTAATTATTTTTGTACCAAAAAAAAATGACTTAGCGAGCTCTCATCTACAGCATAACATTCCTAACCAATAGGAATAGGCAAATCTTAGGATACTTTGTTGCTACACGACCCCGCAGTCACCCTGTATACTTGTAAATCCATCGAGATCGGGCTCCTTGGCAATTAACTCTGTTACACTGAAATACCTACTCCTTTTACAATACAATTATGTCTTGATTACATTTATGATTTTTAAGAGGATATTCTAGTTTGCTAAACATCTGTTACTACCTTATGAACTAGCTATAACCTAGGATTAAATCTACACTGGGTTGTATCATTTTATGTCTCAAGTAAATAAAGATCTACACGCCCAATCGCTTAAGGACAGAAGAGTCCTTTGAACAATATTGACATTAAAATTATAAAAAAAATATTGACATTAAAATTAGTTTGACAGTGGGTACCAAGACGTCAATGAATGTCTAATTTTTGACGTTGGTACCCACTGTCAAACTAATTTTAATGTCAATATTTTTCCCTTTTCGGCCAGGAAAATGACTATGGCTTGACTTAGGGGGAAACAACAAACAATTGGCAATTCCTATTCACATTTCCAGAAGATTTTCTTATCATCATCACCTGATGATGTAAGTTAAAGGTGGTAGATGGAAGACTGGATTCTAGATGTAAACCCTTCCAGTACTCTCGTGTGATTTGTCTCACCGAGAACTTAATGATTTAAAAAAAAGTGTGTCTTGATCTTGATCTATTTTATTATTTCATTACACACGATGTGTTGGCTCAAGAAAAGTAGTTTATACGGTTACTGTTAGTTAGGATAGGTTAGTGCAAGGATTTAAAAATTTATTCACAACAAGACATAGTCGCAAATATGTAAACTTATAATTTTCTTTAAAAGTAAGTAAGTAATGGCAGGTTGGAATTTATATAAATATTGATAAAATTAATGCAAGAGTTAAATATATTCACAGCTGTTAAATTGTGTGTTGCCGTTAGGTACTTAAATAGAGGTAACTATAATTTGTAGTTGGTAAGGTAATGGACGTCTAAAGTCAGCTTTTACACGTCGCGGGATTCGACTGTTTGGCAATGGTGTAAATCACGCGGTGCCCTGTCTTCTGAGAATGGTAGCTGGGTGATAAGCGCTACGACATCGTGTTTGGATTTTGATACTAATTAAAATTTTCATGTATGAACAGAGATTATTTGATGAAATTATCATAATTTATCATATCGTATTTGAAGATCGTAAAGGAATGAATATCTGAGAAACAGAGGAAAGATAAAACACAAACTACATTTAGGCTGGATTTTACCAACAAAAAGTTATACCGAGAATAATATCCCGGGGATAACTTGTATGACAAATGACAGTTCAAAATGAGGTGATCTGATCTAGGTGTCACTAGTGTCTATGAAAAAGTAGAAGATACTCTCGAGTAAAAGATACTCTTTCGTTGCTAAATAAAATCCAGGCTTAATCGAATAGAGTTACATGACTTCGGTTAACCATGCTGTGGACGTTAAGACATGAAGTTAAGAGCATTTCAAACATTACAAAATTTCATTATAATTCAACTCCAATGTTCTTACGAAAACGCTCAGTCACTGACGAAAGCCTTAACCCTAGCCAAGATGGACACGCGCAGTTGCTATAAAAGGGTGTGGTCTGAAGGCACTGGACGTAAAAGGGGTTGCGATGCGGCGAGTCTATCGCTATTGCGAGTCCGCACCGCATGCTGATGAGCACACACCCTTATATCGACTGACAATCGGATGCAAATACGCTGGTCCCGAAATAGATATTCCTAAATAGGCGACATTATCCTAATTAATGGTTAAGAGTTTTTGTATATCCTGCAGTGATGAGATGCGATAGACAGAAAATAAAATATTACGCTTATTTTACATTGAACATACAAGACCGCAGACATAATCTACAGAGACGAGCCGTAATCGATGAATTATCGCTAACGACTGCAACTTAATACGTCATGGAACATAAAACGGTTCGGCATACAGGCATTTTAGCGCGGTTATGCCCAAATAAAACGAAGAAGAAGTGTCGTGCATTGATTAGCCTAGATCGGCGTATAGATATTGCAGGCTACGAAGACGCGCGAGTCCCTGTCTAATATTGTTTGGCGGACTACAGCTCAAGTTATGTCATACTGACACTGCCTTTTTCCGAAAAGAGAGCTTGGCTTGGAGTGTCTGTCGAACTCTGAATTGGAAGGTTTGTCTGTATCTCACGTTCCGCATGCTGCCTAACGTAAGTGCCAACGTCAATGCAAACTACGCGAGCACTCGTGGCCGGAAAAGACTAAGCTATTATTCATCAAGGTGCGGTAATCAGGTCCCCAGGCTGGCAAGGTGCTCCCCGTAAATGGATCTTCGGAGTTAACGCATCCGAAGCAACTACACAACGCCAACTAACCTAGAAACCCTTTGGCTATCCCCTATCTACATATAAATCCCTCATTTATTCATCATGCCCAAACATGGACGTGAATGCACGGCAGTATTCTTTTAAATTAATTATGACCCTGTTATTATGAAATATTAATATCGTCTCGACATCTTTTTCTACTAAACCATGTTAATGCTTATTGATGCTGGGATATTTTTAAAGTTGACAACAGTAATGGCGCTAACTCCTGACTGTTGCAATGAATAATAGAGAAAGACAAGCGACGGGCGTATTAGCATAAGTATACAATTTAAAACGCATAACACTTTTATATTTCACAAACCACCGTTAATATCCTGCCATTCTTACCTTATATGGCAAAATTTGCGATATTTTACGTCGAAAAAAAGAAGCGCAAATGCCCATTTATTTAACACTGTATTATAGTTCATAATATCCAGCATTCTTGAGCGTACGACTTTTACACGACATTAGGGATAATGATATGCTAATGCACTAGAATAGACTGCGCATGTCGATTCAATAAGAAAAATGCGCAACATTATGTGAAATGGCCAAGTGGAGTGAGTCATTTAGACTTTAATGGGTTTTATCCATGTAGAAAAATCATTTGGATAGCGTAAACAATTTCATATCAGCAGAAAATCGAGGTACGTCGCTTATCGCTCGTTCAATGGTTGTTGGTGTATTATAATTGGACAGAAGCTTGTGTTTTGAATATTAACGACTAAGTTTAAGTTCAATTAGGGAGTATCTAACACGATGCGAGCTCTATATGGCCCTCCCCCATTAGAGAGAAACAAGGCAAGCGCCGTCCTCCCTCGTCAGACCGCAGCCGCCCTACTAAATATTCATCGCCACAACAAATTGTACCTAAACAAGCGACGCATTTATACCACATTTAAATATTGAGCGCCATCTAAATTTATCACGCCCTGTAACAATGTAATTAAACCGATCCAAGCGACCGGTTCCACGGTTCTAACTGGGATTGAAAAAATGACCAAACCGATAAACTGCGCGCCGTCGTTCTATAAATATAAATAGGCCAGACAAAAAAAAAGTTATGTTATTAATACACTTATTGCTAAGGCGAAGGCGGCGGGGTGCGGACTGCGGACGGACTTCCATTCATTGTAAATAAAAATGATACGAGGGTTTGTAAACCCGTCTGCAAAACTGCGCGGGGCTGTCGTTTAGAGCTATTTATCATTTGGTGGATCGAACGTGGGGCGGTTGTGGCGGGATGGTGACGAAGCGAGTATTCGCTTTGCGTGTGAGAGGGACAGCGGTGGCAAGGGTTCTTTGATCGCGCGGCAAGGACGCGGCACAAGGCCGGCTCAGTCGTTAGCCTCGGCCACTATTCACCCCCTGCTATGACCAATCGACATTCAGCTGTTTCAAGATGGCGGGCGGGGTGATTTCGATGGATGAGGGATGTTTGGAAAACTAGTTAGTAAGAATGAAAACATATTTAGGGCCAATTGATTGAAAGAGTTACTCTA
The DNA here is from genome assembly GCA_963457715.1 of Argyresthia albistria. Taxonomy (NCBI): domain Eukaryota; kingdom Metazoa; phylum Arthropoda; class Insecta; order Lepidoptera; family Argyresthiidae; genus Argyresthia; species Argyresthia albistria. The sequence goes on from OY735258.1 coordinate 6,538,536, forward strand.
CTCTATTAGAGTATAAGGTACAGGAAAATGCAACATGGCAACTTATCGAAAAAAAAAACAAGAGACAGTTAACACCAGATGTGACATATCGGCGTCTTCAATCCTCAGACAGGCATCAGAAACAAAAACATGTCTGAGAATAATATTGTTATAAATCGTATAAAATAAAGTCATGAAACGTTATAATTAAGCTGTTACTTCGCAGACAAGCGAATAACAATAAGACAAATGAATGATATTAAAACTTCTTGCTACTGGCATTTAAATACTTCGTATATGTACTATAATTAAAGTATCAACACGCAAAAAGTTGCATTTAGTCCGGAAGTAATTGTACCACAGATATCTCAATTGCTCTGTGAATTGTGCAAAAATTTAATTATGGGCCTTTCTGTAAATAAGAAAATAAGAGCAGTAAGTAAAGTTCTGATGTAAATTGGTAAACGAATTGTAATAAGCTGACTTAAATAGATCAATATTTTTTGTTTGTTTTTTCCTATATAATGAATACTGACATTGTGAGCTCGACGGATTTCAATTGAAAGACCCATTGAAACATCTGATGCGTCGGCGGAGCCTACGATGTAAAGCTACAATGGTATGTTTGGTGTACAGCAGCAGATTTATTTCTCGCATTTGTATTTTAATCCCTCATTATGTCGACGAATTGGCACAAAATTTATCGTCATTTGATCGGCTCATAATCCATGGTACATTGTGATTTTTCGCTCAGAAGATGCACAATGATATAAGTAAAGATATGTACTCGATTTCATGAGTCTGGTACTGAGTTCCAAAATTTATTTCACACTAGCGAGTTGCGAGCGAGTTGAAAGCGGGGCGAGTGCGCTGCGAGTTCGCAATGAGTGCGCCGCGGGTGCGCAGCGAGTTCGCCGCGGGTTCGCAGCGAGTTCGCAGCGTGCGAGCCGCGTTTTGTACATTCAGTGCCAGAATGGGATTCCGATTGACAAATTGCAAACTCTTTCCATGCTTGGTTTTTTTTAATATGATCATTGTACTCCCTTTTTGTTTGATCCCATATAACGGGACGATTTAGAATTTTCGTAATAAATAACTCTATATCCATTATTATCACCAACGTTTTATCTCGCACTCGTGTCTTTGACGACTTAATGCGAGTGTACAAAATTGCGTCGACAGCGCTGTTCGCCGGAAGATCGCTGCGATCTTGCGAACTCGCCCCGCTTTGAACTCGCTCGCAACTCGCTAGATAGGGCTCTTAGTCTTAGAAATATTGACCTTCCTATAGCTATTACCTACCAATAGCATTCTGGAGTTCGGGGTATTTAACTTTGAAATACGGATGTACTTAGCGACATCAATATGGAAGCCGCTGAGTGAATTCATCAATTAGAATACTCAGTATCCTCCTTTAAATGGACACTGAGGTCCACTTAAAGGAGTGGTCATCGTTTTAAGTTCAAATCTAATCGCAAAATTTGTTACCCTACCACGAAACAATAAACAAACGGAATCACTAGTACATATAACCGGACAATGGAGAAAGATATTTCATTTCAGTTCAATATTGAGCGGGTATTGCGGTGGTAAATGTGCCGTTAACAATAAGACAATAAGGGTGCGTTTCCATAGAAGCGGGGCTGCGCGGAGCTGAGCTGAGGCTTACAAAAACTTAACATTGATATTGCTCAAATCACACATTTCATCTCCGCTCCGCTTCAGTGGAAACAGTATCAGCTGAGTTGAGAAGAATGTATAGAGTGCTGTGCAGAGCGGAGCTTTGTCATGCTGAGCGAGTGCAAGTGCAAGCGGAGTTGAGCTGTGTAGCTAAGCAAGGTGGAGTGGGGACGGGCGGGGCTTGGCGCGGCTGAGCGGGGCTGTGCGGGGCGGTGCGGGGTTACCGCAGATACCGTTTAACTGACTGCAATGCACCAAAATGTATTCACAGCCCCGCTCAGATTAACTTGAGCCAGCTACACAGCTTATCTCAGCCCCACTCGGCTTAACTTCAGCCAGCTACACAACTTAGATCTGGACCACTCATCTTTGCGCAGCTTCAATCGAAACACCTCTTTACACGGCCCCGCTCAGCTGAGCTCCGTGCATCTCTGCGCATCCCCGCTTCTGTGGAAACGCACCCTAAGTAGCCGGTGTCGGGGCGTCGGCGACGCGCGCCTTCTCGCCGACTGCGGTCGACTGCGCCGCCGCCGGCCGAATCTAAATAAAGTCTTGCTGACCAGAGCTGGGTCCATAACTCCGAAATAGAGTAGTTCTCGGCGCCCGATATAAATTGGTTCGATTATAACGCGACAGGTTTACGCCGAGCAGCCTGCGCCGGCTACCGAACAACGTAGAGCGCGCCACGCAAAATTACGCGTCCAATTATCCGATATATTACACGACACAAAAGCTGCGTGGAAATCGATACCAGGAATGCATCAGGGGTGTTGTATACTAGCTCTACATCCGATCTTCCGAAGTACACAGTTGCACCTAGTGCCCGCGACAAACGACCGCGAGGCGTGGTATGACTCACAGCTCTGTAGGCCTGCTTTTTTTTATCAAGCAATCTTGATTTATAATTCATATCGTTTAACAATAATTGGACGCCTGACGCAGACTCACATATTATTGCAGTAGACAAGCTATTATCACGATGACCATTGTTGTAAAGCTCCTTACTAAACTGTTAAAGTAAAAAGAGAGAACCGTATCTCAAAACAGGTGATTAAAGATGAAAAATAATGCTTTGGGGTATAATCTCCAGCGGAGTCTAGTAGATGGACGCGAATTCTTTTTTTGAAACCTGTTGTAATAAAATTCATCGAAGATACATAGATGTGGCCCGATGGAGCGAACGAAAAGATATTGACCTCAGATAGAGGTGGACGACAGATGATGGATGGTGGAATTAAAAGTTTTCTTAATTGATATGTTATATGGCGCCCGTACAAGTATCCGGACAGACTCATCGTGACTTGAATATGTAGAGAGTTCATTGTACATAAGCATACATGCTAACCAACTTGAGACCCGTTGTCGCAAACATAGTCAGAAATGTGACCGAGTGCCACTGCGATAAAGTTAGACATTTTATGCTAACAGCTAAACACCTGAGAATTTAATATGTTTAATATGCAGTAGGTTTTCATAATTAATACACGGGACTGTGGAGATATAAAATAAAGTGGGTAAGTATAGAGGGCAGATCTGAGGATTACAACAAATGTTAGCACATCGGCCGTAAGTCCTGCAGATAATCGTGTGAGCCCCGAGAGTCGCGGCAACCTCGAATTTGAGAGCGCCGTCAATCTGCCGAAGAGAGCGGTGACTGTAAATGTTAGAGACATATCACGTACCAAGCATCAGATACATCTGAGATGCAAAAAGCGAGATATAAATCTGAAAGGAGACAAGACAACGCGATCAATGCAAGTAAAAGTGTGGCGCCTGATCGACAGGGAGCGAGTGTTTTATTTATATTGCGATTGTAAAGCGGACGCCGATTGAAAAGACAGATGAAAGATCTTTTTTCTGTGCGCCCCATCGAGCCATGCAAATGTTTATGGCGCGGAGCCGCGAGGGGCCGACTTGCGGACAGAGCGCGAATTAACGAGCTGTTTACCAATAAAAACTATAACGCGCGGGAACCTTCTTTATAATGTACCAAAACACAACACGAATGCCAAAAGTTCCCTGTACATACTTTCAACTTTTTAAAATTTTATTGCCATTCTAACAAGCGGTTTGTTATTTCGTGTCTTTGACCGTGGTAATCTCGAATACGTGTAATAGAACTTTTTATCGGATGAATGACAGGCTTATTTGCATTATTGGCTCGTGATACGGGTCACGGTACAGACTGGACGATGGCCGATAGTGTGTTGGCGCCGAGGCAACAAGCTTCTCATTAAGCCGATCAATGGTATCGATCGCGCATTTCCATTGGCAAATAATTCGGCAGGCCCGAGACCAAGTAACGGTGCCGACGTGCCATTGAAACAAGTCACGGCTGTGAATGATCAGTGCGCCATATAGAGCATCTTTGACGCATCTCCAGACCGACAGATGGACCAAGGCGGTGACAATGCCAACTGCCGGGAAACAGTGATCAGATTGGCTGAGGAACGCAATAAATGGCGTAATGAATAAGAGGCCTTTACTCAACAGCGGGTGTTGGAGGACAGACAGATATACGCTTCTCAAATTTTCTACAACATCCTTAAGATACCAGACTAGAGAGTATTGGGGAGCGCTAATAAAAAATGGCGAATGATGATGAGAAAAAAAGATATACCAGCCGAGGAAGCCTACGAGGTCAAGATTTATTACCACAGTCACCTTGCTGCATCGATTGTGACCGTGTCGAGAACAGTCATCATATCACAAATCTAACCACAGACAGAGTAGCGAAGTGGCGTTGTCACCGAATTGCAGTATCCGCGGCGGCCTAAATGCGGTTTGGCTGCACCGTTTGTAGATTATGTATGTAATGCACTACCTAACGTTTCATTAAATAAGCCAACCGCACACCTCCCATGTAATGAACGAGTCGAACACCACAAAGTTCGGTTAGCGGTTTTTTGCAGCCCGCTCCACTTGTGAACCATAATAGATTTCTATTATTGCCTATCTAGACACGATATCGAAATACGAACGTTACCGCTGGCGTAATTGGCACTTGCAGACAAAAGCATCAATAACCCGCAGACAATAATTAAGTAAATAATTTAATGAAGTAAGTAAGCCATAGTTCATTTGTGTCATGCAAGATTAAATGCTACATTGGGCGGGACTGCTCAGAATTCTGTGCCAAAAATATTGACCTAAAATCTTTCAATGCTTATAATTTATTAGTTTTGGTAGTTTGTGTTCTTATTTTAGAGATTATAATTCTATATTGTGCGTTATAAGCTCATTTTCGTTTTTATGTGCAATAAATATATACGAAATAAATATATACGAAACATTTAACCGCAGACAAAACTTATTCAAATCGAAAAGCAGTTGTAATAAAGATACAACTTACGATTGAATATGTCAGCAGTAAGGTGCAATAAGTCGGTAAGCAATCACAATATATTTGATATAAATAATTCGTTAGAAGAGTGAGATATACTGCCACTGGGTAGAGCATCGCAGATTCTCACGAGTCGCTCAATCTATATACAGCATGCACTCTTTAAGAAATACTTAGTGGTTTAATGAGGCGCCAATATAAGATATGTCTTCCAAGAGAATCATGGGTAATTCTGGTTATTGTCAGCTGTAAACCGACTCACCGCAGCAGCCCAGAAGTTTTAAAAGAACCATCGCAAAACTTTACGATAATGGATCTTATATAGCACAGGTATCATATACAAGTCCGGAAGTGGAGATGACAGGTAAAAAGTTTGATAAAAGTTGTTAACATTCAGTAAGTTAAATGTAACATTCAGTAAGTTAGATTAATTAATCTGAAAGATGAATGCCAAAGCTTCTCGTAACTGTATCGACCGAGCATAAATTCTGCTTCGATTGGCACTTGACCACTGGCGTATTGCTAAACAATGAGTACTTACTTACAGTGAAGTACTGAAACTTGTAAATGAATATCGAGAAACAGATATAAATATTGTAAAAATATGACAATATGCTCTATCGTTATCCACACAAAGATTTTACCTAGATTCAATGAGAATAATCGGTCAAGTGCGAGTCGGAATCGCACAAGAAGGGTACTGTACCATCATACAACACAAATTAAGCACTCAAAACAATAGAACAAAAACAAAAACAAAATCAAATATCAAAATACGTTTCTTGTATGGGGACCCCCTGTAATTTGTAATATCTCTCGTATTTCAGTATTTATTGTTGTTGCGGCAACAGATATACACATTCTGTGAAAAATTCAACTTTCTAGCTATTACGGTTCGTGTTCTAGGACCCGCTGACGGACACACAGACAGACAGACGGACAGCGTGGGCTTAATAGGGTCCCGTTTGGTACCCCCGGGTACGGTACCCTAAACACTATAAATAACAAGTATCAGTAATATATGCATTTATAAATTATCAATAGGTTGTTGCTGCGTCGGAGCATCTAAAATATCACGAATTCCGATTGGACCCATACTAAAATTTACGAAAGCAATTATGTATTTAAGCGCTGAGATTTAAATCATCCTGTTAGCAGTGAATAAAGGGCGGATGGATGCAGTACACAGGTGGCATGTGCAAATTATTTACGCGGCATGCTACCAGAGCAGTCAGCGTGTTAATCGACCTGCGTGCCATATAAAGTGCGGGAGTTTTTCTATCCAAAAATGTGGGCTGCGTCCACTCCGGAGTCGGGCGAAGGACAGTTTATGTCACACCTCCGTTTCGTGGAACCCTGCGCTTTAAGGATTTTTAGGGTTCCATGACGAAGATCTGCACTAGATCCTGGGACACTTATCGTTTTGTCTGTGTATTTATCCTTTTTATCTCAGGATAACATTGAGATATCGAGTTGAAAATTCAAATACGGATCGATCCGATGAATCTGAAATCTGACCCCTTGAAAGATATATGTAAAAAACATCTAAACTAAGTGAACGCATACAGAAAATAAGGCAAAGATAGAGAAGGTTTTGAAATGCATTATTTCGAAAACTGCAAGGGATAAGTAGTTTAGTTTATGTATTTACTGACGTCTCAGTGAGATTCGCACTTGGCCGAGTTTTTACTGTGGCGCTAACACGGACTCTTTGTCGGCGAATTTTTTCCCTCTCTAAGGACTGTTTCATCAAGCACAACAAATGTGCTAGCCTCACATTAATGCCATGTGGAGTGGAGCCACGTTCTTGGCTAAGTATTTTCCTAGATTTTACCTTGAGGTAGGTATCTCTTACGCAATTACAAGTTTTCGACGTCGACGACTCATGGAGAGAGATTTTTTGCGAGTTTACTCACTACTCTGTGGTAGGTCAAAGCATTAGTGCTGTGAAGGACAGTCGCCATGAAATATATAAAGGTATGATAAATAGATATAGCATGGGGTAGTTAAACAATATGCTTTACAAAAGCATATTGTTTAACTACTAATTCACTACCAATTGTTGACAAATAAATGTATTCACTGAATTGTGTCTGACAATTAACTTAACAGATGTCAGGCAGTAATGATTCGTTAAAACATTTACCGTAACTTATTAGCAACTGGCAGAAATAAAACGCACGTTAATAGGTATTCGTATCTTAATAATTACTCACAGTCAGGTGTTGATCGAAGTTAATAATATTTCGTATCATTTACACGTCCCGATAAATTGCCGCAGCTTAATTTTTAAGGCTAAATATCGATTAAACAGAACGAGATAATAAATAAAATCGATGCGTGTTCCAGCATCCAGTTTTTGTATTAACGAATTGAGTACGCATATTCATGATCGGACGTGACTACACACGGTGGGAAAGACCCACTTATACTGCAGATCTTAAGACTCAATTTAAAGAGCAAACAACAACAGCTCTGTTGCCCTGTATTGGTATAACAGTGCAAGTTCTGCCTTAACGAAGTAGGTGGATTTATTAGAGTTTAAATTGGATCCTGGTAAAATATCTGCCGAGAACGTAACAAATACCACGAATATGTACGAGTATGTAGATCTCTGCGATACCGCAGGAGTTACAATCAGTAAGGACACTATATGGTTAACTAGACAAGTTTGTTTTTTGTTATATTTTTAACAGCAAAGTCTGAGCTGAAAACTCGTTAAAACAACGTGTCATACGGTCTTCATTGCAGACATTGCACACAGACTGTGCTCAACAATGTTTCTGCGGATGCATGTACCGACAGCCACAGATAGATGTAATCTTGCTGTCGCTACTTCAGTTGATATTGACGCAAGAAGAGTTGAGAAATGTATACTCTGTCTGTGTTGTTGATAGTGTGTTAAGCGCAGACGCAGGCCGGCGGCTAAATGCGAGGATTAATGTCAACAGCTCACCGTTTGCGCGACAGCTGACGTTGACGAACCTCGCATATTGTCTGAAGGATCATTTGCTTTCCTTTTTAGATAGGATGCTAATGCTACATAATAATCATATTAATGGCCTGCCAGTGAGAATGCTGTCAGGAGCCAGGACCAAAGAGTACAGTTAGCGCTTGTACACTTCTCTGGTTAGTTAGTTGGACCCAATTTTGCGTATCGTGCAAGCTGGCTCTGAGAATATACTGACTGTACAAGCGTCGCCCTAATAAGACAAGTATTAAAAGTGTATTATAGGCAGTCCGGTGCCCAAAAAACACTATAATATACGTTGTCATATCACCGAACATAATAGGAATAACAAGCGTGCTCAAATCAGCATAATACCATAATCTTGGGAGGATCGCCATTCAAGCACTCGTGTGTTTTAAGCAAGGAAAGTAGATCGCAAATCGACAGTGACACTGCAGTTGCTCGACTTTACTGCGTAGGCCAACAAGGTAGTCCCATTCTCGTCTCATGTCCGAGCAAATGGCCCGAGAAAAATGGAAAGTGGAGTCTAGTGCAGTGTGCTGCTGTCCGAGTTTCCGACGATGCGGCGTGTCACTCGAGCGTGTGAAAAAAGACAGTTTATCGTTCCATAAAAAAAAACACAAATACCGAATGTGTATGTCATTTCATGTCACATATATAAGAATGAAATCGTCCGAATGAATAGACGTTAATTGTAAAGGGAAAGGCGAAAAAAACGGAATGAAATACCTGTATAGTATTCTTGAACAGTAGCTTTTTTAACTCTGACAGTCATGTGATTCCGAATCTGACTGCAATTTTGAAATTATAACTATCAAACTAGTTCATTCCAATCCTCCAAAAAACAGTCGCATTCGCAGTCAAAATGTACCCTGAATAAAATTGCGATCCAGATTGATGGCACAGACAGAGAATGAAGATACAGGCTACCTAGTGATTATCGCTATCACAATAAGAAAAATTTGCGAGATTACAGGCATAAAATGTAGCAAAAATACTTATTTTACGCCACCATGGTTCAGACATGCAGAAAAAATATTAAAACTTCAGGGCATACGAAAAAAGATAATTGCTAGAAAAAACTTCAGGACAAGAGCTCAGCCCGGGACGTTCGTTAAAAGTATTTGTGTAGAATATCTCACAGAGAGTAAGAAATGTAACTACTGTTTAATGAAAAACCAACTATTTGTACACCCGTGGGAGGAATAGGAGATAAGATTTTTAATAGGTCCGTTTTTTTCAACAAGTTAAGGGTCGCTTTCTAGAAAATCAGCTTAATTGTAATAATATTGTGTTTTACTGATTTCAATTAACTTCCCATATCACAATTAGCTTAATCGTAATAAGCCTTCTTTGGCAGAATAATGAAAGTTTCGATGATTCGATTTACTCTGTGAATTAGTTAATGAGACAGAGACAAAAGATACAAAACAGAGCGAGAAAGCATGTTTGTTTTGTCTTGAGGTGTCAGCAAACGTCAAGTCAGTTTGGTAACCATGGCCACTATCACATGGTTTTGACAGCCACTAAACTGAGTATAATCGCCTAATCTTGGCCAATTAGCTTAAATGCAGGATAGTCGTGATTAGCAGTGAAATCACCGTGGAGCATGTAATTTTTTCGCTAATTCAATTTAAACTACAATTATTCTGCGCTACCAAATTATCAGCTACATAAATCGTGGTGAAAGCCGCCCTTGGCCTCTGTAAAATCTATAGAATACATTATTGCTGGTATTTTAATGTCTTTCAAGAAATAATTGTAAATAATAATAAGTGCTCCTGTAATGAAAACACTTTGGTCCATGAATACATTTACATAAATATCTAGATTAAACATTTAGTTTAAAAATACACGTTTATTTTTATACACTCTGGATTACGCGTCAAGAATAATTTTAACCCATTTTGAGTGCAACTGGTTTGTGGAAACATTACTAGTACTCTACTTTTTCTCTACAAAGTATGAAGTTGTTTATGTAGGTAATTTGGAAATGAATTTGAATAATTGTTGTCAAAAATACAGATGATGAATCAATTCCAGTTTTGTCTCCATTACATTGCACGGTGTCACAGTTAAAACTAAGTTAGTTCCTTTTTAAAACGGAGGCTTTTATAATACTTACTGGCTTCCGCATGCTCACCACCGCTTACCTATAACAAAAATAAAACCATTCAAAAAACTAACTTTACAAGCACACACAGCGGGGTTACTCGGCGAGTGCAAACCGCAATAAAATACCGAGTTTATAGCCACTGATAGATATTTAACTAAATTGTAAGCAGCGGAAGTGAGCCTGAAACATAATAACATTATCTTAGGCTCATTAATTACTATCGCGGGATGTGAGAGCGCGCTGCTGCAATTATGACATGAGGAAGGAACACAGCGGCAGGCAGTGAACCTGCGATAGTACTGTCGGGAGTAGTCTTGAGAGATTTGCATATAAACTCGTGCTATTAGTTAATAAAATTTCTCGCTAAAGGGCAGCGACCTCATTGAACACATGGTAGCCACGAAAATCATCATCGAAATGAACTTTTGTACTAATTTGCTAGATCATCGCCTGATATACTGAACATGGGTTCCAACTTCGTGCTATCAGCCTCTGGAACAAACTTCCCAGTGCTATCAGGGACAGTCCTTCACTCAACATTAAAACAACGCTTGAAAGAACACTATCTTTCTCTACCCTATTATACTTAATTTTCTATGTATATTTTATGTATTGTTTGATTCGTATTTTTATATGTAATTATGTACTCATTAGTAAGTAGTCTATTAATATACATATTCGTATATATTTATTGCATATATCAGAAACAAACACAAACAATACAGAAAAGGCATGAACAAAGGCAAGCTTATCTCTAAAAAATGATTTCTTTTTATGATATATTATGTCTATTTATATATTTATCGTTGTGCACATATGTAGGTCTACCTTTTAATAAATAATCCTCTCCATCCTAGGTTTGTTGGAAGAGATCTCTTATTAGAGATAAGCTCGCCTTTGTGCATGTTTTTTTCCGAATTATGTGTCTGTATTATGTTTTCTGTGCAATAAAGTATAAAGTAAAGTAAAGTATAAAGTATACCTACTATATCTGAATATCTAAGACAACTTCATGTAAAGTGATGTGGAGTAGTCAAAGTTATATATGGCCTTTAACGCAATAAAGATAAATAAATAAAACCGGCCAAGTGCGAGTCAGACTCGCGCACGAAGGGTTCCGTACCATTATCTATATAATTGGAACAAAAAGTAAACTTTAGAAAAAACCGACTTCCACAAACCCTATTTGATTAGATTGAGTTTAATACAAACTGTAACCCCTTATCCCCCCCCCAGGGGAATTAATTTTGTCAAATCCCATATCAGTGCTACCCCACGCTACTGAGGAACCCCTGTACAAAGTTTCATGGCTCTAGGTCCATCGGTTTAGGCTATGCGTTGCCTGCCCGTCAGCCACGCATTGTATTTGTACCTAGTATTGAGCAGATCTGGTGGCCATATGTGGTCTTCTTCAGCAGTTCCGCATCACAATATTATGCTTACCATGTGCATTTGCACGAGTTATTATGAAAAACACAAAAATCACTATAGGTCTAATCGGTCTAATTTTCCAAATCGGTCCATCCGTTTAGGCGCTATCGAGGCACATACATAAAAAAATAAATAAAAAAAAACAAACATCCGGACGAATTGTAAACCTCCTCCTTTGGGAAGTCGGTTAAAAAAACCGCAAAAAAACACGTTAATTGTATGGGAGCCCCCTTTATATTAAATTTATTTTGTTTTTAGTATTTGTTGTTATAGCGGGAACAGAAATACGTCATCTGTGAAAATATCAACTGTCTAGCTACCACGGTTCATGAGATACGGCCTGGTGACAGACAGACGGACGGACGGATATCTTGAGATTTTAAGGTACTTTCCCTCCAGGGCCCATTCGTTTGTTCCACCCTGTATATGTGTGATCTGTAACTGTATTTTTCATGAAATACCCAAAAAGTTTTGTTCAAATTATCATCTTATGTCAGAATAACTTTGTAGCTAGTTGAAAAATAACATTTGAATTGATTCAAAGCTTGCCGCGCTTTTAGGGCCTTTAGTACCTACTAAACGCCGCCGTAAGCAGCACTGTCTACAACCTACTCCTACTGGAAAACGTGAGACACCCATCTACAATTTCCGTACAATGAGGTTCACTCACTCATTATGTCAATGTCATGCAGACTGCAAAACATCATTTCAACGCACCAAAGAGTATTTAATTAAAACATCACTGGCAGCCAAACTTGAAGTGGCCAAAAGGAAAAAATTAATTTCTGTGCTCTGAGATTTGTATGACAACAAAAGTAATTAAAAACTATTAATTTTATAATTATTTTCTAAAAGTTCTACATAATAAATAGAGACGTCGTAATTCATCAATTAATATTTAAAGTCTTTGTAGAAGTCCGGGGACGACATTGCCATATCATTTAAATTTAGTTTCATTAAAAGAAGGCTTACCTACCAAAACAAAATGGCCTTGGTATAAACTTTTCAAGCGTGTTGTGAAGACGTATCTTGTACCGAGACCACTTTCAATTTGTAATATCTCTCGTATTTCAGTATTTGTGGTTGGTGCGGCAACAGATATACACATTCTGTGAAAATTTCAGCTTTCTAGCTATTACGGTTCGTGCAGGCGGACCCGGTGACAGACGGACGGACGGACGGACGGACGGACGGACAGCGAAGTCTCAGTAATAGGGTCCCGTTTGGCACCCTTCGGGTACGGAACCCTAATAAAGTACCAGAAAAAGATAGTGAGGACAGTGTAAATAAAATACCTTGTATCTCAAATAATAAATAAATAAATGTTATTCACCACACACTTTTAATTTTAACTGTACTATCGTTAAGTATGGCATGCCGTCAAGAGTACCTATTCAGCTTAAGCTATAAACCTCCCTAACCTAGGCCCTTAAACACTTATACAATTATTTGTTTTACAATCAATCACAAAAGTAATTACGGCACTAAAAGCTTTTTTATGAACTTTAGGGTTGAAGTAAGAGGATAGTTTGCACCGATTAAAATCATTCGTTCTACATCTATTTCTTATGAGGCTCGTTCAGAAAGCGTGTTAGCGTTAGCGAGTTTGAAACTCTACTTTGTCTAGGCTTTCAAAGTTAATCCGAGAATAGCGCTTGTTTTCAGCGGCCTAACATAATTAGCAACACAACTTTAAACCATCAAAACAAAAGAAAGATTTCATTTGCATGTACTAACTTGCAATGAAATCCAACAAGGAACGGATAACCTCACACATGGACTTTCGACACGATATAAGCAAATCACAGAAACATAGACGACGATGAAATCGCGATCCCACACGACACTTTAGATTGAACAGAGGGTACCTGACTTAATACAAACCCTCATAACTGTCCGGGATAGAAGGTAGTTTACAGTGTAATGCCCTGGCCGATGTCGGTAAATAGTACTAAATAGGCATTTCGCTGAAAGGGCCGCGTACACAGTGGCTACGTGATATGCTCCTCGGATATGGTAATTCAGCTTAGCCGGCCATACAAAGTATGGAAATGAGTCGCGGGATTCCTCGGAGAGCGTGTTGAAATTAATGAGAAATTATTCAACAACACTACTAATTAATTCTAGTGACCGCCGGCTGTAAGCATCCGCTGGTGTAATGCTGTTCTCACAAAACTGGGCTAGAATGCGCTCTTAGTAAGGAAACGCATTTGCCAAAGTTAGTACCGCTGCGTATTTATTTACGCTGATAAATCCTTAACCAACATACAAAAATAAGTATGGTCAAATCTATGAAGCATAGTAACCCGAAGTAAATTTCTGACGAGTAACGGAGTTACCAAATAACGTATTTATGCAACTGTGTATGTAGTCTATTCCTTAGCAATAGGTTCTTATATGTACCTATGTGTAATAATAATATCTATGTACTTACTAGAATAGTTTTATTGTACGCGCAATTCTTCCCCTTACCTATCATCTCGGTCTCCAACCAAACATGGTTTGCTGGAAGAAATCTCTTATTAGAGATAAGCTCGCCTTTGTACATTTTTTTTTCTATGTTAAGCTATTTTTACTGTCATGTGAGTACAATAAGGAAATAACGAAATTACGAAATAAATATTTAATAAATCCTGGTTCGATAAATTGATCACCCAGGATGTTAACAAAGCGTCACGCCTTTTCCCTTACGGGGTGACAGAGGCAGAGTTGTATCCACGTTCAGCTATTCAATACCCAGGTAATATTCCGTTACAGTCGACCAAGTGCCAAGTGGACATTCATCACGCCCGTACTGATTGCCATCCGGTCATTTATTGTGTAGAGTTCTCTACAGCACAGTAAAATGGAATAAGTGTAGAACATAATTAGAAACATGTAACAATTAACTTTATTAGGCACTTGTAGCTGCAATCTGGAAATTAGATAGTAGTTAGGCGCTTGATATGTTTCTCAACAGGAAATTGCTGTGGAGTAAAATGATTGAATGTTTTAACCCATTTGACAAGTCTAGGGGCTTGTGCAATTAGAAGAACGATAATAAATATAATCCTCATCATATCTGCTACAGCTGGTATAGTTCCCAGGTTCTGGAGAGTTAGATGACCAAATTATGATCTTTCAAAATTAAAAGAGGACATTGCTAAATGCAACCTCAAAGAGGTTAGAACGTAAGAATAATTATAATAGTATTTTTCTATTAAAACAAAAAGAAAGGTGCTATAGTTAAGATTAAGATGATACAAATAAATACTTCAGTCAAAATTATTAGTAATTAGCCTCGAAAAGCTATGAAGATTGAAGTATTGCTCAGGCCTGACAAACTTCGTACGATCCCTATTAATCGTGAGAACCTCACATTCCTCTTATTATGTTGTTCACGTAAACGTCATGTAACTATGCCTAGTAAAATTGTCGTAAAGTGAAACGTTGATAGTTGCGCGTTATTGCTCATAGAAAATAACAGTAAAGTTGGCGACGAGGGAGATATTGAATAAGTAGTAATTAATTGATAAAGTTATATAAAATCGTGTACGACAGCACACGCAGCACAATAAAAAATTGTTCACTCGTAACCGAGTGTCTCCACTGAACATAATATTCATAATTTCTTTATTGCACACAAACAGTTACATAAGACAATATAAAACATAGAAAACGTGTACAAAGGCGAACATATTATGCTAGAGAATTTCTAATGATTCCAGGAGGGTGTTGTCTCGAAACTAGCAAACTTCCGCAATGTACGTGTCGGTCGGTATGCATCGAATAATAATAAATTAGGGTGTCCCCATACATAAAACATGTATTATTTATTAATATTTTTCTTGTACAATGGCGCGGAACGCTTCGTGTCAGAGCCCAACTCGCACTTGACACAGATTTAAAAAATATTTTATGCCTTTCTGATACCCTGTATACGCTGCAGTCAAATGACTGCCATGTTAAGAACTGGATTTTACCAACGAAAGAGTAACTTTTACTCGAGAGTATCTTCTACTTTTTCATAGACACTAGTGACACCCAGCGGGTCGATTCTCGCGCCTTCGGTATACGGATATCGAGACCTATATTGACAGATTCCCGTACAAAATCACTTGATATAGGTGTATATCGTATATCGAAGGGGCGAGAATCAAACCGCAGATCAGATCACCTCATTTTGAACTGTGTCATACAAGTTATTCTCGGGATAGTTATTCTCGTATAACTTTTTGTTGGTGAAATTCATCCTAAGACACAGATAAATAAAGATAGCGTAAGAAGGAAATTTTACCACCGAAGAGTAACTTTTTACTTGAGAGTATCTTCTACTTTTTCATAGAATGACCTCATTTTGAACTGTCATTATCATACAAGCTATCCCCGGGATAGTTATTTTCGCATAACTTTTTGTTGGTAAAATCCAGCTTAAGTATAATACATACATATGCGATGTATTGCACGCGCAAGCGCAATCGTGATTGAAATACCACTACTGCAGATGAGAAGGAGAAGTGTTGTTTGGTATGTACTCCTTAACTGCATTATTTAAGTAAACTTTCAACAGGACTTGGCCGTTGATTCGGATACTTTCTCTTGACTTGAACTCTATGGACGTGGTAGGTTTTATTGCTTGTACTAAAGAGGAAAGTGTGTAAGTTCATTCTTATCATAAACAAAGAAATATTTTCCCTATTTATATTTACCTTTTTTCCTTTGTCCAGGAGCATCTTTATCAATAATATCGATGCAGTACAGCGTGAGTGTCAATGTCGATGATGCTCATACTGTTTCCAGCTATCATGGTGATATTAGCGTTTACCTGTATACACATATTTATCAGGCCACTGTTGGATTAAAGCATCACCCAAAGCATGCCATTGGTTCCGGCCCCTTCTATGTAATACGATCAAAATGTATTATGTCCACTTGAGCTACTTTTTATAACGGAACCAAAATTTGTGAACCTGTAAAATATTTAAGTTGCATAGAACGGCTACAACAAACAATAAAATTTAGGGTAACTGTTAAGCGAATTGTCCCAATTGAATTAAAATGAGCATGAGAACGTAAACTCATAAAAATCAGTCAAGATACAAGATTATGCGGCGTGAGAAAGGAGGGTAATAATATTAAGGAAAAAAGTAGACATGCAATATGAACACAATAAAAATTACGCTTCACACAAAATTGCGACGACTCATAAAATTATGCTCATTTCACTTCACAGCTTATTATAAAACATTTTGTCGTCTATTGCACCACGCAGTAAACAAACCAATAACAAAATGGAAATAAGTACAACGTAAGAAGAATAAAGGCTAAAATAATGTTTATGATACAAGTCAAATAAACAAAAACGAAACTTTCATTAATTGTGTCAAGGCCATTATACTTTTAAGAGCAAATTTTACCAACGAAGAGTAACTTTTTACTCGAGAGTATCTTCTACTTTTTCATAGATCCTCAATTTGAACTGTAATTATTTTCATACAAATTATACCCGGGAGAGTTATTTTCGCTTTTTGTTGGTAAAATCCAGCCTAAGAAGACACGTGACACCGCATAATAAAGATTTACCTTATTACCACAAAAGATATTAAACCCAGTTTAACCTCAAAAAAATGTCACACATTTTTGTTTTTATACAGGTGTTGAACGGTGGTTTATTTTTTTGTAGTAAGGCCCTTATTATTCTAATAATGGTTTAGGACTATAGATTGTCAAATATTATGGCTCTTTCATAATCAAGTTTGTGAGTATGAGTACCCATAGGACGATACGCTACACATTGGCCATATACTTATGTGATATAAGTATTTTTGTCAAAAATATAGAGACTAACATATGATGATACTCATTGTAAGCAAAACACCAGATCAGCAAATAAAATATTATTTAGGATCCACGGTATCTGTAAATAGTCGATATCATTACCATTTCAAGGGATAGAATATAGACGTTTATTGCATAAACCAAATGTTAGCATGGTTTGTCTGTGGGACCCTTCAGTGTCCTCAGTGGATCTCAAAAAAGATTAAACTCATGTCAACTACATAATATATCTTGTTTAATTGTGAAAAGCCGAGTATTTCCAGATGCCTTTAGACGCCATTCGTATATCACATAGGACTTACTCGATACTATTGGACCTCTAGTCGCTCGCACACTGCACGAAGTTTTATATAATTAATGTTCATTTACAACTTATTGTGATGTTTGTTATTATCGGCCATTGAATACAGTGGCTTTAAGTTTGTACGAGGCCTTTGTTTTACTTAACCCGTGCTAATAATAGCATAAATCATCTTACCAATAAAAATGATGATTATGCTTTAAAACTTAATACATCTGATACGCACCTTGGGCAAGCATTATTCTACGCATGTAGGCTACCTGGGGCCGAATTCTACTAAGTTCACAAGCATACGCCAAGCCTGGCACAAACTTCAATACGAGGTATTTGGTAACCTCGTATTGAAGTTTGTGCCTGGCTTGTCGTATGCTTGTGAACAGTAGAATTCGGGCCCAGGACTGGCGCCAGCGTAAGTACGTTTTGGACAGTAGAATACGAAGTACTTACGCTGGCGCTTGTGAATTGGATTCCGGTTTTAGTAGAATACCAAATACCTCGTATTGAAGTTTGTGCCAGGCTTGTCGTATGCATTCGGGCCCTGTTGTAGAGACTTTACCGCTAGCACATCAACAAGTCAGCTCTACGATAATCGGCCGTAATCACGGCAAAAATAAAAAGGCCGTGAGTCCGTGTATAAAGCTGGACTTTATAGGTACTCCTGTGTATTATAACCCTAGGACTGTCTTTACCCCGGGAGCCAAGTTCTTTTGTTTGTTTCTTCATAGGCTTTGATTTGAACTGTATTGTTGAAAAATCGCGCGCCATTGATTTGACGCTAGACGCTTGCGAAGTTATTATTGAGTTATCCATGGCATGACAATCGTGAAAACATAGTAACGATATAGATTATTCTTGACTAAAATAAACTAGTGGCTCTGTGAGCTGTAGACCTCGCGAGTATGTCGGTGGGAAAGCTTAACTGTTAACTTCAATAACACATACAAACTTATGAATTTACCTGGTTACGTACATGCAGTATGAAAGTAGCCGCACCAATAACTTTGTAAACTACATTTTGCGATCTAAAATACAACCTATTGACTTTTTACTAAAATTATATAGTCTGTTTCAATCTCAAGGTCTTTACGAATCCAACGATACCTTATTTGTTAATATCCATCGAGCCGTTTGGGTTGTAGCGTTTTGTTTACATTTTAAAACCCCATATCTCCGCCATTTTGAAAAAAATCCAAAAACTGGCTCGACAAAAAAAATCTGTTTAATTGTTCAACCTACTCACAAAATTTCACGCGAATCGGTTGAGAAATGCGCCCTGTAGAGGAGAAAAACAAACAAACATACGAAAGCATTTTTGGCCAATCCTGAAACGGAGACGCTTCGCTCGCTTTGCTCGCTCGGTCAATTATCTTAGGGCCATTTGCACCAAAAACTTAATGACGATTAGCGTCTTAATTCTATTTAGCTGCTGTCAAAATGTATGAAATCTGTCAAACTTAATTGTGATTAACGCGCTAATCACAATTAGTGATTTTGGTGCAAATGGACCTTAGTATCTTTGCATATTGTGACAGAGGCGTATAAACGTCGTTTTCAGTTTATTTCATACATAATTTAGGCCTAATAAAGAAATATAACTTGCTACCCCGCTAATGTTCCGTTAGGCTACAAGTAAAGAACAATGGGTTATTTGACTCATTCTTTTTGTAGCCAATTAAATTTCAATATCTAAAAATACACACACAATGTAGGTAGGTATATGTTTTCTAAAGTGACTTTTGTAGTTTGCTTGTCCGGAAATGCGGTGATTGTTTTAATGGACTCAGGTCTTCACCAAAAGATAAAAAAAAACTGATAATGAAAATACAAGTCGAATAAAATGTTTAAACGCAACTTCAACTTCTGTTTCTTTGTGTTATTGGCCCTTTTGTACGGGCGTTAAAATGAGCTCGACGCCTAACTACAGTATTTGGCAGCTAATGCAGACAAATTCCAAACCCTCGACGACCGAAAGATGTCTCATCAGGAGTACGTTTCTCACACATTCGATATACGGATATCGACACCTATATCGAGTGATTTTGTATGAAATTCATTCGATATAAGGTGTCGATATTCTTAAATCGAGTGCACGATTATTATATCCCTGATCATGCATATTATGTATTAACAATTTAAACATTAAAAATGTTTGTCCAACAATTATAGAAAATGGCGACCTCTGTGGTGTTGCGGTCGAGGCTGTGCTTCCCAAGCAACGTCCCGGTTTGGGATCCCAGTTGGGGAGGAAGAAAAACAAATCGCCAAGACTTTGATGTAACATGCCTGTGACATCACTGTTTCTGGTTCCCAAAAGGTATCTTTGTGTGGGGCCAGATTCAATGCATGTGCCTGTTTGTAAATATTATGTGCTATATAAATGTCTTATATAAATAGCTGTGTTATATAAATCGGTAAACCTTTCCGTCCCATACAAGGTCACAAACACAACTAAGATCAACAGATGTGACTTATTACAGCTAACGGTCGCCCGGCGTTCCCAGGCCCAGTTCCAGGAGCGGTCTGTTTTAGTACAACGCGGGTAATTAGACGCCGCGCGGGCGCCGCGTAAGGACAAAGCCTGCGGAGCACGCGCCCGGACACCCGTGTCGGCCTAGTAACATCATGTTCTTAGTACTGTTTGTACACACGGCTTGGAATTGTGCTATGCGGGTTGCAAGCCGCAAACGAAACAACAACATGGCGTCACGGATTTTGCCATCCCAGAGAGGGGGCTAGTCTGTTGCCGGAACGAATCTAAGGCAACTTACCCACTCAAGCGACTTGCCTTAAATTAAATTGTAGTTTTGTACATCATCTGCCGCCACTGATGGCGCCCAGTGATTAATAGAAGTATTTTTTTAGTACTTTTTAATGTTTACGATAAACTAAATGACTACGACTAAACTACTAGTTATCTTTCGCTAATATCAAGCTAATTCTAATTATCAAGCAATCTGGTTTGGTCGCTGAAGATTAAACTTTTATCATCAATAAAACTATTATCTTGATAAACAGTCTCAGTTCATGTTAGGCGGAAATAAATTGAAAGTCTTTAAGGCTGTACTTAAGCAGGATATCGCTTGGTGGCGACTAACTGCATGGTATCATAGTATATTGGGAAGAAACCACAAAAAAGACACCTACCGGGTGTTTAAATACTTCAGGATAAAACAAAAAATAATTTTGTTATTTGCCTATATCCTCCCACTGCTGGGAAAAGGCCTCTCTTTCCATTTTCCACCAAAAAATTAAGGATATAAAATACTATACCATATTTCTTATGCATAATGATGATATCAAGGACCACATTGTAGTATGGAACCTGGCATAACTACCGACCGTCCGCCATAATAAAAAAGTAATAAATTCGCCGCCACTCACGAAATCAGTGTCAATTGATAGTAAACGGCATTAGAAACACAAATCATTGATTGTCAAATTCCCGTAAGTGGTATACTTTCGGAGATACACAGGGTGGAAAAAATCTATGGACCCTGGAGGGAAATACCTTAAAACCTTAAGACAGCTATGTTTGCTTAAAGGAAACATATTTTTTTTTTTAAAACTGCATCAACGATAGGTAGGATTTATTCATGCAAAATATAGGGATTCAATAAAATAATAACGTGCTGGCCCATTTTCCGGATGCAAGACTATAAAAAACACATAAAATAAGCCTATTCCAAGACTAGCGAATCGCACTTCAAGTGTAAGAAGACATGTTGTATTATATGGAAGTTGCAGATAAGAAACGCAGATCTAATTTCCAGAACACAAATAGAACATGAACAGGGATAACTAAAAGAAACAAGTTAGCTTGGTTTACGGTCCATACAAATAACAGGGCAATAGGGCTTTACCATTACTAGCTACAATAAAGTGTCGAGAAATACATATAATAAAATGCTAAACTAAGTGAGATTGTGAAGAGTATCTTTAGACGTGTGTTTAGCCAGTCATTGACTAAGAAGAAAACTAATTAAATCTAACGTACAAAAACAACTGGTTACACTAGGTGTGGTCAGTCAAACAATAAATTCAGGTAATCAGTTGTGAGCAATGAAATTATATTGATTTGAAATCTTATTACTTATTTACCTTAATTTACTAGTTATTCATGGACAATAAACCCTAGCTAGGAAATCAGGTTCGATCAGTCGACACCCTGTGAATGTATGCGGCGGGAGTGCAGAAAAGCTAGACATAGAAAACAGGTCAGGTTGGTACCCATGCAGCGTCATGTTGCATACTCGTATGGAAGGACTAAATAGGATCAACTTTCTTATGTATTTTAATTTAATCTTATGCATTACCACTTTCCTTATCCTGAGTCGTTCGAGTCATTCGAGCTATATCAGCATTGGAATATCATATCGGACAATGTGTAAAAACCACGTTCAGAAATTGGTACTTTATATAATATTAGTAGTGTTTTATAATAGTTCAAGAGACATATTTAGGTAAACATTGAGTTCTTACTTCTTACTTACTTTCGTCGGCGCTACAACCCTTTGTGGCTCTTTGCCTCCTCCACGATCTGCTTCCATTTCGCTCTATCCGTGGCCTCCCTTCACCAAGATGTTTTCATCCCGATGCTCTTCAGATCCTCCTCGAGACAATCTCTCCACTTCTTCCTGGGTCTTCCACGGGGTCTTTTCTGTTGCGGGGTCTAATTGCTAATGATTTTGAAGCTCTGGTGTCATCCATTCTCTCCAGGTGAGATGATTCTCCTGGAGAGAATGGATGATACATTGAGTTCCACAATTCATTTAATTAAAACTCTGTTTCAGTTGTATTGGGTATTTAGTATCATAATCATATCGGATGGTTAAAAAACAGCAAATTATCTGGACCCGGAACTACGGACCAGCGTCCTCATGCGAAACAAATAAATAATTATTGACATTCTAAACATTAATGACAGTAATCGTCCGACCAACACTAACTTAGATGACAGTTCAGATCAGTGACCACTAATCACAGCTCAAAGACTCATTGAACTTATTATTCAATTGATCGCGAGAAAAAACTTATAAACGCCACGACCCGGAAAGCTTAGTCAAGTTATTGTTTGTATTCAATAATAAGACGTTCATAATACCTGCACAAGTCTACAGGCAAAATTACTGGAAGGTTGAGGCTAGTGTGATGGAATATGTGGGAAGAGAAGGGTTAAGCTTCTTAATGATCTACTTAGACTTTTCCTTGAGAAAGCTTGCTTGTTTTCGCTATCGTAATTGCGTTTCATGTGATAATGGGACGTCTTATTGTCCGCTGAGAACCCTTTGAAAGATTTAAAGACAAACAAGCGGATAAATTAACCATGCAACTGTGCCCCCGCCTGACCGGGACAATGAAAACTCGTGTTCCGACGATGCGATTTGAACCCTCGACCTCTGGCTTATGGAGAAGCTATCAAAGAGACCATAGACAGATCCAAATGAGAAAAGTGCTAGCGCACATAAAAGTGAAAGTGCGAGACATATTCTAAAAAGGATTAGAGGAATTCTGACACAAAACGACGGGGTCCGAGAAAGTGGTCATAGACTTATTACAATAAATGCATTGTTACAAAAGTTACTAATACGCAAACAAAACGCTCTTTCTATACCATTGTTGAGATTTGCACGGTAAAGCTTTCGCGTTTTCCTCCGCAAATGTAGAGATAAAAGTATTCGCGACAACGGCTAGTGAGACCAATTTAATGACACTGCACATTAATTTAGCAATCCCGTGATTTGGTAAAGGCGTTGATTTGTGACAAGGAAACCTATTTAAATAAACGTACAATGAGAAAGCAATAATGATTTTAAATTCGTATTGTAAAGGTCTGTTTATTACATTACATCATATCTGTTTCCCATGTGATTAGCTACACATCCGGAGGCTTTGCTTTCATCGATAGCTTGACGGATAGTTCAGATAGTGGTGTAGAAACATTCGATCGTACATAAGAAATTTTATAATATAGTACATATTGAATATTAACCATATTGTAGCACTATTCATACAAGAAACGTTCCCACGGTAGCGCCAGATTTTTCAGGCATTGTGAAAGGTCAATGAACTTTGCCATATAAAATTATAATGATGATTCCAATTAAAGACTTAAGACTGACTCTTCATTATCCATCGCTTCCTCTGTGTATTTTGCGGAAGGAAAAGAAAAAAAATATAAAAATATTAAACTTAAATAAAACATATTTATGTTCCCAAAAAAAACCCCTGAGCCAAGGGTGCAGACCGTCACAGTGCGCGGTCGCTCACAGCTCGCTCACCGTCTCTACCATCACTCTCGAAGCTGGAGCCACGAGAACGCTACCCCTCTCGCTTTCTCCTACGCCTATCGCTCTCTCTATCCGTCCTTCGGCGGATCATTCCTCTTCTTCTTGCAAGGTTAAGGTTACGTCAGACGTGTTATGTTATAACCGTTGGGGCGCACTCCGCCAAGTTCAGTGTCTCGCTGAGTGTGGCCGCGACGTCTTGCCCGCGACTCGGTGTCGGAAGGAGGACTGCGACTGTGTTCTAGTGAAGTTCATGAGCCGGGTGTTGATATTTGTTTGAACTGTCGCCGGTGTTTTGGTGTGCCGTGAGTTTACGCGAGGTACGTGCCTTTTCTGTGACTTTTCACCAGGTATTTTTTTTTTGGTTAGGATCTTCGGTAGTGCTTCCTGAAAAAAATTGAAAGCTCCTTTCAGGAAAAGCTTGATAATAATAGTCGCGTTTTAATAAACATTTCAAGCGTGTCCTCAACTTTTAGTCTAAAGCAATAATCCAAATTTAATCTATTTAATTTCATATTAGATATGAAAATAACTCCAATTCGCAAGGTTAATTCTTAAGAGCAGCAAAGGCAGATTCCCCGAGAGTTCCTAGGTCTATTTTAGAGCATATAAACAAGATTCTCGCGGATAACTCGAGTACAAGTGAATCTTGCTCAATAAACTGGTTTATAAATATTTTATGGCGAGGGTTGCACCGAGGGCCGAGCCGCCAGTACTCTCGAAGAGTATGTTCGTAATTAACTGTTTAATCTCTATGACATCAATGAGGAGCAGGAAACAGTAGACTGAGGCGATTTTTAGTACCGAACTTAAGCTTTCTTGAGGATTATGGGTAATTGACTATTTACCTTTCATTAGGCTTCTTAATTAGTGCGCCCTTTTGCAATTAAAATTTTACCAAACTGAAATACGAGATAATTTATGGATAATGTGGCTAAGCGATAAAAGCTTGCGAATATTGAATATAAAGTTGTGTTGTCGATATTAGTACAGAATCATACCTTGCTATTTTACCATGTTATCAAAATATATTCTTCATAACATCGAACAAACAATATTATGAATTATGGATCAAAGTTAGCGCTACTTAAATAAATAAATTTGGTAATAACAATTAGAAAATAAAGTACTTTTAAGTTTTTCGTTCCAAGTAGAACATAAAATACTCCAATTTATTCCCAACTACAACTACCGCCAGGTTCCTACAATCTCACCTTCCTGTATTACAATGATCATCCAGTAGAGTAAAACTAGCCCATTATCCCCATCGAGAGGCAAAGGCCTTTCAAGTTCAGGGTCATCAAACCAAACGTATTATCTAACGAAAAATGAGCCGCGGACATTGAGTGCGGATGTTCTGTGCGCGTACCGTTAAGGTGGCGGACGCTTTTTGCGCGCTCGAGCCACTTCCATTATGATTCATTGCGGTCAGACGCCGGACTGTGTGTCAAAAGGTTTTGCGCACAACTGCAGCTTTTCTCGGAATTTCACGTCTGAGATTTTAATCTAATGCATTGTGGGCGAAATGAATGTAGATTTAAGAATATGAATACGATTCGGTCGCGTTTTTAGGAAGTTGGTCTACATTTATTCAGATTTTGTAAGAGATTTTACGACGACTTTCTGAATTCCTAAAGTAAAGTATGTTATAGATTAGAGCTCCGTATTATTTTGACCGCTAAATGAATTGTACATGTTAAAGTTCATTGCCCTTAAAAATATATACTCAACGTAAATCCTGATTCAATTAATATATTCTACTATTACCCATAAATATTGTAAGTTCCTGGAGGGACAACTTTTATTACATGCACATCCAGTTCTGGCTTCACATAAGCCTGTCCATTAAACGACCATACGGTCATATAGGAAGTGGCCATTTCCTACGCGTCTTCGATCTTGTATAGGCTGGTTAAGCTCTGATGGGCACAAGGAATAATGCCTTAGCTATATTTAGATACCAAGCAGCCGTGCACTTCTTACTATGGAACGTTCCAATTAACTTCTAGCTATACGACTTAGCGCGAATCCCAGTTATGATTGCGGATTTATGGCATTAATGAGAGCTATGAATTCGTTAGCGGCGAGTTTACTTAAGTTTTTTACCCCGCTCTTGGCGGTAAAATCTCATGCAATTTTTTATCACGAGAAAACAAACGATCCGCTATTTTACACATCCTCCAACAATATATTAAACTCGGCTGTAACACGAGTCGTAACAATTTTTAATCAATAAAAACAAACGATTGCATTTGCCTAGAGGGCAGAAGATGACAAACTCTATCAAATAAATTGCTAAGCGGCGCGCGCCGCGCCGTACAAAAGACATCAACGGGCGCGCGGCCGCGTCGACCAACATTCACTCTGTCAGTAAGCTATCGCATGTCAAACAAACATTGAACACGCAAAGAATCGTACAATTAAATGGCAACAACGAATCTAATGATGACGAATGAATCGTTAAATTGTGGTTAATTAGTACAAGCACTCGCATAAGAAAGAACTTATGGAACGGAAGTAAATTAAAAGCTTCATTATAATGCTGCTGCTACAAAATAAGGTAAAGCAAGTTTTACTTGTACTGTATTTGAGGTTTCTTATCTTATATTTAGTTAGCGGTTGGTTCTAGGGTCAGTACCTATCATCACCGCTGGTATATAGGAATTACGAAGAACCGTAGCAGTACCAAACCGAAACTGGGTTTGAATTAAACTATTCCATTCTCACGGTCCACGTCGACTGGCCACTTACGGGTTGGTCTATGTAGGCTACAATTGCACACGAAAACGCGAAGTAACTGGTAGCATTCGTGTTCCGAGAGCAAAGTATAACAGGCGATCTTCGGCTCACGAGCTCGGGTCAGAGGTCGCGTCCTGAACTAGAGTTTAGAAAGCGAACCCGCATCTCGGAATCTCATCATATTTTTATGTTCGTCACTGAGCTTTGTTTTAGTCATTTAAATTAAATCTAGGCAAGGTTTTTGACAGACAGGTTGTTAACAGAAAGTTTTGAGGTGATGGCAGGTGGAGCAGATCCTTGACCGAGTGGTGGCCGAAAGAAGGAAAGAGAAGCGTGGGTCGAACGGTAGCCAGATGTATCGATGACATTACACATATTGCGGGGAAGATTCGATTGGCACAGGACCGCATAAGTTGGCACAAAAAGGAGGAGGCTCATACCCAGCAGTGGGCGGAAACAAGCTGACGATGATGAAGGTCTCTTATTAGAGATAAGCTCGCCTTTGTACACGTTTTCTATGTTTTTTACTGTCCTATGTAACTGTTTGTGTGCAATAAAGAAATTATGAAATAAAGGTTTTAAAGCAAAGGAAAAAAAACGATAGTTCTTAGAATTCATAGCTTGGTCTACACGAGCTAATATAGCAGCCGGACAGAACTAAATAATAGACCAACAAGCATGACAATCACGATCCTTAGCCATTATAAAAATACTAGAAATAAGAAAATATGTAGGTTCAGGCGAGTAGGCACGCAATTTCCATTTTACCAGAATAATTAATACTGATGCCCACTTTTTCACAATGTTTACTGATATTTTCGAAATGTTGACTTTTAGTTTGGCATATAATACTATGTAATCACACAATATCTTATTGATAAAGTAAAGGTCTACTGTACATGTATATAATAGCCTATTTAAATCTCTACCGTTATTGATGCACTAACCTACTCTAAACTTATAAATTCTAACAAGGTATATAATTTAAATATGAAATCTTAGCCATAACTTCGATATATGAGAGGTTAGTTGGTACTCACGGCTTTGAATACAATAATTAGAAATTGAGTTATTATTGAATAAAATCCCGTTATTGTAAATGGTATGTTTATGTGTATGAAACTGCTTTTTGGGTCGTAAATTATCGTCTTATAACAGTTAACGGCTTCATTCGTCTCGAAGGTTTTGTATTCTTACTCTGGGTGGATGGCTACATAATTTCAACACTCCACTGGAAATAACTTACCATAACTTTTACTTTACATAATTGTATTAATTTAAAGAACACCGGCAATTCTCCATACTAACAAATATCTCGAACGAATTTGTAACGTCTATTCACAAAAAAAGTCATATATATGATAGATTTTTTATTCATGAGGTTGATACTGTAATAATTTTTGTTCTTAAAACATTTTATAAAGATATCGGGAAATATTTCCAAAGAAAAAACATAACGAAATATTTAAAAGAAGAACTCGAACGAAACAAAATATAACATAAATACTGGCTGGAAACAACCTCTATCAGATGTTGTCAAATAAAAAAAATGGTCTCTGTGACAATATAGCCTTTGCATTTTTACTCGGAATAATAACGAAGAAAGACATTTTAATTTCTAATTAATACAATGTATTTTATATGGTGTGTAATGTCTTCCATAATAGTATGAAAAATTGTACTTAAATAAATGGTTTTCTTTGCTAAAGGTGGTATTCAGACGCGTTAGTAAGATGAGATATTATACTGCCGATGTCTTTTATTTTTTCTTTTAAACTAAACCTATTCGATGAGATAGTTGTTGCAGAATCACTATTGAATATTAAATACGATAATACGAATCCGTTCAAAACGATAAGATATTTAATTTATAAGTTCGTAATTAAACAATTCAGTGTTCACTTACAGTTACAGCAACCCGCTTCGCTTAAAAAGACGTCTGCAGCAAACCCGTGAGTCTGCACGATGCTAAAATCAGTATATTTTGAGCGTATTAAGATCAAAAGAAAACTAAAGCCACAAGAGAGTAAAATTATAATCATGACAGACAATTGAGTGAATTTGGAATTAAAAGATATTCCCTAAAGCTATTATAGTAAATTTACAGCCATCAATACTAAGTAGAACTTAATTACAAAATTCAAAATAAAAAGTACAGTATGTTACAGTACCTTAGGCCCATAGCACTCGCAGTTTAATGGGTTCCCACAATGACCTCGTTGCAGTGAAACCAGTAAGATCATAATTAACAGGCTCACGCGAGCAGCGAGTTGGGATTCGTGACGACACGCCATTATTTGAGCCATCGGGCACAAGGCTGGCGTTCCCATTTCCTGATTAGACCATCTGGAATATTCTTTCCCTGATCATGTCCAGGCGATGCCTGATGCCTGAAGGAAGCCCGGAATCGCCATCCTGTCAGTGAATCCAGTGTTGAGTATAGGCCTCCTCATAACATGTCATTCAACTCGATAGCTTAGAATGTCACATAGCCAAACCAAACCATTATTCCATATTTTTTAGACACATGATATGCTGCACATATCATATGAGCATAATTTACGTTTTAAATTGTCACCTAATACATACCTAGTCATATTGCGCACATCTATTAACCCAAGGTTAGGCAAGGTAACTCGGAACCGGGGATAACTTGCAACTTTTTCATAGACACCAGTGACACCTAGATCAGATCACCTCATTTTGAACTGTCATTTGTCATACAAGTTATCCCCGGGATAGTTATTCTCCGTATAACTTTTTGTTCGTAAAATCCGGGCTTAATCGTTATTTTTGTCACTTTATGCATGCTCAAATTTTTTCATTAGCTCTGAGTTAAAGAACTGGCGCAAGAGCCCATCGCGCCTGTGCCACTTGCGTGAGACAAGGTGTGATTTTCATGTCGTCACGGACGACTGCTCTATCACTTCGAAGGTGTAATTGTTAACTGAGAGGTTGGAGTGCCTTTGACAAAAGACTGAGTGAAGATTTGAAGAGGTTTATTTGTGTACAAACATACTTATATTGTTCACTAAAGGAAAATATTTTTTACATATATAACTCAGTATCACAAAAAAAAACTGGCAATAACTATTACGGTTAAAATCAAGGTTGCATTTATTATTTAGACGTTACTTTGTTAAGTAAGATAGCGTCACGCCTTTTCTGATACGAAGTGACAGAGGTAAATTGTGCCCACGATTAGCCAGTTTTCTAATATTGCGTGAGAGCTAACCGGAAGTTACTAAACTACTAAGACATTACAAGTGTATTTATAAAAAATGTCACAACTCAAAAAATACAGAAACTGCCACTCTTCATCTTTTTAAGATCACTGCTGCCAATTTATAAG
This sequence comes from Argyresthia albistria, assembly GCA_963457715.1. Lineage (NCBI taxonomy): Eukaryota > Metazoa > Arthropoda > Insecta > Lepidoptera > Argyresthiidae > Argyresthia > Argyresthia albistria. Next base: position 6,568,549 of record OY735258.1, read on the forward strand.
CTATAAAAGTTTCAATAAAAAAGCTCTCGAGCAAATGGAAGCAGCGTCAAAGACAGCGCTCATGACGCGTCATATTTCACGCTGCTTACCTCGGACACGTCGAGGCTACCTATCTTGTGTTTGCAGAAGTTATTGTAGGGCTGTCAGATTACGAAAGAAATCCTCTTTTTAATATCCTCAGTAAAATAGTAAGCGTGTAAAAAAGTAACTGCAACCAAGTAAAGACAGCGGAGCGTATAGGTTGAGATTCAGTGATTCAAGTATTAAAACATTTATGTGTGAATAAAAATTGCTGTATTGTCTATTGACATTTATGTTTCTGTTTCTTATAATCTGGTATGAAAAAAGTATCTACAACAGATTGAGAGATAAATCTGGATTTTTGTAACAGCAACAAGTAACATGTTTCCAGTAAAAAGTCCAACGAAGAAATTGCTAACATCCTGTGACATTTGTGATAGACAGCTATTGGATGACAGTGGAATATGAGATCTTTTACTAGAGTGCTAATAGTTTTGTCGTTCTGTGGTATGGCCGGTAATACTGACAATACCATAGAACGGCTCGCACGCCAGCCACCATCACGCCACCCTTCAGGTGCATTCTAATCCAAGACGCACTCTAATAGCGAGGCTGCACAGTAGAGTCAGGTAGAGTAATGAATATCCGATTGAATCGATAGATCGAATAATCTCGATTCTTTGCAACGCGAATGGCAATAAAGGTAGCCCGATCCTAAAGTAGTGCAATAAAGTAATATGCAGTCCAATTAGTGTGACAGCTAAGGTTGTCCTTTTCTACTATAATAAAGAGGCAATAAGTTTAATTTCCTTGTCCCGAGTTAGAAATGGACAGACTCTTATTACCGTCAACTTACAATTTTACGGTGCCTGCCCGCACTAATTCTGGACAGCATAATTTATATGTAGGTTGGTCAGATCACCTGTAGAATAACATCTCCCTCATACTACGCATGTAACGTTTATGGAGAAGAGGTGACTCCCTCAAACGAATTTACTAGGTTAAGTTAAGTATCCTATCACAGCGCGGGAGCGTGACGAGTGGAACAGGGGAAGAGAGATTTTTACCCAGCAGAGACAAGCCAATGAAAAACTTGAGCCTACAAAACACTCGGATAGAAGGTTCCAAGATCGCTAAGACTAAGGTACAAAAAGAGAAACAAAACATGGTTTCACGCCTTTTCCTAAATGGAGATGCAGAGGCACGTTTGTGTCCACGTTCAGCCAGCTATTCAATACTCCAATTTTGCGTGATAGGGGGCTAGCATATCGCCACAGTGATATAGAATAATAATGAAATATTATGCGTACGGCTGCGGCAACCCTGGTGATCCATACTGCGCAGTCGTGCGCGAGCTAAGGACGGATTCCGCGGCGCGCTGCTTTCTTTGAAGGTTTTTAATTACGTCGTGTGCTGGGTTCAACTACCGCCGGTGATCCGTCGACGCCGCTGTGGCTTACTTGGAACATTTTTTTCTTGTTTATAAAGAAGAAAAAACTAACACTGATTTCAACGAAGGAGAGTCCTAGAAGAACATTCTGTCGGGTCATTGTTTGTTCGCGATGTATTTTTTTATACGAGTATTTCCCTTGATACACTTCATATTATATTACCTACGTCTTCAAACTAACTCAAGTATAGTGGGGTATCTTAGTGCGAGGCCAAGATAAATGGGCTATTGTGAAAAGTCGGTATCAATAGACATAGATTAGTCAGGATGAAAATCTAATTTGTACGCTATAAACTTGATGTATCCGATTTGAATAGCCACTCGTTTGCATTCCAAATATCACCAGTTTACTTGACGATCAATCGCTTCAACTAATAGCAAATCTTTTAATAGGTATTGAGAAAACATTTACAAGTCAAATTAGAATGCAATACTCATATTAGTATAACCGTAAGAAAATAAATTGGTCCATCTATCACACAGCCAGCTTTGGGTCAGGTGTCCGTTAGATTTTTAATAGGTATCTCAGTTGTTTGTTTAGCGTTCGCCTTAAGCGATGACTGCTCTGGGCAAATAGGCGGCGACCCACTTCGCCAATTTTAATATTCATCATCATCGCACAATTTTTGCGGAACGCTCTCTCTTAACTGTTAACCGACTGGATTTCAGTTTGACTACATTAGGGACGACGATAAAAACAAAGATAAATCTGTTCCAAATATTCGCACGGTTTCGGAAATACCGGTATATGAAACTGGTAAAACTGTCGAATCCATAAAAATTGGTGATAGCGTAGGCGCGTGGGTCATCGATGAGTCACTTAAATGTCATGAATACCAATGGTTGTTTTGTCCAAATCAGATGCGCCTGATACGGTGCGAGCTTGTTTTTCTTGGCCGATGCCCCGATCTAAGTTTATGTTGATCGTTGCATATTAATTTCTTTCGTCTGGCCCTTGGTTTATTATTTTCTGTCTGAGTCACTATCGTGTTTCAATGATCAAATTACATTAAACATGCAACAGGAAAAATTCAACGTTCAATTTATTTGATGTTGCTTTCTTTTTGCACGTCAACGCGTTGTCATGTCAATATTATGGCGTTCCGATTTAACTTCACACACGGTACAAAAAACAAACGTGTTATCTGGAGTTGGCAGCTAATATGTATTCATCAGACAATGGCTCGTAAAATCGATAGACTGTCTCAACACGGCGGCGGTACAAAGTTATTCGAGACTAAGATTAACCGTAAAACCGTGTGAGACTTAAATCAAGAGCGTGGACTTGCAGCATTTTATGCACCATAATGCGTTGCAAGTGGAGCGAGTTACAACGCCAGCAACGTGCACAAATTGATTACGGGGGATACACGCGAATCGTCTAATAAAATCACTAATGGAACGGTACCGGCTGGCGTGCGGCGACGAATAACGGGCGGCGTCGAAGGCGCACGGTCCCACGACGCACGCATTATGCAACCCGAACGCTGCAGTCATCATCAACACAATGTGCGATCAAATTCCGCGCGAAAAACTGCGTCTATCGCGAACGCATCTCTCGCACATTGTAAATGAAACCTGCGAGCGATTGACATGATATCACATCCACGAGTACGTGCATGTCACATCTCTTTATAGCGAAAATAAAACAGAATGAGCGCGTAGATGGACGTGTGCTTATGATTATGTTTTTTTAAGCCTGATTATAAACGTCTGAATATGTTACCTGTTTCACGATAACCCCGATATGCAAGACTTACCTTTGCATTCTATCTAATGGAATACTTACTCACTCAAGTAATAAAGCATAGGTTATTATTACGTTAGATGTGTTATTATATTATATTACGAAGGTGCAAGCACCTGTGAAGCTGTGACGTTTCGAGCATGCCAGCTTCAAGAACAAATGAAAATAATACGATAGAAATGTTGTTGTGGAGGTCGATTTAATTTACATCGAATTAACTATATGATAGTACGTAACCCTATTAGAGACGTTTCCCACATACGTAATCGGGTGGGAAACGCGATAGTATTGCGATAATGGTAGTTTAACTTATTACTGTATGTGAACTTATTGAAAACAAGAATCTTTTGCATGCCTGTCAATGATCACGAAACGTGTAGTGGAGCAAAAAGAAGCCAATCATAACGAAAGAATTAAAGAGGCAAACTTCAAACAAACTGTTTCTCTACATATGATAAATTTTGGTTTCCCATGCCATTAACGACGTTAAAATGAAATTAAAGCAGTTTGGGCGTAATTATGTGATCAATGAACTCGGCTCCGGGTTGCGGAATGTTAATTACGACGTCACTTGGGGGTTTCAGCGCGGGATGGGCTCATTGCCCGCTGTCAGAATTCAGGCTGCGCGCAATTCGGCTGCGGTCTGGCGCACGCCGCAACTCGAAACGCACGACTCGCGAATTAGACGCACTCGCATGGTCATTCGTGGTCGGATGTTAGATTACCTGCGGTCTCTCTGTGCTGTTCAAAGTCAACAGTTCTGTTACTGAGAAGTGTGTGACCCGAATTCCGTCTGCCGACATTCGGCTCGGTCACGAACGAGAAATGTCATTTCCCCGACGCACCGCAACCGGCCATTAGATTTATAGCGTCATTTTTGTTTACGCCCGTCGCTGGCAATATTGTGGTTTTATCTCCGGACAATATTTCGCTACCTCCGTAGTCCATGCGCTTACTAGGAACATGTTAAACGCCACCGGACCGTTCCTCGTCGCTGTCGCTATCAGCACAATAAATTATGCGCGGTTGAGTTCTATTTATATATCACAGTCAGCGAATGCAGACAAATGTCGCGAGACTCAGCTGAATTTATACTCGAAACACGCGGCCGTAGGTGGTTCTGCGAAATCGTGGGGAATAATTGAATGCTGTCGGGGGCGTACGCAGTAGAAATTGATGCGATTCGAAGCGCCATCAAAATGCTATGACGATTTAATTAGGGTATGTTCGGAATGCTAGTAGACCGACAGATAAGGGAAGCATTCTCGGTGTACGGATCGCAGTCGTGACAATTGTCCGAGGAGGCAGCGCGCGCGCAGTGCTGCGATCGCGGTAACGAGTGGCGAGTGGGCGCTTTACATAGATCCAATGCAAATTGAGCAGCGATTTGCGAGCGCATAAATCAGCCTCGCTACCACACCGGTACCTCCATTTCGTCAATTAACGTCAGGCATATTGTGCAGATTTGTGCGATAAGGACACGCGTGTCGCTTAACTTGATTTATACTCGAGCGCAGATCGCGGAGATACGAGGTGCGTTCCGTCCTTCGCACCTAAACACTAAGCTAATGCTTTCGCTGGCATGTATTAGTGATGCCACTTAGGATTCGCAATAAAAACAGCGGGTAATGAGTTAGAAAAATAAATAGTCCTGGAAAGCCCACGGGCGACCGACGGTTAGTTGCAACTAGTAGAAAGTGAATTACTGGGCTGGTATAATTTGTACGTGGTCCGAGTGGTTGGGTCGGTTCAAATTACATAGGATTCTGAGAAAAGTCTCCATCACGTACGCGTTAGAGAGGATGTTAATGATGATAGTTGGAGAATGAATGGAGTGCCAGAGGTGGTCGGGAGTATACCCATCTTTTAATAAAACACATTTCTCAAAACCGCAAGGAGCAATGCCACACGCGGAGTCGAACAGCAATATCGTTGCGATCTCACGGTGTATTATCAGAATTATATGAATTGAAATCCCAATTCTATTATTACAGTGTTAGATAGCAGGCGGGCGCCATACAAAGATTTCCGGGGGGAGTTGTTCGAATCCCACGGAGGGGCGGAACCGGCGACCTAAATCAACTTAACGGACCCAACGATTATCTGTGTTTATCCTGGCGGCACAAACGTGCGCGGCTATCATCGATGCTTCCGATTAATTTTCGCAATATATTATTAACGATCGCCATGTTAGCATACCCGTGCCCGCTACCCGGGCGCGGTTCGGGCTCAGCCGGCCGACGACGCCGCGATGAGATCTGCTCGATGGCACTGCGACAATATGCAATTAATGAAGCTCGCGGGCCATCTCGTCTTGCGTAACGAGCCGCAGCGGCATTGCACCGCCACTTGGCGACTTGTTATCGCTAATGAGAGTTCACCCGCGTATTGTTGCGACTGCGTGCCTCATCCGCGCAGGCCATCAGCTGCCCTCGGCCGGTTATCGATCTGACGATTGTTCTCGGCCGCTACTAACTTACAATTTGCAATATTGTTAGCGTCAGTACACGGTGTAGTGGGGTAGTTGGTAGCCGCGAGGTGCGAGGTGAGGTGTTATCTGGGCGCGTTAACGCCGATAGGGAGGTGTCGGGCGGGGTCGCGGGTGTTGGCGGCGGCGGCGGCGGCGTCGCCCCGGTGGGCGGGCGCTCGCTCGATCAGGATAACGCGTCCGCGCGCCCACTCGCCAATTATGTGGGTAGGAAGAAGTTACGATTGCGCGACCGATACCGGCCGCTGAGCACACAAAGCCCTCATCGCGACGAATCATCGCTCGCATTAATCAGAAAACTATAGCCTTCCCTAATGCTTCATTATTATAGAATTTAGATTCAGCGATTGGTTCGGGCTACACGTCTATTCCCTTAGGATGGAATTAATCTATTTCTCAATACACGTCTGAAGTATAAGTGCTCCAGACATAATTGAAGGCGAAATCGATGCTATCGGGAGTAGCTCATCAGCGGCGAGGCACGCTCCCGAGTCGTCGATGGGATCGCGGGCGCGGCGATCGCCGAGCGACCGACCGACGTAATTATAATAAACACGGCTCGCATTCAGCAGGAAAAGAACCACCCATCGCATCGGTGCGCGAACATTCCTCCTCCTTACGTAACATGCGACCAGCAAGCGAGACTTGCACTTGACGCGTGGAGCGCAACCTGTTCCTTTGTTGACATCGGATAAATTCATGCGTCTTCAATTTCATCCGCGCGCTATTTATGAGGCTCCGCTCCGCGATCACTTTACATACATTAGTCATTCAGCCGGGGCCGCGATGCATGCGCATGCGCATGATTGACGGCTGATAGGCACACACGGTAAATTTAATCGACAGCATGCGCACCGAAGACCCCGTTGATTGACAGATTGCCCTACATCTATTGTAATACAGGAAATCGATAGAAAAAACTCTGAAACGTAATTGGAAGTGTATTTGAGTCGATATTTTCCGTTATTGCTGACCTCGAAACGAACGTGAAAATACAACGGTGAGAGCAATTTGCCTATTTCAATATTTATACTTTATGGCGAACAAGTTAGGAAAATGCTAGTCAATTAGTATTGAAAGGCTGTTTCTAAGGACGTAGGAGCAATCAAGGGGAAGTAATGACTAGATTCCTCTATTAGAAACATGGTTGCGCGCTCGGGCGCTCCGCAACCGGCAAGCCTGCAACACATCGAACCTGTTCCCTCACGCACCAGTGACTCCTGCGCTGAACCGCATCTCATTTCAACGCAGCTTTGTGATCTACCCAACAGCATTATAATCAGGTGGAGATGAAAGCGGTGGCTGCGTAGACGTCCCACAAAAAAACGAACACTTAAATACCGCGAGACAAACCATCAAAACCTCGTTAGCCGCCACCAAGATTGAATTTCTGCATCACAAAGATGTAAAAGCGCAATTGTGTAGAGTTCGCTCTCTTGCAAAATAAAAAGGGTCTCGTCCTTACCATAGGAAAGTGTACGGAGTAATGACAGAAGGGCGGTTCTTAGTTATTACAGTAATGCCGGGTTGGTTCGTTCGCGGGCATTACATCGCATTTCTCCTCAGCCTCAGTGAAATAATAATAAAAAAATAACACAAATAACCGGTTCGCCGCAAACTCTATTAGATTTCTAACTGACTTTTTGCGGACGTTGTCGTCTCCTAACCCGATCTCCGACGTGGACGTGAGAAAATTGCTGCGGCTCGCGACACGACAAAAATTCGTGGCTTCTTGTAAAAAATGCAATCTAGTTCGTAAACGCTCAACTACAAACATGTACTGAGCTCCTTCGCGTATTAAATGAGCTTGCTTTACACTGATGTCTCGATAACGAGGCCCATTTTATGGCATAGTTTCTTGATGTCTTCAGCAGTGTACGTAATAAACATGGAAATTTCATGTTACAACTATTTATTCCGACACTAAAAAGCAACGGAAAGAAATTCTGCTAAGAATGTCGCGACAATATTCTTTGGTAGCACAGGTGAAATTAATTTAACTTTTAAGCTGGTCGAGGGAACTTTAAATATCAGTCGTTCGTTCCCAATATTTTTTTGCAGCCTCATGAGATGAATGTGCGCATCATTCACGGGGTTTAGCGTCCTAATGACCTGGCATACATCGGCTCGCCTCGGAGCGCGGTGACATCGATCTGATACCGCGTCAGGGCATCAGTATGTTCACATCAATATCATCTGTTGCATATCAGATGCACTGGCGCGGATGATTTGCAGCGGCGACTTAGAAAGGAAGAGTACAGGTGTCAGAGCGCGTGTCGCGACAGGGAAAGCGCGACGCCACATCTCGAAAGGGAACTTCGAAACTATTAACAGCGAGATCCCTGATAAGATCTAGAGTTACGACAAAGCCGCATAGAAAACCCGTCCCAATTCAACAATGCGTTGCAAAATCGAGTATTTACAGTCATATAATCCATGACAAGCATATTTTGCCCGAGAAAGTTTAGTGTTAAGTTTAACAACTAATATGGCTGTTTAGAATATTTTGTCGCCAGTGAGAGCAGCCTACACGGGAACACCTGTTAAGTTATTTATAGGTCAGCCGCGAGTGTAATGCAAAACAGTATTTTAAAATAGACGTGTTCGCTGTTTACAGTTGAGTATCGTATCGGGATCCTGTCGCTCATCGGCGCCGGACTGTGGCTGCGCCGGAGCCGGCGGCGGCGGCGTGATCAGGCTTCCCGTTCCCGATTATTGTCTATTCTTTATTTCACGGGGCGGTTCGTTACCGTCGGTATCGGTTAACGGTGCCGAGCCATGGGCACGGGCATTTGCATGGCGCGCCCATTACGGTGACCGGCGGGTGGAAGTTATTAAAATACGTTTAAGATCGCTCTGTATTCGGCGGGGGCGATAAAGGGTAGACATTGCGGAGTCGTGAGCTCGCTCCGAGGTTTATTGCGTTCGGGATGCGATCTGGCCGTCGCGTCGAGCGGCATCGAGCACAACGTAAACAAAGAACGGATTGAGGTGTTCCAGCAGCGAGCCAGGCCGGCACGGCTGCGGCGTCCCGGCTATCTTGTTAGCGACTTATTGTTCCGCCGCCGAGGCGCCGCGCCGGACCCGATCACCTCACCCTTGTAATTGACTACACGAATACTCCACTCTTGTCTTTATCACCGGGCCATTGTTCTTTCATTACAGAACATCACTGGATCGAAAGTGAAATAGACAATACGACGAAGATACCCGAGTAAAAGTAAACCGATTGAGCCATTTGCTAGTGTGGTGCGGAGACGCGTACGGTTCAAGGACACGGCGTAGAAAGTGGGTCTAGCAACCGGACGGAATCGCATGACGGGTATTGCTGTGTCCATTATGATGCCGCGTACGGAGTTAAATCACTCATTCGGCGAGTGGCGACCGTTAGTCGGCGCACGCACGCACGCAGACTGCATCAATGGCACATTTTTCTTCGGGTAAAACTGCACACATTTGCCATTCAGGGGTAACCCGGTCAGTGGCTCTTTGTTTGTCTGCACTACACGAGTCGCAGCAGTGGCTGTCATGTTCGACAACGGCAGATGTCGAGACCGCTCGATTCCGCGCCAGTTTATGATGCAAATGAATAAAATTGTTACTACCAGTTCTGCGGAGAAATATTGAATACGATAAAGGGGTGTCCGGTAGTAGTAAAATCATTAATTGGTTGTTTCGCTTAGAGACACCTAGTGGTTCCCAGGTCGGGGCGTGGAGTTATTCGCCGTCAGGCTTCGGCCGGATCGCGATAGCGCGGTCATGCGTGCGCGGACGCTATAACGCGGACGCCTATGGGCGATTCAAAACTATTACATCAATAAACCAACACAGCTCTTAATTGAAAATGCATTCGATAATTGAAGTGAACTTGGTTACTAGACTAATATTTACGCTAGGCCAGAGGGCCAGAAGTGTAAATGTCTCACGTTTTATCTTTCTCATAATTCGCTCTAACGACAATTCTATCTATTTTATTACATTTATCAGGTTGTTTAGTGAAAATCGATCAGAGAAAAACTGTAACTAGTACACCGTGGTCGTGTGGTTAGACAAGAAAAGGACGATATGATTCATGGTGTGCAATTTGTAGAGGTGTATCCAAATAGCATCATTCAAAAGCGGTTAGCACTAGAAGCCCGCGGCATATTGCCCGTCATACATCAACATCATACTAGATCTGTAATGAGGCGTTCTCTCGCAGGCGACTAATATAACCGCTCCTTGTTTCAGATTGCCGAGACATCACTCTTCGGCTCCACATCGAAGAGGTAATTAAAAGTTAACGGGACTCTCCCACGGGAAGGTATCGTATAGCTCGCGTACAATGCCTGACGTAGTGTGTGACATCGATACCGGTACTGTAACCGTACAGTGAGTAATTCATTCAACCTTATTGACTTTGCTGACGTACTTCGACCTCAGACGCGCGAGTTCACAGTATACCTAGGTCAGTACACAGACAAACGTGCTCATATTTTGAGTTGGGCTTGGCATTGGAATATACAGTTTTGGCCGTAATTCGCAAACATGCTGATCTAATGGGAAATTCTACCTCGTGCTTGCCCATACCTCTATAATTACAGATTCTATCTTCGTCTTTGGCTACGACTCATTGCACAATTTTCAGCCAATTTATACAAATTGTCTCTAAAGTTCACGCTAATAGCCACCAATCACCGTCAAGAATTCTATTAGCAGTAGATAACTTATAATATACCCGTCAAATTACACTTATCGTGATAGCGAAATGGGCAAAGTAGTTCACCGCATGTTGCGCGTCGGTCTAGCGCTGGCGTACTTACACGTTGCAGGCAATCAGTCTTTTTAATTATCATGTCGGTTATAGGAGACAAGAAAGTGAGCTCCATCATAAGTTTCGATAATGGGGCCACGGGGTTTATTAAGGCCAGTGTGAACGGGATGTGTGCATTAACATTGAAAGTATAACGCATCCGCGAGCATAAGATGCGAGTATATGTGGCGAGCGAAGAACCTGCTTAACCTTAACAGGCAGGTTTAGCCGCGACAAACTAGATTGAAAAACGACCAACCAGATTTGCTAATAGTCTCTTCCTTTCGAAGCCACACTCGAGGGTGAAATTCACTATTGTATCAAAACAACCGATTGGCCTAATATTATAAACTACGATTCTCATAAAATCCAACCGTTATTGGCTTCCAAATATCAGTTGCTTTAAAACATCCATGTGACACGTTAAACGTAAGTAGTTATATTATACATTAGAACTATTTTGCGTCCAGGTTGAAATCCACTGGAGTTAAAAGCAGATATTTATTGAAAAATAGTGAATTACACCCTTGTTTACTGGGAGCTTAATTAATTAAATCCCACAGGTCTATGTTATGGATAAGTGAAAAAAGATGCCATCAACACTGGGACTGGTCCGATAACTAGAAAAATATAGCTTGTCAATTTAATTACATCGATGTCGCGGTTGCCATCTAAAGATCCCTTCCGCTCATATAAGAGCTGCTCAAAAGGTACACAACATGATAAGCAAGACTGCATAAAGCGTCGATGTAAAATGAAATGAGGCTGCATAACTGTATCGTGTTATGGAACACTGTCCCAACTTGGCTCTCCGTGAGCATATTAACATGCAAATAAAACCAACTTGGATCAGTATATGACCCCGCGAAAATGCTCAACTCATTGTTCGCGAATTTTGGAGAATTAATCACAGCAATCTTAACTTGACCTTAAAGTTTCCCTTTACAACAATGAAAACGACGCTATAAACCTAATTAATCTCAAGAAACAATCTTGAAAGAGCTTTAAGAAATTGTTTAAAAAACCGCAGCTGTGTGCACGCTATGAGAGTCTAGCGTTATGTAAGCAAGAACGTGTTATATATCTGTATGCAATGCTATACAATAACTGACTGCAGAGATGTAACGACGTGCATCAAGTGCATTGCCACCGAAGAAATGCTCGTGGGAAAAGCTGCCTTTACAGCTTCCTCTAGCCCGTGCACTTCTATAATTATCTACTATCATTCGACGCGTTTAGACATTTTACGATGACGCCGCTGAAATTTACGACCCCCATGACGCGTCCCCGGTTCGAATAGCAGGATGTGTCTCTGAAGTACTCATTTGAAATACGGCAATAGCTCTTTGTTGAGATCATAGGGAAATGGTTGTGCGGGTTGATGAGTGCGCATCGATAGTGAGGATCGCGTGTAAGTCGGCCGGGCGCGGGCCGAATACGAGCAGCCGTCATGCCATCCGCGGCTCTAACGAGACCGTGATCCCCCTCACCGATAGCGACAGCCTAATGAAAACCAACTGAATAATGCATTAATACCAGCGTTAAATCGTGAGCACCTCCAATCGACGCGACCGCAGAATACTAGATGCAAATTCGAGTCAACAGCGAACGCCGATAAGCTTCCGGAGGTAATCCGAGAAATGCAACCGTTCGTCGCTGGTCGCGGGCCAAGTGAAATGGAATCCGCCATTTCACGTTCGGTTGTCAATGCGGAAAATGGCATCTATATTTTACGGTTTTATCTGCGCGATGAGGAATTCGCGCAGGTCCGTCGGGTCACGCGGGCCGATAGCGGCTGATTTATATTATGCCGGGGGCGCTGTTATGTTGTGGTGTAAATAATAGCGTCGATGAAAAATAGGTGCGGCGTTGACAGTGGGTCGGTCTGGCCGCGCCGGGCTCTTCCCTCGCTGGTGGCGAGCGGCGGCGACGGGCGACGGGCCCTCACCGCGGCGTCGTGCCCGCCAGGCACGCCCGACCCCGCTCACCTTCCCTATTGAAATGTCACTGCGCGGACCTGTGACGAGACAATCGTAAAACACAATGTTAAGGTCACATCATGACTTCAATAAACAATTTCTAACATGGGAAACGTGACGTCGTCGCTGTGGGCGGACCATCGTCTAAGTATGTCATCATGATCTCAAATCCGTGAATCTGGCTTGCGACTAAACGTTTTTGTTGTACGGTTTTATCGATTTGGACGTTTTTTGAGTTGGATTTTTGCAGCATGATGCGGCGTTACCGCGTTGTAAGGTTGGCGACACGGATAGGGTACATGGGACAGGGCACGGCAACCGGCCGGAGTAGCACGGCGACGTCCCGCGTGCCACATACGGCGAACAAACGATCGGGGTCGCCGCAGTGCCGGCGCGTTCTTGCACACATACCGACGAATGCTTACAGAAAACCAGTATGACGCTCCACACGCAGACACCATGTCCTGATAAGCTGACGGATCTACAAGCATTGGTACCGATGCGAAAACAAACTTTTCATTCTACATCGCTCTGCTTAGCTTGCACATTGTCGAAAGCAGGCCGCGAAACCTCGAGCCGCTAAAACAAACTATTTATTGCCTATAATAGGCAGAGCGCCATCAGAAATCATTACCTAGCGGAGCCATCCCAGAATAATTTATCGCAGCAATTTGTGTGTCAACAGGACACGGGGGCAGAACGCTAACGTAGCGGGGTTTTACTTTCTGATTCTAGCCTCGGGAAACTTGCGCAGAGAAAGTAGGAGCCTTACCATTTATTTACATAGGAGTTGTGTAGCGCATAAGCCAAAACTAGCTATTTTAAATAAGTCAGCTTTACAAGTAAATACAAGCAAGCAGAAGTGATGTACCAGCCAGGCTTTTCCCGGCGGAGTGAGACAAATTCGCGGCTACAGACTCCCAATTAGGCCGGCCGGCCGTATCGTGCGTATCCACCGGCCCACGTGTTTAGAAAATAGGCACTTATTCATAAATATTTATGGTGTGAGCACAAAGCAGACTTTGTACACTGGCACATTCGTTCGGAATTATAATGGCTGTCACAGAGGGACCCCGAACAAGAGCCGAGACGCCTCGCGTTAAGGAGAATAAAAGATTCTACAAACGGTTTCACTTAGCAACCGACGATGTATGAATTAGAAATGGCACAGACACGAGTGTGTCGTAGAATACGTGATGCCAAAAAAATCCGCAGAGGACAATTAGCATTCAATATTTACTTTCACACGGGACCTGGAAGTCGTATCTCGCGACGTCGGCATCGAGATTGAGTGATCTTTTTTGTTGTGCTGCGGTTGCGTTACAAAAGGTGCGGGTGTTTCCTGCAGGAAATTGAGTGCGGTGATTAGAAAAAGCGATCGGGCGTCGAGGGGCGACGGCCGAGGCGGTGGTTCCCAGCTCAGTAAGTAAATGTATTACGGTAGCCGCGGGTACAGTTACTCTGGACGAAAGCGGTCACGCCCGTCGTCGGCCGTAGTCGTTGCCGTCGCAATGATCTGTCAATTAGAACCCCATAACCTTGTTCACATCGCCGCGACGCCACCGCCCTGCCCTAACGACCACAATTACTGTCTTTGTTTGGACGGACCACATACGAAACGCTCCACTCCTCTGCTAACTGTTCACGGACAAGTAAAAGTCCTCCTTTATTTCAGACGTGAAATGGCAAAATTAAAAGTGATGCAAAGTTTTGTTATTCTGTTTTATTAATAGCAATTCGGTCAATCGTCGGTTACGGTGCTAATTTTCAATAGCTGATACTACTAAATCGGATTACACGGTCTGCTGAGACGATAGCAGTACTTTTGGTTTTTATAATAAGTTTATTAGTTATAACTTCATTATTTTTGAATTGCGAGAAATGATTAAGTAGTTTGCTTAGAAGAAATTCTTCATTGTAAATGGTCAGTAATTATTTACGTTATTTGCATAGTTTAAAACTTGGCGTAGTGTTAAAAGCAACTTTTTAATGTCAAACTAAATGTAAAACCTTATAGAGATACTATAGTCAATCTAATTCGTCGCGTGTATACGCATTGCAAAAACTTATGTCTCTACAATGCGTCCAAAATGAACAGTACTCACGTAAAATATCAACCTATGTAGCTCGCTTCTATCGACAGCTACTTAGTTACCCGAATTCGTAACGGTAAACGTGCCAGTAAAGATCGATCTTTTCAATTTACCAAAACCTACTGTTATTTTGACGGCTATTAAGGCATCACGGTTTGTTGATTGTTATCAAGGCAAGACCGTTCCACGAACTTTGCAATCAGTGTGGCTTGGGACAAAATCACGTTTTCCATCATTGTGAAACATCCGAACAGATGCAGCCCAGTGGAACGCTTACGGGGAAAAAGTGCGTGGTGTCACGTATCGAGGATTTTGTGAGTCGAGCGTGCCGCCGCGGCCGCCCAGACTGCGGGTCGGCACGGCCGGGAGCGGGTCGACGACTCACATCACCTAATCGAAATACAAGCCACCCACAAAACACCAGACCCGCTGATCGATAAGAGCCGCCGACCGGTAGACTATCACTATCCGAATAAACAGACAAGTCGCAGGTCTCCCTCGAACACTTTACCGGAGGTGGAAAATGGTACATGGTTTATTTCGCTATTGTTCCGACCGCGCTTTGCCATGTAGTATTTTCGCTGTGTGTGATATTTAGTGTCGGGGCGGGGTATTGTCGCATTTGTTCTGTATCTGGTGCTGACAGGGAGGATATATGACGAGGCTGGCTACAAGGACACGACACGGTAGCGGGCACGCGTGGGCGCAGGCGAGCATTGTTGCGCACTATCGCTATCAAACTGCGTCTATTTATTTGCATAATCCCTGCAACAATTGCTAGTTCTCACTATACAAATGCGTCCTCGTTATCGATATTGATGCACGCGCAGCGGGGCTTAGGATTACTTTTGCGGCGCATTAATTGAGCCTCTTAAAGTATATTGCCATAAAGGGGAGCAACGTAACTCAGTAGCCTTAAATTACCACTGAGCAAATTTTATGACCACGCTTTAATGCTTGCGCTAAAATATTACGGTTAATGGAGCCGTTGCTTTGTAATGGTCATACAATTGAATTAACTTAAGAGATATTGAGTGCTATTATTGCCTTGGAGCAAATCGTTGAGTCAATATGAAAACACTTGTCTAACAAAAAAGGGTTCGTAGAAGCACGAGTCACGAGGTTTTGTATGCGCAGGCGCATATCCTACGTCTGCGCGGAGTAAGTCAACATCAGTGGGTCGATGAACTAATCCATTTACATTTAGATACATTCCGTATGGTATTCGAGTATTGCGTTTTATTGGCATTGGATGATGCTACTACTGATGTTACTACTTTGTAAACCCTTCCAGTGATTCCGTTGTAATCGATAGTCAATTTTGAAATATTTTTTGTATACTTTTATCACTTAAAAAAATCTTCAGATACCTATCAAAGGATCAAGTGTTATATAACAGAAGAGCAATTATAGTGATATAGCAACCCCACTATGTCAACTACATCCTGCAGACGTGCCGTTGAACTGCTTGTCGGACGCCGCCGCTCCGAATAAAAATACTCGCCAAGCGTGTTAATGGACTTACGCAAGTAGGCAGCGTGTGTCCATCCGTGGGCCGGCAAAACGAATGCGCGCGATCGCCGGCAGATAACTCATGGATTCACGGGCGAGCACCCATGTGCAGCCGCCGCCGTTATCTCACGCGAATTTACTAGCCGAGATTAAAACTAGTTTAAAATAAAACGCATGCAGGCAGGTCCGAGACACGGGGGAGCGACCGGCCGGTAATGGCTTCTATACGTAATGGCGATAAAAACACTTCCTTGTGCTCACGTGAGAACTGCGAGCCGCGAACATCCCGAGTGACGTTGACGGATAGAGGGACCGAACGTGACCGCGGCCCACCATCCGCAACACTCCGCAAACAGAACAATTTGAGCGTCAAACCATTGCACAAACGCGGTAATACCCGCAACCTTTAACACTTATCGACGCGGACCATTTGTAACAGTCGCCGCGAAAATGAAAAAGCCGCCAAGCCATGGTCTGGCCACTCGTGCAAATCTCGTAACAGGAATAGCATCACAAATAGTGGCGAGAGGTTGTAATTATGGAAGCGCTATTTCATCTTGATAATGCAGACGCGTTAAAAATCACAACCGCCCCGCGTCCCGACCCCCCTCCTCTTACACTTACAGGTAAATCTAAAAGGTAATAAAACACTCACATACCGCAGATTCTTATCAGATTGTTTAAACAAATAACTATCGCGTATCGGCAAAAACCGCATCTCGTTCAGGCTATGACAGTCCGAGCTACCGGCGACAAAAAAGTATGAAAAAGCAACGGCCGAAGAAATTACTATCGAGATAAAATAAAACGATAACCGGGTAATTTACTGCGCATCTCAGGATGAAGGCAAGGAAGATGAATCTTTGTGAAAAAAAAATTTCGTGCTGTTAAGCTCTTATAATGTTGTCTAAAACGTGCACTTAGACGGCCCTAAATACTAAATCGCTCGTAAATGGGGATACTTCGGAGTTGTTTACCATCGCCATAAGCAATTAGAAGCATCAATCAAAAGCTTGCATCCTGCCTGTGCCTCTTATTATGCAATAAGTTCTCATACAAAAGGACGATGTCCAGATAACTGGTCAGTTTAACCCGGGATATATTCTGTATGTAATGAGCACGCTGTCAGCGCTTAATGTTACCTAGTTTATAACTTTTGTTTTTCTCTCTTCGTAGTCTATGATAAAGTCGTAGAGTGTGCTTAGAAAGAGTGCAAGTGGTTAACACGCACCACCAGTTTTTTTAGTACATCAAATGGCGAGCGCGGGGCAGGTACTCATTACATGTCAGACTTCAGAAGCGTTTATGGTAGACCAGCTCTTGGATGGGACATTAAGAATCAAGACAAAAATACTTAATACCGGTTATTCAAGAAGAAAGCATTACAACCTGCCAGTGATAGTTATTGCACAGTTGTGAAAATATCATCAGAGATAATAGAGCTTTAATCTATGAACAGACAAAATTAACGACACTTACCGAGTTTTATTATTTCACCTCAAATATTTCGACTGCTATTTGA
This sequence comes from Argyresthia albistria, assembly GCA_963457715.1. Taxonomy (NCBI): domain Eukaryota; kingdom Metazoa; phylum Arthropoda; class Insecta; order Lepidoptera; family Argyresthiidae; genus Argyresthia; species Argyresthia albistria. The sequence goes on from OY735258.1 coordinate 6,586,153, forward strand.
GCCAGAAGTTATACATTAGATTGAAAGTCACTTATAAAGAGAGGAAATTTCCTGCTGATTTGTGTCTAAAGAAGATACTGCGATGAAACTTTATGAGCTCCAACTTTAGTTTCATGGTAGTCGGAACCTGAAGGGTGCTACTGCAAACTCTATTAATTAATTCAATAACATACACAATAATCACAGAATTATAGTCCTTAACCCTAAATACTTATGACAGAAATTACATCAGCCACAAACGGGAAACGAAACACGTCCTCGTGAACCGATCTAAAAACAATTTTACTCAGGTAGGTCAGATAGAGGCGTGTCAGGACCATCGTACGTTTGCATGCCACAGAGTATTAACAATTAAACGTTCTGTTTGGGTTCAACGATCAGCTATTGGACTGCTACTGCTACTGCTGATACGAACGATCGATTGTAATTTTTTACCCAGTTCGGCGAACCCCACCGTGGGACTTCGCGGCCAGTGACGCAACCAATATGTTCTGTTCTCCTTCTATTTGATTAATGGAAGAGATTGACTAAATTGACTTGGCGTTCGGTAAGTGGTGTGCGCGTGTACCGAAACGCGGTGACGCTGATAAATGCTTTGACGAGCTAACTGCTCGTTAATAGGTGGCAGTAAATCTTGATTGGGAAGACAGGCCACTGTTTTGATCCGATCGCTTACACTTAATTCAGGCTAGTCACATTGACCTCAGTTTTTGTAACAATCAAACTCACGTGGCTATTGTAGGGTGATATGTATCTAACGATTCAATATATTGATTGGAATAAACATACCGATGACGATAGTCCATTAAAAATTTAAGAATGAAGATACGTTCAATGCTGAAATAAAGACAGGTCCTATCTTTAAAGGCACTCTGTAATTTAGCAATCACCGATCCGTGTTCAGGTGGAACTCCACGACGACGGAGCTCCCTAATAAACATAATTCAACCTTACCTCTGTCGGAGTGAACTTATAAATCATTGAGTGGCATCTTCGCCAAAGCATATCAACACCGACCACTCGGCGAACCTCGCGCAAACTCGTGCGCTCTCGTATCATTCGCATTAGTCGCGGTCGTGACCCCGGTGCGTGCCTACTGCAGCTACTAATTCCCGCATCGCGGACCGATGCATGAAGATATTACTGCGGTAAACACCGGTTCGGCTGCCCAATTGCGGGTTGTGCGATAAAAATCCCATGAATAACAAAGGGTTAAGCGAACGAGACGGATCCGATTTGCATTTGATTTGCACTGATGCTCATGCGGTGCAGTATTCCTCGGAAAAGAAGTCCGATGACCTAGGAAGATAAATTGATGATGTTAATGAAACCTTCATTAACAAATAATAAACTAAAAAGTAAGATATACAGCCCTTTTAACGTACAACTTTAAAACAAGATGCAACTTTACGGTTCTATCAAAAACATCCAATATCTTCCAAGATCACTAGACCTATTATCTCAGGAATACTGTAACAGGTTACATTGTGCTACACGGTCACAATACGTTTGCACCGTGGCTTCGTGTCGTCATAATGGCGCTATAAGATTATTGCCTTCATAACTCCATAGCTGCGGCGGATTGAGTATTGCATCACTGGCTGAAAGTGCATCACTGGCTGAAAGTGCATCACTGGCTGAAAGTGCATCACTGGCTGAAAGTGCATCACTGGCTGAAAGTGCATCACTGGCTGAAAGTGGGCACAGTGGTGCATCTGCCAACCCGTATGGTAAAAAGGCGTGACGCTATATTATGTTGTTATTATTATTGCATTAAAGCAACATGCACAGATAAATCGACAGTATTGTATGTGTAATGTGATATGAAACGGCGGCTGTATGCATATGTGATTATTAGCTCTTATTGATTTACCGAACCGGTATGTGTTGACGCTGTTTTTAGAGTGTATTGTATTGCGTTTTTTGTAGAATACCAGCAACATGCAAGATGAATCTTCTAATAAGCATTTCTATTCAGTTTTATGTTTGTATAGGTAGGTACATCACGTTTCTTTTAAATGGAAATCAAGAAATGTTATCTTTTTTATCCTGAAAGAAGAAATATCTTCTCATTCGCTCCCTTTGGTCCATTTTCGTGTTCTCTTAACCCTTCGTTAGTGTAAATGGTCAAATCAGGCGGCTAACAATTAAAAAGTACTCACTGATGAGCGATTGGCTACGAAAATGGAATTAATTTATTATTAGCCTGCTTTTAGATTCTTCCAAGGGATATGCACAATACAATGATTTATGATAACAATACTCATACTAACTGGTATCACACTATCCCCAAGCAATGAGTGTAACTAAAAAGGCTGAAATAAATCATCCACAGACTTACTTGAAGTACCATCTTCATTCCCTTGCGACTGTCGTGACGTCACACTCCCTCCCACAAAGTAGGCCGACCCCAAAATAACCTTACCTGAAACAAAGAGCGGCACTTATTTAGGCCCAGATGCACTACCGCCCACTAACAGTTTGACTGACACTAGACTCACGTTTAGGCCGTTCGTGCGTTCTTCAATAAACGTTTGGGAAATACACTTATATGACTTTTAAGTGCTGCTTAACTTGACTAGCAATTTGTGTGGAAATGAGGAGAACAAAGGAAAAAGTCATAGAAATTCGTGATATCTTCCGACTTTCTTTCCATCTTAATTCCAGTGTCGTACAGAGTGCGTGGCAGTAATGTACAGTTAATATGTAAATCGGTCTATACTCTTGTTGCGGGGCCTCCACGGAATACAAAAGAGCAGTAAATTTGAATAACATATGTACTTGTTACCGACACCGCGTGGATATGTGTCACGGTTTGTTGCCATGCTCGATTGTGTTTTTGGCAATTTTATCCAAAAACCCTTATATTTTTTTTTAAATAAAATCGAGTATTTGCAATGCAACCTGTCCTGCAAAATGGTATGATAGGTTCAGGTTAAACATTGGCAGAACTGTGCTTTTGCTCCCCTGAAGATACATATGTATTGTTCATGTAATTCATTCATTTATAGCGTCACGACTTTTTTCGGTGGCAGAAGCACAATTTGCCCTCTCTAAGCCAGATATTCAATTCATATTCATTCAAGCAATATCTGAGATAATTTTTTAATGAATCCGAAACCTATTTACATAGTTAAGTCGTAATTTTAATAACGAATAAAATCAATATATTATAGCAATTTTAACAAACATATTTTGTTGAATATGAAATTAATTTAATAATTATGTTAATTAACGGCAACAAAGTTATTTTAAATGATAATTATTGAAACAGTAAAAAGTTTTAACGAGCAAGCGCCCCATACAAAAGACTTAAACGCGTTGCCGCTGCATCTCTTGAAAATATTTGCACACACAGTGAGACCATATTTATATCATAAATTCATAATCAATTCCATATAATTTAACTGGAGTAATATAGCGTACTTTTGTCTGTCTTAGTTTACTATTTCAGGTTTTATGAGTAACCTGGATTCATTCGTGTTTATCACAAATAAACCTTTAGTTTAGCAAAGTGATTATTTGATAACATCAATCACACCTACAGTTATGGAGTACGCCAGTGTAATATACAATCGTAATACATACTTATTGCTCCTAAACAATAAGACACCGTCCAACATTGCAATAAATCACAAATCCTGTACCATAAACATTCTCATTCGATTGAAACAGCATATCTCGAGGGCGGGACGTTAATCAAACAATGCCGTTGCCTCAGCAAATGCCTAAACACGATGCGCAGGTAATATGAATACTGGGAATGGGTTCACTTCACCTATGTCCCCCAACAAGGGAGTGTGGAGTGTAGCATTGAATCTAGCCGAGCATGTCATTACGAGTAACCTACCTATAATTCATGTCATAATTGAGGCATAGTCATGTGCAAAGTGCGCAATTAACAATGGTTTATTTCTTTCTTGCAGGACTGGCGGCGACGGTAGTACCGCCGGGAAAAGGTCAGTCACCTGCCAGCAGTGATCTTATTTCGTGGATCTTCGCAAATAACACGTCATTATGTCTTATTAGACGTTGAGGAAGCACTTAGAGCAAATGTAGAGAACATCTCACTCGCATCGCGAGGATTGTTCCAGGATCCATTATTGCCTATATTATAAAATTAACTCTGTGCGATATGGAATGCGATCCGCGGCGGGTTGGACGGGATCCGGACAGTTTGCAGTAAACTCGCATTAAGACTAAACAATATCTAGTTTCGCAGTAGTACTGAGTAGAGATCATTAATCATAATTTCGCACGAACTTAACAAATCACAGCAGTTAACTCACTTTACCAAAAATATCTACATACAGTGCACTATCAAAAACCAACCATGTGCAAATATAATACGGTATTACGGTTAATATTTCATATGATACTTAATTGCACTTCATATTTTGGGCGCGGAGTAGACAATACGCTAAATAGACATTTCTTTCTCAAGATTCTAAGCTTTATTTCTGACTCAGTAAGAACCAAGGGTATCTAACAATAGTTTACGCTCGGAAACTGGCAAATACACGTGGTATTCCCGTAATCGTGGACCATTATGTAGCAGTACGGGGCAATTACTCAAATTGGTGTGTGGAAGTTACGAAACATGCCATTATCAAAATTTACCGTTTGGTGAAAAGGGAAAAAACATACCTATACCGACCGATACTGCAGGCATACTTCACATATAAAATTGACGACTTATTTGCGATCGAACAGTCTTTGGAAATCAAAATTGGCGTCATTATAATAAAACAACAAAAAAAAATACAAAATCGACAGGAAAATAACTAAGTGAGCTAAATTAAGCAATTTGATACAACCGTAATCAGTCCTAATTCGGGGGGTTTTTATCAAGTTTCCCATAAAATTTGAGCTGCCGCGAATTTAAAAGCAGAAGGCATGCAATGTAAAAACCCAACCACAAAGAGACGCAGGTGATCGAAAACCGAACCTGTCCCGAGTAAAAATGTCCGTAAAAAGAAGAACGTAACCACACAGATCCTGCCCAGTTTCCGAATTCTGATAACCGGTTTGTGAGTAGAATGATCCTGTTATTTTTTACCGTTCTATGGATTGGGCCCAGAGTCGGGGTTCGTGAGATACCGCGGATTCTCGCTGCGTTGCGGGGACATACTAATCGGTAATCGGTATCCGAGTGGTGCCAATTAACGAGTGCGGTAATGACTCTCTATCATTGGTAATGATTCAATCATTTTAAGGCATGCCATTTGGTAACATTGAAACAACATCGCTTTTTTGAGTTGACAATTAATATTGGAAGTTTCTTACAATTAGTTAACATTTTATTTTTATTTTCACTGTTTCATTAATTATATTGTTCATTATTTGTATAGGTAAAATAACATTTTCATGGTCTAGCTAATTAAAAAATACCCTGATTTTAGTTTTCAAATCCCAACATACTTTAATGTGTTAGTGCCATCTCTAACCTGATTAATGGTGGCTATCTAATCTAATCTTACTACATATTAATTATTTTGTCTAGTACCTTCCTTCACATCATACTGTCGCATTCTAATCGAGCTACCCTTTTTGGACTTTGTACGGTACCTATTGCGTACGCCATAGATACTAAAATCGTACTGCGATGGTTTAGTTTTATGTCGCTCTACTTAGGCACGCTTGTCAGCCCATTGATTTATTAGCGTGTTAGAACTTTCTCGGCTTCAACGCTAATTGCCACTAAAATAGGACATTATTGTGCTAATTTCATTACAAAACGTCAGAACAGTGTAGGTCTCAGTTTGATAAATGTACCGACATATTCATCAGTCCAGCCGCTTCATTGAGATCTTAACGAGCCGCGAGTAATATGCAGAATTTTAAAGGACGAAGAAAAGCATTCAATTAGCATTTCACATAAATTTTATAGGCAACGATCCGAAGCTAATTCCCATCAGATATCACATTAATCACACGCATTGTGAATATTAAACCAACGATTCTTTATAGCCAATTGCGGCACCATATGTATCTCGGGTTTCCAATAAACTTGACCATAATAGAGCATGCTGAAGGTCACGTAATGCCAACCGAGAAAATTGTTACTCCACGCGAATACTTCCCACAATTTGTTTGAAAATAATGAAACAACGGGAACAATCAAGATCTGGAGAGATTTAATGTTAATCCAGCGAATGGTAGGAACAAAGATCTGTGGAGCATACGAGTGGAGCAGTTGTAATACAGGAAATGTCCGAGCTACATCCACCCTCGGGCGGGCGCGCGCATGCATCGGGAAGCAATCGTTGTTTAGACTATAGAACAAGCAAAAGGCGGTCGCGTTCCTACCCGTGGGCTTTTAATTGACAATGGATAGCAGCCGCCGACCTGTATAGATCCGTCGGTCGATACCACCTTTACCTCTACCCTCTCATTACGGCGACGAGGCAAGCGCCCGGGACGTGGCCGCTCTCCCAGTCTCCCATCCCACCACTCATGACTCCTTACTTGTTTGTCGACCAACACAACTCGGCTAATGCATCTATTTGTCTTATACCATCCAAGATCTGAACGATTAACTTCTACTTTTACCGCGATGCTTAGTTCTATGTCGCGATAGGGTAAAGGATAGCCTTAAATGGGATGATGAGGATTTATAGTGGAGGTCGTTTCTAGTATCTTGTGTAATTTGGCGACTAATCAACGTTGCTCGAGCCGGACAAGGTTCTTGGTAGTTGATCGTTTGGATTCTGAGCCGTGATTGCAGAGAATTCCTATTGGTGTGAGGGACGAGGCGACAATATCGCAGACGCAATTAGATACAGGTTACGTATGGACCGGCCGGACCACCCAGACTAGGCGGGCGCGTGTTCGGTCATTAACTTAACGATTATTCTATTTACACAGTCCGGTGTTCGTGTATACTTATTTTAAACTGATCACATTTCATTTAGCCCTTGTGTCGAAATATTATCCAGACAAATTAAATTGGTACACCTGGTAAGGTCCTTAACGGGACTGTGTTCACTCGGTGTTCTACAGCAGGAAATGAGATCGCAACTAGTGGGCTTAGCGTTGGTTTAAATCCCAACATGGAAACTTTTTATATGGGCAGTGTATCTCTATTGAAGTCGTCTGTAGTGACAGGGACATCGATCTGGAATGCCGTTGCAATACTTGCACTCCCCCCTGCACTGAAAAAATGCTTTGGTTGATTTTACTAAATTTTTACTAAACCTTACTAAATTTTTAGGTTGATTTGGGACCTACACACAAAAATTGTTGATTTTACTAAACATGATTGATTGAGTATTTACACAATCAGTATCGTACAATCAACATTATCTTTAGTATAGTTAACGTCTGCTTGTTTAGTATTTTTTAGCATCTAATTTAGAAAAAAATACTAACCAACTCTTGTATATTTTACTGTTGCTAGTATAGTATTTTTAATTTTAAAGTTTTGTAATATTTACTACCTCTCTTTAGTAAAGTTAACGTATGCTACTTTAGTGATTATAAGCATCTAATTTAGTAAAAAATACTAACCAACTCTAGTATATTTTACAGTTGCTAGTATAGTATTTTCAATTTTTATGTTTTGTAATATTTACTACCTCTCTTTAGTATAGTTAACATATGCTACTTTAGTAATTTTAGGCATCTAATTTAGTAAAAAATACTAACCAACTCTTGTATATTTTACTGTTGCTAGTATAGTATTTTTAATTTTGATGTTTTGTAATATTTACTACCTCCCTTTTGTAAAGTTAACGTATGCTACTTTAGTGATTATAAGCATCTAATTTAGTAAAAAATACTAACCAACTCTAGTATATTTTACTGTTGCTAGTATAGTATTTTCAATTTTTATGTTTTGTAATATTTACCACCTCTCTTTAGTATAGTTAACATATGCTACTTTAGTAATTTTAGGCATCTAATTTAGTAAAAAATACTAACCAACTTTTGTATATTTTACTGTTGCTAGTATAGTATTTTTAATTTTAATATTTTGTAATATTTACTACCTCCCTTTTGTAAAGTTAACGTATGCTACTTTAGTGATTATAAGCATCTAATTTAGTAAAAAATACTAACCAACTCTAGTATATTTTACTGTTGCTAGTATCGTATTTAAAAAAATTATGTTTTGTAATATTTACTACCTCTCTTTAGTAAAGTTAACGTTTTCTACTTTGGTGAATTTTACTAAACAACATTTGTATGTTTAACTTAATTAGTTTCGAAATATTTACGAGTTTCTTTAGTATAATTAACACATACTTTAGTATAGTATTCTACTAAACGGCTCTTGTAATTTTAATAATTTTAGTTTTTGTTTTATACGAAACATACTTTAATATAATATACTAAATTAACATTGGTTTAATGTACGAAATAATAATAGCTGATAGTATGATAGTAGGTATGTAAAAACAACTATCTTACTTCGTATATTATACCAATCTTAATTTCGTACATTATATCAAACTATGTTTCGTATAAAATACAAACTAAAATATTTAAAATTACAAAAGCCGTTTAGTAGAATACTATACTCAATAGTTTATACACACATCACAAAAGATAAAGAAACTCGTGAATATTGGAAACTAATTAAGTAATAATACATAAATTCAAATTATATTTTAGATAAGTAGATCTATAAAGTAAACACAAAAGCCGCTTATATTTGTACAAAAGTATAGGTAATAAGTAAGTTGGCCCTAAGCAATTTAGGTAGTAAACATACAAAAGATAAAATCAAACAATGGGGTACCTATATCAAATATCAATGAATAAGAAAATAAATAAGAATTAAAAATTTATTTTTCTAAAATATTACAAGGTTGACAGCTTCTGCTGCTCCTACTGCTACTGCTGTAACTGACCTCATCAACTGGGAAACATCTGGACGTGCTTTTCCACCGGCGAAGAGAGAGACTTCAATGGCCTAGACCAGGCCTCTACACGGCGCTAGAAAAGCACATTCAGCTAGGCATAGAAAGGCATAAACAAAAATCAAGTTATGCCAGAGGGCATTTCTAACAACTAAAGACACAATATAACAAAAGCTAACAAGAAACACGGAACTGCTGTGTCTTGCAGTGAAAGTTATAAAAATATGCAACGTGTGAATGAATTAACGCAAAATAAGAAACTACATGTTAGGGACATGATTCTGAGCAACTTTCATAATGAAACCGATTTGATCAGAGCAACTTTATTTGTCACTTCCCAGTACCTTGCCCTCAGTGGGTCAGCTGATTTCTATGGAGAAGTGAAAAATAAAGTTGCTCTAATCAAATCTCATTCTTCATGAAAGTTGATCGGAATGATGTCCAACAAAGTGGTTTCTCATTTTGCGTTAATTCATTTACATGTTGTATAACAAAATTATAGTATTCGTCCAGTTTTAATGAGGCAACAAATATTTTGCTTACTTACGTAAGTAATGCAAATGTTTACTTAAATTATTAACCCCGCGTACAAATAAGTGCATATAAAAATACTAACTAAAGCATTCATTAATGTCCTGAACTTCTCGAATACTATCGGTTATGTCTAAATTTAAATGACATTCGTTGATATTATCTACGTGTAAATTTGGAGACGAGGGCATACCTAAAGATATGTTCGGTTCCGAAACATTGTGATTAACTAGATGACGACGAAATGACCTTAAACTCTGAAATGTCCTGAAACAATTACATTGTGCACATTGATAAGTCGAATCTGACCTAAGCCGTGGCTAGTTTTGTAATGGTGAATAAGATCTTGGTGGTTGTTTGCCACCATTGAGCAAACGAAGCAAACAAACATAATTTACTTAAAGTTCTGACATGAAACATGAAACACTCGTAATTTTTTTATCAGTCCTGCAGTCAAAATTATAAAAGTATTTTTGTATGAAGGTCCAGACACTTATACATTCTAGCGGGTACTGAGCGTTGAGGACGTGTATAACTTTGAAGCACACGTCGACGGCTTTGAGCATTGAATCTATTTTGTACAGTATGTTGTCGAATGCTACGTAAAAGTTCTTGATATCCTTAGTTGTTGTTCCGACGGCGATGATTATGGGTTGGAATGTTGTTCTTCTCGCTAGATGTACGTTCTGGCATTGTTCAAGTTTGTTTTTAACTTCACTTTGGTTCTGTAACAAAAAAAATTGTAAGTAAATAACCTACTCTTCTTATATATATTTATTTATTTACATACAGGTACATACATTGCTTCTGGCCCCACACTAGGATACCCTGTGTCGTGGGAACCAAAAACAGCGACATCACAAACATGTAAACATCCAAGAACTGGGGTTTTTTTGTCCCCAGCCGGGATTGAACCCGGGACCTCTCGCATGGAACGCAGACCTGCAACCGTTGCGCCACAGAGGTTTTCATAAAATAAATGATAATAAAATAAATATATGAGCAGTGAGTGAACAAGTGGAAATAAAAGGCTCTGTTAATCTGGCTGGACTAGCTTCAGTGCCCTTTCCTCAGGTGACTGACCGACAATTTCTGAAAATTGTATTTAGTCATATCAAAACTGAATTATCTCAAAAACCTTACTATTTACGACAAAGAATAATTGTTGTTTATAATTAAATTCTCAATCGATGGTTTTATAGGTGTAAACAAAAATGAAACATTTTGGGAAATTTTAACTATAGGTAACCCAGAATGATTCGATGTCTTTTATTACATATTCTCTCAAAAAACTATCTTAGCACATTATGACATGTATTTTAATACATTGAAACTTTGCCCAAACTTGGGACAAATTATTGACCCAACAATTAAAAGTTGTAATGACGACTCCACTTTCCGCCTCTGTTTAGGTACACAGTTCAGGTATTTTAGCTCTACCTATTCCGATCACTGGTCATTACCACCTCTATCGATCATTTTATTTCAACAGCTATATTGGGATATTGAATTAACAGGGATATTGAATTTAAAATACATGTCAAGTAATTCCCATTCACGTCATTCAATATTCTAATAATTGTACGTACCGTTACGTGTAAAATGAACGCACTCTGCGACTCCACAATGCTGAGTTTGTAGAACTTCTTTTTCTTGTCGTCACTTATTGGCACTTTAACCGTAGGTGGCATTTTCTGAGACATCAATTTAAAAAATATGTAGTCTCTGGCATCTGAAAGAAATATTAAGTACAAAATAAGTATCAAGTGTTGACTCGCTACCAATCGGATGATTGGTTTGTTTATGTAATCGCCATTTGGTTAAATGATGCACTTAATTAATAGTTGACTCACTGAACTTGTCTTAAAACAATAATATTAATTTAGTACCTTCCATAGGATTTTCATCAAGTATCTTCACATCGCTTGATTTAAGTTTTTTCAAAAGTGGTAGCGCCTTGTCCATAAATAAAGGCCACTTTTTCAGTAAGTTCAGCTCACAATTAGGATGCATAACATTAAAGTCAGCTTCAATCTGAAAATAAGATAGGTTGGAAAATAGGATCTAAGGCAACCGCGTAAGAGCTGAGGAGTTATGGTTGTCAATTCTTTTTTTCATAGGTGAGCCCTAGTGATAGTCTAAATTAAACTAATATTTAATATAGGTACCTACAATGCCCGCGATTTGAAAGGCGACACGAACTAAAATAATTAAAATGGTGTGTGTTAAAATGGAATCTGTGGCCGATTTGAGGATTTTCGGATTTGATGTTGTCAGTTTAGTGTATTTAGTTTAGTGGTTTTTACACATCATAGCCCTCATTGACATGTTTTAAAGTAATAACAATTTCAAGTAATAACACAGCATCACATATAAGTATGCCCAAAGAGTATACATATTATAACGGTGGTATGCCCATACATTAATGCATAAAAATGTTCATACCAATTGTAGCCTAGGCTTGTTTTAAGACTTGGCCATTCCGAGAGTATGTCGTTTATGGTGTTTTTAGCCGAAGCTAAATAGTTCATTCTGCAATTCCGTGTCTTATTCCACTTATCAGAAATTTCTGGCCATGGCTCCTTGTTGAATTTGAGCCACAGCCTCTCCTCAGCCTCTTCGGTACTCAGAGACTCTACTAAAATCAAAGACAAAATTAAAAGTTTAAGGTGAAACGTCTCGGTCTGGGTGGAAATTTTAAATTTTGGCTGTTTTCTCAACTTTGTGTGTAAACAGTGACACTGTTTATCCATTTAACTCAAGCCGCGGTAGTAAAACACTGTTATACGTCTTAATTATGCATCAATATCTTAGAATAAAGCATTCAATTGTATGTACTTGTGTAAATTCATTTTAACACGAATCTCGACAAGTGTGTAAAAATGATTGCTTTATTTTAGGATATTGATGCGTGAAACAGTGTTCACGTTCGCCAACACTTCGTCACATTCGTCAAACTGTGAACACACACGAGCCGCTAAGCGAACACTGTAAGATAGCCAAGGGTGTAATAATCAATGCACACAAGTATCATACGACGTTTTTCAGCACTTGCGAGGAAAAAACAGACTGTCTTGTATTGATATACTTAACCACACAACATAAACGTAAACATTTGCAGGCATAAAAACTCGGACCGGAGATTGAAAAATAAAGTAACAATAACCGGCCAAGTGCGAGTCGGACTCGCGCACGAAGGGTTCCGTACCATTATCTATAAAAAACCGCAAAAAAAAAATTGTATGGGAGCCCCCTCTAAATATTAATTTAATTTTAATTTTATTATATATTTTTTAAGTCAATAATATACTCAATATATTGTGTACATTTTGCATCTACCTGCTACTATCATCAATATCGAGCAAAAATGAGCAAAAAATCACGTTTGTTGTATGGGAGCCCCCCTTAATATATATATTTTTTGTATTTGTTGTTATAGCGGCAACAGATATACATCATCTGTGAAAATTTCAACTGTCTAGCTACCACGGTTGATGAGATACAGCCTGGTGACAGACAGACGGACGGACGGACGGACGGACGAACGGACGGATGGACGAACGGACGGACGGACAGCGAAGTCTCAGTAATAGGGTCCCGTTTGGCCCCCTTCGGGTACGGAACCCTAAAAAGCACTAGTGCGCAATAAGCGCTATATATAATTATAACATTAGTTAAAAACTTACTTGAGACTTCTCATTTGGCAGCTCGCTGCATCCAGCACTACCGGTGCTACTCGCAGATGGATAGCTTGGCATCAACAATTCGCTTGAACTCAAGCTATGTGTGTAGTCAGATGCTGTGTCCTATAAAAATATTAGTGGATAATCTAAAGGTACAAATAGACTAGCGCAACGCAACATAAAGCCGGGTACAGATTGCTGCAACGCAACATGCAATGCGACACGAAACGAGCATTGCATCAGTGTAGACGCGGGGCGCGCACGTACAACGTGCGCACGAACCGCGCATGTACCTACTCGCATCTGTTTCCGAGATTGGTCGTAGCGATTTTTTTACATTTTGAAACCCCCTATCTCCGCTATTTAAAAAAAAAAACAAAAACTGGCTCGACAAAAAAAAACTATTTAATTGTTCAACCTACTCACAAAATTTCACGCGAATCGGTTGAGAAATGCGCCCTGTAGAGGAGAACAGGAAAACAAACAAACATACGAAAGCATTTTTGGCCAATCCTGAAACGGAGACTCTTCGCTCGCTTCACTCGCTCGGTCAGTACAAGGTATACTTTGACAAGAAATGCTAGACATGATGAGAGATGAGATGATGGCTGCATTTGTAGCTTACTGCTTGTTAAGGCCAGGTGGGCCGGCGGACACAACCATATTGTAATAAAGTTTATAACAGCTCACACTGCAACATGGCTGTTACGTCCGTCGCTGCAGCAGAAAACTGCAAAAATATGTGTTTTTCCACAATAGTAATTAAGATAATAAGTTGGTCAAGTCAAACTCTACGAAAATATCTATAAATCTAATAAATTGCTACAAATAGGTAGGTACTTACATTAATTATTTGTTGGATTTTGTCCAGCCCACGTTTAAAGAGAATCCTTTCTTTTAGATTCGGTATAAGTTCTTTGAATTCTGCGTCTTTTATATCGTCCCATAACTTAAATGGAATTTGGTTATCTAAAACAAACATAGACCCATGAGTTTCAAACAGGCAAAGTAGGTACTTATTATTATTACGCACAGTGTGGAATTTGCACACCAAACCTGTGGGGTTTTTTTACAGGCTAATGAACTTAAACTGCCTGCGCCGACGCCTGTGCTGGTCGGCGCAGGTCGGCGCTCTGGTTCGTTCGCGTTCGGTACAAAAGTATAAACTGCCTGTGCCGGCCGACTACCTACTTGCGCAAAGCGGCGCCGATAAGCGCTGGTAGACCAGCGCTCTGGTAACCAGCGTTCTACGCACTTATGTCTATTCTGTGTGTCCGGAGCCTGGGCAAAGATTGGTCGAGTAACTAGGTACCTACTACACGTGCGAGCTTGACTTGAGACTCCGCTGGAATGCAATAGCAGCATACAAACGCCGCCGTAATGACGTCATTGGCTCAAGCCTCAAGTTAGCTCGCAAGCATTTTAGCGAACCAAATCGAACAAGATACAAAAAAATAGTAGGTATGTAATAGGTAGGTGTAAGTATCAACATACCTTGAAAGTTGTTTATGGTTGCTTCAGACAATCCCCATTCCGCAAGATATTGAAGTCCTAGGCTATCGTCACATAATAAAGCGTCTTCGTCTAGTGACGATGGCGGCGGGTCCATGTTCACACAACACACCAAAGAGTAGGTAGGTTACTTTACTACGCTACGACAAACACGAACTCACTGAGCACTGACCAAACTGGCAATGAAGAAATGAACGAGAGAGAGCATTGGGAATGGGAAGCGGGCGGGTGGCGGGCGGAGGGGTGGTGTGCTGGTTGTGGTAGATAGAGTTGCCTACTCCGAGAATTCTATCTCGCTAGACTCAATACGAAAAGTCGTCAAGGAATTTCATGAAAACGCTTTTTTAACTTACCATGATACATTTCCTTGAAAGAGCATGTAGCATTTTAGTAACGAGCTTGGCATACCTACCGTCCGCCATCGCCACCCTGAAAAAGTCATAAATTCGCCGGCCACTCATGAAATTTTGTGTCAATCGATAGCAAACGGCATTAAAATCATAAATTATTACATAAATTAGATAGCTACTCCCGTAGACCAACAATCATGAGATTGGGTTTGGGTAAAATAGTATGGACCATTTTGGCGTAATTTTTAGGGTTCCGTACCCGAAGGGTAAAAACGGGACCCTATTACTAAGACTCGCTGTCCGTCCGTCTGTCTGTACGTCGGTCTGTCACCAGGCCGTATCTCATGAACCGTGGTAGTTAGACAGTTGAAATTTTCACAGATGATGTATTTTTGTTGATGCTCTGTAACAACAAACACTAAAAAACAGAATAAAAGTATTTAAGGGGGCTTCCATACCCGATCGTCTGTTAGTACTATGATATAAACTCAACTAACATACTCAACATGTGAACTCAATTATTTTTCAATGTTAAGATTGTTTGAATGCCATCTCGTTCCTAGTTCAGTAGGAACGAGATGGCATTTATTCGTTAGTACAAATGCATTGTTGTAAAAGAAACAAAAGGTTTTCGTAAATGTGTCGTCACGCAAATGCCAAAGTACCTAAGTCTGGGATACTCTACCATCCCAAGCGCAATCTACGGGTAAGCCCGGCTATCACAAACTCATGCGACAAGATACAATAATCGTGTTTTTTTTGTTCGTTTTTGCTCAATATTGGTAATGATAACAGGTGGACGCTTGAAATATTCACAAAATATTGAAAACCCACCCATTTATTTATTATCTAATTAAAACTGCTCAAATTTTGTACCAGTTCGTAGGGTATGTCACATGTTGACTTGCAGCCATGTTGAATTTATACCGCTTAACAAAGGAGACAGATTTCGCACGCGAAAAATAAGTAAGTAATATGTTTAAGTAATTGTCGCTACGGCTGAGTTACAAGTCGCCATTTCCAGCGACAAAGTCGCTAATTTGGCAACTCTGGCACGCGTCACCTGATTGAGTTGATGATCGAGTGCGCTGGCGCTGGGCGCCGCTGGGTATGCCTACGCATTGGATTGACCATTTTAGTTTTGTAATTTCAACATAACCAATCTTGTAAATAAACAAAACCAGCAAAACATAGCGTCACGCCTTTTCGCATACGGGGCGGCAGAGGCACAGCTGTGCCCACTTTTAGCCCGTGATTCAGTAGGTAGGTAGGTAGGTACTCCATTTTGCGTGACAGGTCGCCGCTATGGAGCAATGAGTTTCCACACGACGTTTTCCATCACACCGGAACATCCGCATTACGTACAGCATGCTTATCATTTCGAACCTACATCTGCTGCGTCAGGTACCTACCTGAGTACTAAACAAGTACCTACTAATACCTAGGTACCTAGTCGTAAAACCCATTCAATGGCTTCCATCAACCTGCATTGAGCCAGCGTGGTGGAGTATGGCCCAATGTTACTCGTATCCAGGTTAAGACCTGTGCCCCTCGGTAAGGACATTAATGGTGCCTACACCTTAAATAAGATATAAAATCATGTACCTATTCATGTTGGAATAAAGACAGACAATGTAGGTGGCACCTTCCTAGGTAGGCAGGCTACAGTTTCGTTAGGTACCTACCTACCTCCTTACCACTTGGCTTTCGGCCGCCATTTATTACCTACAGGCACTTTTGTAATGAATGACTAATGAGTTATTTATTACTTACATAATTCAACGAAACGAAAAAGACTTCTTCTACGTTGATCAACCACCTACCTACCTACTTACTGGCTTCGTGTTTCTAGCCTTACGGTTACCTACCCATAATTATCATACATAACATTTACATACAGGCACATACCTTCTTACCTACAGTGCTTCTGGCCCGACACAATGGCGCAGACTCTGTGTCATGGGAACCAAAAACAGTGATGGACTCTATTAGGTAGGTAACCTATAGTTCGGGAAATATTAGTTGTCTTGTCCTACCTAGGTAGGTACAGTACAAGCTGTACGGAACCTAATTGTTTCTATGCCTATGTTGACAATAAAAAATAAACGGTCAATTGCGAGTAGTACTGGGGGACCAAGGGTTCCGATTACACTTGGAGAGAGTCTGAACTGGTGTAATTAGGTTTCCACATAAAAAACTGAAGTAGGTATGATGTCATCTATGTAAACCAAATTGCATAGTTATGCAGAAAGACACTTTGCTTGTGCTAAGACCTTGCTTTGTGCCAAATTCATGATTGTAGGACAACGGGAAGTACCCCATAGGTTTTTGGTCCATTGCGATTACTTAATATGATAATATCCAACAATTTTACAGCATATAAACGGTCATAGCGTTCAATTACGTTAGCCTAGAAAGTTGATTTTTTCACAGCTTTGTGCGACCATAGACCTGAGCAATTGATATAAATTTCAGCTTGATACGTCTACGCGTTATCGATAATAAAGGTCTTGACTTCTTGACACACAGACGGACAGACAGACGGGCAGCAAAGTAATCCTATAAGGGTTCCTCTTTTTCCATTTAAGGATCGGAACCCTAAAAAAATTACGATAAATGCCATTGCTGATAGGATTTAGTAAATCCAACGTCTGTTGGTTGTATATTTAACGAATATCTTTAGTAACCCTATAGATAGTCTTTAAAAAACTACATATGTTTTTTTAACTAAAATATTTTTCTAAAAGCAACTGTTCTGTTGCGTAAATTGTACTAACGGGTATAGTATTATTTACTACACTGAATATGTTGCACGTTCACACCCATTATTAATAACTCCAACGTCTGTTGGTTGTTAATTAAACTAAGAAGATTAGTAACTCTATAGATAAAGTCTATACAAAACCTAATGTATCATTATCACTAAAATATTTTATTAAAAGCAACTGTTCTGTTGCGTAAAATTTACTCACAGATGTAGTATAAGTTACTATTATGAATAAGTTGCATATTCACGCCCAGGATTTAGTAAATCCAACGTCTGTTGGTTGTAAGTTTAATGAAGGAGATTAGTAACTCTATAGATAAAGTCTACAATACCAAATATGTTATGATCACTAAAATATTTTCATAAAAACAACTAAACTGTTTCGTGAAATTAACAAACGGGTGTAGTAGAAGTTACTTTACTGAATGTGTTACATATTCACGCTTAGGTTTTCATAAATTCAACGTACGTGAGTTGTACATTTAACAGAGAATTTTAGTTACTCTATAGATAAAGTCTTTCCAAAACCACATATGTTATTTTAACTAAAATAATTTCATAAAAGCAACTGTTCTGTTGCGTTAATTTTACTAACGGATAAAATATTATTTACTATACTGAAAATGTTGCATATTCATACCATTATTTAGTAAATCCAACGTCTGTTGGTTGTAAATGTAACAAAGAAGATTAGTAACCCTATAGATAAAGTCTTTACAAAACCAAATATGTTCTTATCACTAAAATATTTTCAAAAAGCAACTATTTTACTGCGTAAAATTGACTAACGGATGTGGTTAAATTTACTATAGTGATTATGTTCTCTATTCACGCCCATTATTTGGTACATCCAACGTATGTTGGTTGTAAATTTAACGAATAAGTTTAGTAACCCTATAGATGAAGTTTTTACAAAACGACATATGTTATTTTAACTAAAATATTTTAATAAAAGTAACTGTTCTGTTGCGTAAATTTTATTAACGGATATAGTATAATTTACTATACTAAATATGTTGCATATTCACGCCCAGTATTTAGTAAATCCAACGTCTGTTGGTTGTAAATTTAACTAAGAAGATTAGTAACTCTATTGATAAAGTCTTTACGAAATCAAATGTGTTATTATCTCTAAAATATTTTGATAAAAACAACTAAACTGTTTCGTAAAATTAGCTAACAGATGTAGTATAATTTACTTAACTGAACATGTAGCATATTCACCCCCAGGATTTAGTAAATCCAACGTCCGTTGGTAGTTAATTTAACTATGAAGATTAGTAATCCTATAGATAAAGTCTTTACAAAATCGCATATGCTATTTTTTCTAAATTATTTTAATAAAAGCAACTGTTCTGTTGCGTAAACTTTACTAATGGATGTAGTATAATTTACCATACTGAATATGTTGCATATTGACACCCAGGATTTAGTAAATCCAACGCCTGTTGGTAGTTAATTTAACAAATAATATTAGTAATCCTATAGATAAATTCTTACAAAACCAAATTTGTTATTATTACTAAAATGTTTAATAAAATTAACTGTTCTGTTGCGTAAAATCTACAAATTCATTTAGTATTTTTTACTTATCGTACATCTTTGTATTTTAACTAGTACGGTTCTGTAATTTTAACATTCTTATTTGTTAAGTCTACAAAAGTAAATTGTAATCACATCAACAATTTAGATTTCGTAATTTTAATTATGTAAATGTTGTAGTAATAACTACAAATAGGGTAAATTCAACAAAAGTGAAATCAACCTACTTTAATTTAGTAAATTCAACAATGCCATTTTTTCAGTGTATCCCATCAGCTTGATCTCTTTTTGACGGCCAAGTCTCAGGAGTCCGATTTGGAGTATTTCCCTATTTCATCAGTTGCCCCTTCACTGTTAACACCGAATCATCATGACAAATAAGTGGGTGTGTATAAAAATCTAAGTACATCTGATGGCCAGCCCTGCCCGGCACATATCAAAGTGTTCTCCACTCAGCTTTATAAATACCAAAGCGACTCGCGACTGCTGAGTGATCCCACTCTGTTTATAATAAAAACAACCGCCTACAGAACCCGCGCTTTTGTTTATTTGTACATTCCTGGTAGAGCTACCGGGTTGAAATGCGAATCTGGGGACCGATTCCGCTGCAGAAGTTACCACTCGATGACAACGACGAAAACGGTTTTCTGTAGGTACATTAGATACCAAAAATTGTGATTGCTTTAGTGAATAAATAGTCAAGTCACCGCGATTAAAAAACTGACTCCAAGATCTATTGCGTACTCCCCTTGTCACTTTGCTGTATGTTGACGTGTGAAGAAAGCGGTGCTTCTTGGGAAACCCAAGATTTGGAACATGATACCAAATAGATAGAGATACCTACCGCCATTTAGGTAATAAGTTATTTGCTGACAATCGAATAACAAAGTGTTGATTCATTTACTTGTGTTTTCAATGTCA